>JAUMHF010000019.1:10976923-11035999 GCA_032359275.1 Microctenopoma steveboyesi | reverse complement strand
TTAATTTTACTGACAGCTACCTTATATATATATATATATATATATATATATATATATATATATTATTTAAAGGCACATACAGTAGCAAGTAGACACATCTCTTCTCCCTTTCAGATACAGCAGGGGGTTCACTAAAGGTCAGGTATCATCCTCAGGTCTGTTCAGGTAGAGTGAGACTGCTGACTGGAGGAACCGAGTGGCAAAATATTGCAATGGATTTCTGGCTGAGGTGCCACTTTGCCACAGGTGCATATACTGTGAGAGGGTTGGGATCCAGTCTACTGGTGATCTGTGGAAACCTACAGGCAAAGATATAATGCTACATGGTACATACAACACCCTGCTGAAATAGGTTCCTGCAGGTGGATGGACTCAATACACAATGTGGAGAAAATGTAGTTTGCATTTTCAGGTATCCAGGTAACTGCCTTCGTTCAGTCCCAATATTTGTTATGTTCCTACAAAGAAATCAGGGCTTCCTGACTTCCACTATTTAAAAGGATTAAAATTATTATTAAATGTAATTATTAAATTATTACAATAGTAACATAAATTGCATCAGTCTTATTTAGTTAAATTTTGCAAATTAATGGAAGGCTGTCAAGACAGATGGATTTCTCTCTAAAAGGGATCTATTAATTAACGGGTTTCTATCTATAGGCACTAATGACAACAAAAATATTGAATAATATACATCTATACACTGCTACACAACATCAGAGGTTTTATTTTCATGCTGCACTGGCTGCACTGGCTGTTCTGTCCAAAGTAGTTCAGCTGATGAGGCATGGCTGTTGAATTGTTAGGAAGATTTCATCGGCTGCATCATAATGTTTGAGTCTAATTTGACAGAATGGTGATACTTTTATCTAAAAATATCTTGCTTTCAGTTTTAACATGAGACAAACAGGGAAACAAAATCACTTTAAGAGCTCTTGGCAAGTTTATGCACTTATTGTGTAAAGTACAGATTTGAGTGTGGATTATGATGCGTTTATGAAAAGATATTTTCAATTTAAAATAACAAAAGAGTAATAATAGTACATACATTATATACATATATATAATGTATGTATGTACGTATGTATATATATATACATACATACATACATTATATATATATACATATATATAATGTATGTATGTATGTATGTATATATATATATATATATATTGTATTTTTGTAGTTGTGTATTTACACATCTCATTTGCCTGGACGCTTATCCTCAGTGTGGAAACTGGATTAACATCATTGTTAGGTTGTTGGGTGTGTAGGCAGGCAGAAAGTTATTTAACATGACTGTCCAAAAAGAATTTAAAATGTGTTCTGACCTATTCCACAGCAGACAATTTTGTAACAGGAAAAGCATTGGCAACAACAATCGTGATCTGTCATTAACATTATTAACAACTGCGGGTAGGGTAGTATTAACACTGTCAAAATGCATTTTTAAAACGCATAAATGTCAGACAGTCATTTTATCACAGTTAGATATATATAGGCTGAATAGCTATTCTATATTTATATGTGGTATTGAAAATAGATATTTAATTTACTCTAATTAAATCCCAAACATTTACTGGTTTTGGCCCACAGAGCAATCCTTTGGGGTAGGAGAACAAAAAAAGAAGAATTCCTTTATTGCTAATTGGCAATTAACAGTCAAAAGCTTTGCCTGTGAATCTGGAAGTTGGATGGCAAAGTGATCTCCTGTGTCCTGTACACTGGGCTAATGCCTCACCATCTACTTGGGGCTACAGCGAAGGTGAAAGATCTCATTAAGCCAATGATATATCACCACCACTATCTCTTGTGTATTTTACAGTGACACCATCATCATCATCCCAAAATATCTAAAACTGCACTCTAATCTGCTGACTCAATTTGAACTATAAATGAGCAAGATTATGTGACTTTGAGAACTGTGCATTTTGCGCTTGTGACTCCAGGTGTTTAAATCATGATGAAAGACATTTCTGTCATTCTCTAAGATGTTCCTGTACGACGTGCAAACACCCTTGTGCGTTTGGATGAGACCTCTTCCTGGGCAGCCAAGAGTAATTTTTAAACTAAAATTAGACAAAGGAGAAGAGGACAGGGTAAAAATAGGCACAGCTTTTTTTCAGAGTTATTTCTGTCTCATTTCCTCATACAATCCCTGACAAGTCATTATTTGAAGCCATTATTTCTTCTTGTTTTGGCAGCTGGGTCATTGGTATCATTATTTATCCAAGCATGATCCAAGATTCATCTTTTCATCATCTCAGGGTTTTTTTACTTTTTCTACAGGGATGGGTGATAAAGGGAGATTTTGATTCACAAAGTCAACTTAATGATGAAATAGAAGATAATGTTTATATTTATTTATTTTAAATGTCTTTTCAGTACTGATTTCTGCATCTCAATGTGCACTCAATATGTTTTTCATAGCGACATATGGCAATTTCCACTGCCATACTGTGCACAGAAGCTTAATCACTATTTTCTGCAGCTGCTACAGTTTAGACTTTTGTATGTGCAACTACATACAGTATTTTATACTTAAGTATAAACTATTTTTTAATTATTCTGAACAAACAGATAAACAACAACATTGGAGATATGTTCCACACACTGTCTGACTTCTGGAAAAGATGTGTTCAAAACAGTAAATGTAAATGTTGTGTTATGTAAAAATTTCTCTGTGAAAAATTAAAGAATGTACCTACTAAAGACACTTTAATAGCTATTATTGCACAAGAGACTTAAGCATTTATGTAGATTGTCTTGACAGAGTTATCACATAGACAGCTGGTATTAAGAATATTTAATCTGTTTTGTGTCCACAATACAGCGTGACAGCTTTCAGTACCTGACAGATTCCATTTTTAGCAGTGAACAAGAAGGTGCCACAGTGACCTCAGTCTCATGTTGCTGCAGCCTGCCTGGGGAGGTGCAGCTGGCAGGCAGAGATTGGACTCAGCTGGCTCTGCTCGAGACTCCTTGGGTGAGAGGTTGTTTGGCTGGTGGGGGGTGGGGGGTAAATATGTGGGACACCAGAGCCAGGACAACAGTGTTTACCGGTGCCAGTGGCCAGGGCTGCCCCTGAGGCTGTCTGCCTGTGTGACACTGCTTGTATATGGGCTCTTCTTTCCTTCTACATGTGTAGACCATTGTCTCAAAACTGAACAAAACACAGGGTCAGTTAACAATGTGGCATCCCTCACCCAGCTTCTGTATCACAGTTTGTTCTTAGTGTGAATAGATCAAGTTTGTGCTTCTGCAAAAACGTATAAATAAAACCTGATGATCAACAGCAGACTTGAGGAAAAAAACTTTCTGATAAAATCAAATCTTTATGAAATACCACAGAAAGATAGCCTTCTGTATCCAATTGTTATTCTTACTAGAACTATTTTAATACTACTAACCTTGGGTGAAATATCAGGCAGAATTAACTAAAAACATTTAATGGACAGCTGGACCGTTTGTTTCAGGCTGTCTTTGCTCCTTCTGTACACAGAAGGAGCAAAGATTAGAGAATAGAGAAATAGAGAGAAATAGAAGTCCCACAGGGCTTCTACCTGCATGTTTAATTTGGAGCCTGAATTGTGTGTTTTAAAGTTCTTGTGAATTTGAAAGTTAATGCCATTAATATAGAAAAGAAACACCAAACATAAATATATTTTTTTTCTGTATTTTTTGGGCATATTGACAGTTGCATGTGTATTTTCACAACAGCAAGTAGCACATGCCACATAATGAGGATTTTAAAGGCTGGAGGGCAGCTGCAGGACTGAGTCCAATGAGCCAAAAGAAGACATCTGTCAGCCAGTGTCAGGCATGACTTGAGGAATAACAGAGTGACTGGAGGCTCTAGACAAGGATATTGGCATAATTGATCTACACAATTGTGTAATAACTTGCTAGATAACAACATAATATTTGTTACATTATATATGTTATCTGTATTGCATTGTTTGAAGTTATATTTCATAAAGCTACAATTTTGGGATTAAAAAGCACTAAAGCAAACACAGCAAACAACATGGGTTAGCAGCAACCTTTCAAATTTAAATCTTGTATTTACCCCCCTTTTTATCTCTGGTTTCGTCCTCCAACTTGTGAGAGCTTTTCACAAACAGTTATTATTGATTAGTTTGTGATGTCCAGTGTGATCGGAATAATGCTTTAGTGATGGAAGCCTGGCCTGCCATTCCCAGACCTCACAAATGAGGATGAGAAATAGATTTTTTTAGGGTAACTTGGTATATTGTAGTATTTGTTCTAATATTTGGTTGCTTTAGATTTGAATAATTTCAGGTACACTATGTTTATTCTTACACTGTGGATAATACCAATTTGTTGACCAATAATCCTTATTTGCCTTTGCCTTATGTTTCTTGTATGACTGCGTCAAGCAGAAAAAATCCAAACAGGACTCTTATTGTATTTAAAACACAAGAGTCAGAGTAAAAAAACATTCAGCCAAATGTATATCCTGTGAAAGGCCTCTGTTTGTCATTAACCTCGGCTAATCAGCTATATCATCCCAGCTGAAATTCTGCATGATTACTGCAAACCATTTTCCAGTTGAAATGTCTTAAGTTGGCTGTAATGGGCTCCTCCTCGTTTTATGGCTTCTTCTCTGTTTTTCAGCACATTGCCCTTTTCACACACAATTACCTCCTCAGCTCCATTTCAGGCTCATTTGCAGGACCTGTAGGCTTATCCTTCCCTGAAAGCAGAGCCTTCATATGATATGACAAGTTCTTCTGCTTCTGGAGCAGGATCGTTTAGCTCACCTAAAACTGTAGAGCTGTAAAAGCCATTGAATTTTAAGTGAGTTCTTTTGGTAGACCTGTGAGGTGGATGAAAGTTTCAGTTATAGGGAAGAGGAAGGCAAGTCTTAAGACATTGTCAGAACTTATAGTTCAAACTGACTCTGGCTACGATGTAGCTACTGCACATACTTTTTGAAATCACGGGCACTGTGAAGTGGGTTGCTTTCAAAAATACCCAAATGGGTTTAAGCAATGCAACAAACGTTTTAAATAGTTGATGCCTGAAATGCATTGCATGTTTCTAGGGATAAAAGGGCGTCAAAGTAATGTCAGCCTGGATAACCTTCAGAGCAGGACGTAAAACTCTATAGTCAGCAAACAGTTCCATACAGTCATTATAGTCACATCGCCACAGGGCAAGGTCATCTACTACCTTATTCAACATAACTAACCTTCAGCAAGTCGTCCTCCAATGGCAGGTCTTGTTGGGCTATGCACAAGTAAACTGTATTGTTTTGGTGTCTGTGTTTCAGTAACACTTGGACATCTTGGACAAATAAATAAATTCCTTTGAAATTGGTGCTGCCAGTACACTAAAGCTCTCAGTGTATAACAATATTGATTTTGACTAAGAGAGAAGATGGGTGAGCTAATTCTGGAGGTCAGCGTGTTGGTGATGATGGATTGTAAAGAAATGAATTGGACAACGATGAGAACAGGAATGAGAACTGATCTTTGTGGCAAAAAAATATCATGACAAATAAGAACAGAACAGACAATAGTAACGAGGATTCATAAATATTTATTCTGCATATCTGATGCATGTTTGGTGGTTTCAGGCATACGTTAAAGTATGCATAAGCGTTTTGTACTTATAGCGTGATTTTGTAAATTTCAACAAGGTGCATGGAGTCTGTGATAAGAGTCTTACGGTGGGTATGAGATGATTGTTTAAAAGTGTCTACTTTGGGAAAACACTTTAATAAAGATTATTTATATTAAAGATTATATAGTGTAAAATCTGGCAGTGCGACTGAGTAGATATTTTTTTTAAACTTTTCTTTTTCTTTCTTTTTCAGACAATAATACAATCCCACTGCAACTACCTCATCTATAATCACAGAGACACAGACAAGCAAGTATTGAGTGGCCTAAAATACACCAGCCACTCAAATGTGGATAAATAATGAAGACAGTGGCTGCTTACATCATGTGGTGACAAGGATGACTTCATGATGCAATATCACGGGATTAAACTTTACAAAGGCTAATCATGCACTACACTTAGCTGCAATTCAAAGTGTGATTCATAAAGTCAATATCTGTTTGCTCACTGGTTTAGCAAGTTCGAGTCTGTACCAACTTGTCCAAACAGATGCATTTTAATTCAGTTAAGTTCTGTCCATTCTGATACACCTGATACCACTTGTCATTCCCCCATTACAGCTTCCAAACTTCTGATAAAATCGAGCTGTCTCTCTCTCTGTCTCTCATTCTCTCGGCTCCCATATAGCCCTGAGGTAAATGTGATTAGGCAAAGTTATCTTACCCTCATTCAGTCTCTTCTTTCCTTATTCCTGTTGTTTTGTACAGCTTCAAAATCTTCATTTTTTTCCATTAAAGAAGACTCTTCCAGAGGGATTTATGTATGTGTCTGGAGTAGTCTCAGTTTGGATACCAACTGATTAAATATGAGCATACGTATTATTTTACCTCAAACTAGAATCTCTTGTCTTTGTCACTTCAAGGGAGTAGCTATTCAGTAATGCAGTAAAACAGCTCAAGTGACTGGAAAAGCAATGTTTAAAAAGCTGAAAAAAATCTTTTCCCACAGAAATAATATTTGCTGGTTTGTCTGATACAAATGTGCCCTCTAGTGAAAGACCTCTATACTTGATCTCTACATGTGCATGTTCCTGAGTTTCCTCTTTGTATAAAAGACGAAAAAGCTGCTTTACAACACTGCTTCACATGTTGATAATAATAATTACCCGTTTCTGTGTTCTTACCCTAACAAATGTAATGATCTAAAGGTTGATTTCTACTCTCAATGCTTCACCATAACCTTAATATCAGAATCAGAATCTCAAAGCTTTGTGTTTAACATTGTAATAATTGAATGTAAATTTGTGTTGGTGTTTAATCCCACAAGCTCGGGAAAGCTGTGGCACTAGCCGTAATTAGCTATCTAAATAATTTTAAATAAGGTTAAATGTAGTTTCCGTTTTAGTTTCTTGTGCTGATTTCTAACAATAGACTTGCAGCGGCGTGAAACCTCTGTTTATAGTCTCACTAAGAAAAGTATGAGAATTTTATAACAAAAATATGTAAATGTTCTTGCATAAGGCTTAATGTGTATAGCCATAAGACGGAGGGACCAGACGTTAACTTAGTTCTCTATAATTTAATTTAGGCTTAAGCCTTCCTAATGATGATGATGTCCACATGCCTCTTTAACTCTGTAAAAACACATGCACTTCACATGCAATGATAGACATCAGGAAGTAATGAAGTCACTCTCTCTCACTCTCTCTCTCTCTCTCTCTCTCTCACACACACACACACACACACACACAAACCTACACAAATGTGCACATTGTATGGGTTAATGAATCTAACCTACAGCTCTGGTCCTGTGGTACTGTCTAATAAAATGCCTAATTAATGTATTTAACCCTAAGCCACCAGGCCAACCACCCTACCTAACACCAGAAACACAAGACCCATGCTCAGAGTTTCTACATGTGGGATTCATTTGTTCTGCTTTAAAGGTTAATTTAACTCTGCGGATAAAAATGCAGTTTTATTAAGCAGATGTGAACATAGAAACATAAAAGAAAGCCACATGAAAGAATCGGTTCTACTTGAATTGTGCAGGTATAACTTGGCATTATGTTCAATTCTCAGCACAATCGTATATTTGAAATCACAGATATGTGTCAGTTCTTGATTTCGTTAGATACAGTTTGCTATGCTTTTGTTTCTGTTAAAACAGGAAGAGCAGGTCTCTGGCTCCCTCTGTTGTAAGAGTGTAGGTTTCAATCATGACTACACAGATGGATTTTCATTTAAATCATTCTATGCTTATACATATAGCTTTTCTCTCTTTTTCTTACAACAAATGATGAGACATTGCTCTGTACATATATACATCTTTATACATGTGGTAAAAAATGAGTAAAAACTCAACAATATGAAAATTATGATAATAGCAACTTTGTACATTATATTGCATCTCGGCTATATTAATAAATAGTATAGGTTTCAGCATCTTAAGGGTGCATTTTTGCCAAGGAAGTCCAACAACTAAAAGTACTGTAAGGTGATGTTGTTGTTTAAAGTCCATGAGTCTCTACCTCTCGTAGAGGCCTCAGGATGACCTCCCTCTTGTAGGAGAAGTGGATGAGTTTCACCCTTTGGCACATCATCTCCCTGTGCTGCAGCAGGCAGTAAAGTAAAAGTGTAAATTTAGCCAGCACCAGTGTGCAGGTGATCTCCACCGCCAAAAGGGTAGTGAAGATCACCATCCGAGATTTGCACTGTTGAGCTTTGGTTCTGTCCTGATGCGTGAAGAGATTTTCCTGGGGAGCTGAATCCATGGGACAGGTGACGGTCGCTGGAGTGGTCGTTGTTTCAGTGGTGGTTGAGGGCATAGATGTAGTCACAGTAGTGGTGGGTGTAGTTGTTGTTATCAAAGATGCAGGTACTGTTGCTATAGTTGTTATGGCTGCAGTTGTTGCTATTGTGGTAGTGGGTGCAGTTGTTGCTAGAGTTGTG
Source organism: Microctenopoma steveboyesi (assembly GCA_032359275.1). Taxonomy (NCBI): domain Eukaryota; kingdom Metazoa; phylum Chordata; class Actinopteri; order Anabantiformes; family Anabantidae; genus Microctenopoma; species Microctenopoma steveboyesi. The sequence goes on along the minus strand of JAUMHF010000019.1, from coordinate 11,027,458 downwards.
GGTGCAGTTGTTGTGGCAGTGGTTGTCGCTATTGTGGTTGTCGTTGCAGTTGTTGCTATAGTTGTTGTGGCAGTGGTTGTTGCTATTGTTGTCGTGGGTGCAGTTGTTGCTATAGTTGTCGTGGGTGCAGTAGTTGCTATAGTTGTCGTGGGTGCAGTTGTTGCTATTGATGTCGTGGGTGCAGTTGTTGCTATAGTTGTCCTGGGTGCAGTTGTTGCTACAGTTGTCGTAGGTGCAGTTGTTGCTATAGTTGTCGTGGGTGCAGTTGTTGCTACAGTTGTCGTAGGTGCAGCTGTTGCTATAGTTGTCGTAGGTGCAGTTGTTGCTATAGTTGTCGTGGGTGCAGTTGTTGCTACAGCTGTCGTAGGTGCAGTTGTTGCTACAGTTGTCGAAGGTGCAGTTGTTGCTATAATTGTCGTAGGTGCAGTTGTTGCTACAGTTGTCGTAGGTGCAGTTGTTGCTATAGTTGTCGTAGGTGTAGTTGTTGCTATAGTTGTCGTAGGTGCAGTTGTTGCTACAGTTGTCGTAGGTGCAGTTGTTGCTATAGTTGTCGTAGGTGTAGTTGTTGCTATAGTTGTCGTAGGTGCAGTTGTTGCTATAGTTGTCGTGGGTGCAGTTGTTGTGGCAGTGGTAGAAGGAGCAGTTGTGATTATTTCTGTTGTTAAGAGTGTAGTGATGGCTGTGGTGGTTGGTGTTGTAGTACAGCTTGTGGTAGTTGGTGGTGTGGTGGGAAGTGCAGTAGTTGCAGTAGTAGTTGTTAAGTGTGTGGTTGTGGGGGGAAGTGTGGGGCAAATAAGTTGATCCTCTGCTAATAATTTGACGTCCTGACCTTTTAGATGTTCTGGAGATTCACAAACCATGAGAGATGCAATCTTGGCATAATTTGCTTTTATCCACTGGTGTAAAGAAATGAGATCACAGTCACACTCCCATGGGTTGTCATTCAGGTAAAGTTTTTTGAGTTTGGTTAAAGGCTCAAAAATGTCCTCAGGAAGTGTGTGGAGGTCATTGTGAGCTAGTCTGAGTATGTTCAGAGACAGTAGCTTTTCAAATACATCTGCATCCAGTGACTTTATCTTGTTGTTTTGCAGATTCAAGTCTGTGAGCTTCTCTGGGCCTTCGAAGTCCTCAGCCATAAATGTTTCAAAATTATTTTTAGAAAGATCAAGCTTCTTAACTTTTTTTAGAGGGCTGAAAATTCCTCCAGGAAGAGTGCTGAGATTGTTTTGACTGAGGCTTAATTCGGTTAACTTAGGCAATTCTCCAAAAAGCACTGGTGGTAAACTGGTGAGTTTATTCTTGTGTAGGGTCAGTGTTTTAAGCTGAGGGAAGCCAACAAAGAACTCTTCAGGCAAACCAGTCAGAAGATTACTGTCCAGAGTGATCTTGATTAGTTTGTCTTTGTGTGGAAACAGATTAGGTGGTAATTCTTTTAGTTTGTTTTCTTGTAAGCCAATTTCCCTTAAGTTTGGTAAATTCTGAAAAGTCTCTTCAGGAATGGTGGTCAGCTGATTGTCATAAAGGCGTAATGTGTGCAGTCTGTTTAAGTTTGAGAACCACTCAGCGGATACAGCAGAGAGATTATTTCTAGCTAAATGGAGCACTAAAAGATGATCAAGGCCATCAAACACTCCGTCTTCAACTGTTTCAATCTCATTTCCGTGTAACTGGATTTCGTTTACTTTTTTAAGGCCATCAAACAATCCCCTCTCCAGACTACGGAGCTTGTTAAACTTTAGTATAATCTTCTCCAGGTTGTGAAGATCTTTAAAGACTCCCACTGGGAATGATGTTAATAATGTATTGGAGATCTCAACCTGCGTGAGGTGAACCAAACCCTCAAAAGCTCCTGGCTCAATAGAGGTTGTATGAGTGTCCAGGAATTCCACCTTTTCAAGTTGTGGGTTTGTAATAAAGGCTGCTTTTGGAATTGTTTTAATATGGCTATTCACAAAAAATACATCTGTCACACCTGGCTTCAGGTCTTTTGGGATTTCCGTTGTAGATTCACTAAAAACAACCTGATTCTCATTGGGGCAGTCTGTCTCCTTTTGGCATAGAGTGTTTTGAGTCAGTGAAGACTCAGATAGTAAAGACAGCAACAGAATGAAAAGTCCTCTTCTTGACATGCTTATCCACTATAAAAACAACAACAACAGTTTTAATAATAATAATAATTTAAAAGTCAAACAAGTTTTTCCATGCCAAGATATCATTAAATCAACATAAAAAAGAGAATTGCCTACCTGATTAATACTTTTTCCAGGGTGAAACTTAGCTATAGTTACAGCGGTAAAGAGATACACACTAGTGCAGTCTCATTAGTTGTCTTGCATTACGTGAGGCGCGGTCTAACACACTTCTGCAGTTTGAGATAAGAGCAGTTTTGATATAACAGCTAACTACACCCCCATGTAGCAACTCTGGCTCAATTTCTTTTTATTTCTCATCCATGTATGACGTAAAATATATTATTATTAGTATTATTGTTATTATTATTATTATTATTATTAAGTCTTAATGTCCATAAAATGTCCATATGAATTGTGCTTTGAATTCATTTTAATCATTGTTTGCCAGCTAGAGGTTAAGGGACTGAGAAACAAGCACAAGAAAATACAAACAAGTTTATTTCTAAGCATGCACATATTTATTACTAACCCTGCAGCAACAAATGCAAAACACTACACCTAAGACTAAACAAAGATGCAAAAGGAGAATTTGGAATAAAAACAGTAAGAGGTGACTGTGTGAATAATGTGTTTGCAGGGTATTTATGACAAGTAAAACCTAAAACTAATTGTCTGTTAAACCAAGATGTTTAACAGGTCAAATTAGTAGCACAACAGCATATTTTTGTATTGTCAATTGAAGTTATCAATAAGCATGCAGCAGGTAGCACGTTGACTAGAGGTTTGTGTGCAATATACATATGTGTGGAGTCTCCTTATGTTGCACAGTCGGCTCTAAATGTCCTCCCCCTGTCTTTGAAAGTCTTAGACTGATGTTTATTTTGTTCTTTTTTTTCTTCTTTCTTCTTTCTCATGATTAGTGATATTTAGTGTCTAGACACATTTCCTCCTTTTGAAAGTATAGTACACAAATATTCCCACATTAAAGATACAGTGTTATTGTTAGGCAATATTCAGATGTTGTATATTACAGCATTTGTGTTTGCGTTTTATTAGTTTTTGTTTGTTAAGAAAGGAAGAGGTGGAGTCTTTGGATTTTATCCAAAACAGTGAGAGAAATGTACTTTCCATTACATGGCAGTGTCTTTATCTTTCTGTTTTTTTTAAACTCATGCAGCATGTCAAAGTAACGCTACTTCTTTTTACAACTTATGTGTTTACTTAATTTTAGTAAAGGATAAACAAGATGTAAAATGCTTTCACTAAAAGTGCTTTTATTCACTGTAGCAATTTTCATTGAACTGTGTTGCAGTGTAATCAAAAAACAAAACACTGAAACCTTACATGTAAAACTATTCTATATACTGAATGCAATCGAAAGATTACTTAGATAAACAAGCCATTGCGATGCATCTGAATTTACATTCTTCAAAAAGTCCTGGTTTCACACAAAATATCAAGGTGGGTGTTTAAGGCTACTGTTTTACAGCAGACAAGGAGGTGAATACTCCATGGTAAATCTGAAAATAAAAAATAGTAGCTAATTATTTCAAAAGATATTTGTTTACTTGTTCATTCTAGCTGATGTAGTAGGACCTGAGGATGAAGATTATGTGTTTTATTAGATTGCTTTTCAGAAAATAAATCAACTTTATGGTGACCCACAGTAACTGGCAACCAGTTTCCCTTGGTTTTAAATGTCCCTACTTTGCTGATGTTTTGTCGTCAACTCTAGAGTACAGAATTCTTGTTCCTGCTGCCTATATCTCCGCTGCCGCTCCTGTTCTTCCTCCAGCACACAAAGCTGATGATGACAGTGCTGATGATGACAGTTGACACCACTGCAATAATGATAAGAATAATCTTGGTATTCTTAGAAAGGTTTCCTGTTGCACTTTGTCCACTGTCAGTGACTTCCTCATACACTGAGAAGGTTGTGGTCTTGACAGGTAGGGATGTGCTGTGTCTGGTCGGAGGGGTATTAGGTTTTCTTCTTTTCTCCGTTGCAGTCAACGTAGGCTCTGCTGTAGATCTCAGAGGTAGCACGTGTTCATCTTCCAGTAGTGCAATTGCCTCCTCACTCAGCCTGGAAGGTGTTTGACACACCACAAGGGTTTGGTTGGCCTTGGACGGGTGCTGTCTCAGCCAGTCCCTAAGAGGCAGAATATCCTTGTCACATCTCCAGGGGTTCTGCTGCAGGAGCACTTCATGTACTACAGTGAAGGCATCTAGACTTTCCTTTGGAAGGTTGGGAAAAGAATTGTTTCTCAGATCTATCTGTCCAAGGCTGCTCAGGCCCTGGAGAAAATCCAAAGGGAGGGTTTTGATAAAGTTGTGCTCCAAGGAGATATTAACCAGGCTAGGCAGACCTTGAAAAGTCCCAGCTTGCAGGGTTGTGAGTAGATTGGTGTGAAGGGATATCTCTCCCACTTTCTCTAACCCTCTAAAGGCTCTGGTGGAAACATAGTTGATTTGGTTTCGACTGAGCACCAGCAGATGCAAATTAGTCAGATTTCTGAATGTGTCATCTTCCACACGACTCAGCTTGTTGTCATAAAGCCACAGTTCCTTTAGTGCTATGGGTCCAAACACCCCTGGACTTAGAGTCTCCAGCTGGTTTTCATACAGGGATATTTGGAATAGATGGGGCAGATTTAAGAAGATACCTTGTGGAAGGGATGTTAGCCTGTTGTGGGAAAGGAACAGTTTCTGCAGTTTCAGAGTCTTAGCAAACAGATCATGGTGGAGGTGTGTGATTAGATTGTCGTGGATGGATAGTTCCTGCAGGTTTTCAAGGTCATCCAGACTGCCAAGGGGGAGTCCCTGTAAAGAGTTTTTGTTAAGGCGTAAGATTTTCACAAGTGAAAGACCTTTAAATGTCTCTTTAGAAAGTTTGCTGATATTGTTTCCAGAAAGGAAAAGGTATTGTAGCCGAGTAAGAGGGTGAAACGTTTCCATGGGTACAGAAGTGAAATGATTTTTACTGAGATCAAGGGTTTTTAGATTTGTCAGTGAGGAAAACCAACTTGGGCGGAGCACCAGCAGTTTGTTGCTCTTCAGAGTGAGAGTCTCGAGTTTCTGAAGATTTTGGAACAAGGCCTCAGGGAGATCTTGTAGTTCAGTTCCACCTAAGTAAATCGAACCTATGTTCTGAGTGGAATCAAATGTGCCAGGACGCACCTCCCTCAAAACAGTGTTTATAATCAGAAAGACGCTAAGGGCGTTGGAGACATCTGTCATGTCCTCTGGTTTGAGAGAGTAGATACTGCAATTGAAGAATTGAAGGTTGGTGGTGAATGAGGGTAGAGCTGTAGGGAAGTCAGAGAGACCACTGCAGACAATTTTGGGTCCTTGACACTTGCATCCATCCGGACACGCCAACACAGCAACATTTAGAGAACAGAGAAGCAGGAGCATGTGAAGGGCCAGTGACAGTTCCATTTTTACCCCTAGAAGAGAAGAAACAGTTAAAATCAAGGTTGGTTATAAGTCTTGTTTAGTTTTATAGGGATGATTAGGAAACACCGTGTTGTTTGCCTTTTTTGCACCAATTCTTCTGTAACTCCAGGGATCATTCCTACCTCATTAAGCTTTCTCCTTTGGAGTTATCTTAGCTGGGCAGTGACCAGCAGCTTTCATAGAGACTAACCTCATATATACTTTCTATATCTGTTTATTGCATAAGTATATTAACTGTAATGTTACTTTTTTATCACTTTTAAACACTGTTCACTCTCTCTCGATTTGATGCACAATAATTTCTAGTTCTATCCTGTTTTTCTTCTCTCCCTGGTAGAACAGCCTCAAAGCAGATTCTCTGCAGATTACGTCACCATCATAAAAAGGCAGTTAAACCTTCTCTAATTAGTATCGGTGCCTACATGTTGCAGTCTCTACATTCTTGTTTAGCCAAAAAGGAGAGATTTCAATAAACTGATCCAGAGCTCTATATTGATATCACAATGAGTGTTGCGTACGGAGCCAACTCTTGGCATAGGGCATCACTTGCTAGAGGAGCTTCAGGTGCAAGCCATAAAAAAACATAAATTTATACAGTCGTGGTTTTTTTAACTTCTTTTGTAAGGTGTATTTTTTTGTGTTTACTTAGCTCTCTAAATAAACCACTCACGATTCCTTCCCAGCTCGTCACAATAAAGTGAATCGCAATAGCTCCAGCTAGGATCAAATCATGTGGGGGAGCTGTTTCTGTGCCGAAAAGTGTGTGTGCTTATTACATACTGCATGCTGCACACTCTGTATCTCCTCTGTAAACAACTCTGGTAAAAGTAAAAGTACAGATTGAAATACTTTACTTAAGTTAAAGTAAGAATTTTCAAAACTACTTTTAAAAATAAAAAATGTTCTACACATACAAAAAACATGACTTTTCTTCTTTTGTTCACAACCTGCACTGTGTTTTGGTGTAGAGGGGTTATTCAGGATATTGTCTAGTTTTTCTTTAAACCAAATTTCAAACAGGATAATATAGATTGAACTATGGATGTGCCGATCAAGTTTGTTGCTGGCGAGTTCGATACGTTCAAATCCAGGCACAGTCACTGCTTTGATGCACATCATGTATTTTCTTATATTTATTTTCAATTTACATCATCAGTTTCATCAAAGACAAAATGTTGAAAAAAGTTGACAAAGACAAAACGGTTATAATATAAACATGGTGATTGAGTGTGTGTGTGTGTGTGTGTGTGTGTGTGCATCTGTGTGTGTGTGTGAAACTAGAGAAAATCAGGGTGGCAGTAGTATAATAATAATAATGTAAAAGATTAAAATACACACTGACAATGAGTCTTAGTAAACACAAAGACACACACACCTGGACTTCAGCAATGTGTTGTTATAACAGACATATTCCAATAAAAAGTTGAGAAAATATAGAGGCTGACAAGGGAAAAAGTGAAGGAAAGAAAGTGACACAAGGAGGAAGCAGGCAAAGAAGAAAAGTTCTTTTCAGCTTCCCCACAATAAGGGTTAGGGTTGTGTGTGCTCTGGTTGCCGATCAGCATTTATTCAGTGGTTTGTGGTCATTGAAAACCTTTTAAAGGGCCGTTTCAGTGCTGTGTAAGGGCTTAAATCCAGATTGAAAAAAATTATTTGCTCTTCCAGAAAAACTATTAGTTGCTCGTAAACCATCTTTTCAAGAATTATTAAAAGAAAAGTCCCTACTTAATGTTCCCAAAGAGTTCACATTTAAGGCTGGGGTGTGTTTCTGATTCTGAGACTTGCAGAACTATCAGAAACTGTCAGAAAACGTAAAGCTAGTTATGTTATCTGATATGTTGAGCTGTTCTTTACTAAGCAATGTGTGTAAGTAAGGTATTGTCAGTTGTTCTTAGACACTTTGCATCACTAATCCTTCCAAAAATGAATAAATAAATAAAAATATATGCCACATGTGTCTCCATACACATACTAGTTAAAAAATGTTACACAGTTAAACTATGTACCTCTTTGGTATTTACTGCAGTATAATCTTCATTCCAAAATCTGTGTCTGCCCCGCAGAACAGTGTAATGCCAAAAAAAAGATAGCTGCATCGTGAGAATATCCTGTTTTGTACATGAATTAGCACAGTTCTTGGAAAAATCGAAAATATTATTTTATACATTACGTTTTATTTTAAAGAGAGCAACAGATCTCAAAAATAAATAATACGTTTTCTTTGACGGGTCTGTTACTAAAAAGTAACATTTAGCACATGCAGAACTTACCTCTAGTAGCGGCTGACGGGTAAGTAAACTGTAACACTGAGTTGGAGTGGTTATCTTTTATGTGCATCTTGTCTCCCTCCTTCTGCTTCATACATCCTCTTGTGAAAGTTTCCATGAATCTGTCACCACATTTTTCTGCTCTTTATCATCACTCTATTTCCTTTTTTCTAACTGTGTTTTTGTGTTTTTCCCTGAGCTCAGAAAATCTTCATATTCTTTCTCGAGCACTGTTCGTGTTCCTGCTATCACCCTTCCCCCTCTGTTTTAAATGTGGTATGTGGGGCTCAGGCAGTGGGGAAGTCCCAAACATTCAAACTGGACTTGTGTTATGTGGGTGTTTGAATGTATTTAAGGGCATGTGGGATTTCTCCTTATTCTTCACATGGTATAATTATGCAACTACGTGTTTTTCTTCTTTCAAGAAAAGCTGGAAACTTACTTTGGTTGAAAACAATAAAGTTGTTTTGATTCATTGTTTGCCTGTTTATTTGTTTGGGTGTGCAAATTGAAGTATCAGCTGCACATATTCTTGGCATGACATTCTTGGTTCACTTTTAAACTGACGGTTTGGGAATTTGGTGCCCTGGATCTTACTGGTACAGGAAAACAGGAAACAATTAGCAGACTTAAAAGCAAATAGCAAATAATGAACGTGGGATGCTGCGGTTTTTCAATACATCAGCGAAAGAAAGTTTGAGCAGCTTTGCCGTGCTGCCTTCAACATTCCTGTGCTGCTGTTAAGTAAAACCATCTGTTTTGTAGTTAAACAAACTCTATCTTTACCACAGGAACAGATAGTGAGGGTGTGGTTAACATATTGACAACCAGCTGCTTCTGAATTCTGAAAGATTTTGAAAGATATTAGAAGAGAGCAAGGAACTGTAAAACATCTCTTATAGTTCCCAAATATAACCACATATATCACCACACAGTATGTTTCCACATACAGTATGTCACAAAAAGGAGTACACCGCTCAGATTTGTCACTTTACTTTTACTTTGCTTGGCAGACGCTTTTATCCAAAGTGACTTACAGGGAGCTAGCGCTGGGTGTCTGGCTCAGGGACACACCTGTTGGATGGACTAGGAGTCAGATGGGGTTTGAGCCTGCGACCTCCTACATCCCAGTCTGATGCTTAACCCATTGAGCTACCAGGCCGCACTTCACTGTCACCTTAAAATAACTCAAAACACAGTGTGGCCAACGTTATTTTCCAGCACTGGCTTAACTCTTTTAGGAGTTTACTAGAGCTTTACTGGTGGCCACTGGGATCCTCTTCCACTCCTGCATAACAACAACCTTTGATAATGGCCAACAGATGTTCAATATGATTTAGGTCTAGAGATATGCTTGGCCAGTCCAACACATTGATCCTAAGTTTCTCAAGCAAGGCAGTGGTCATCTGGGAGGTAAAGGTGTTTTAATATCTCAAATAAGTTTTCATTGTCATCATATATTCCGTATGACCCTTTTGATATAATATCCCCCATTACTCCTGGCATACACACAAGGTCAATGTCAATTTTGTTTATATAGCACATTTACAACAGTTTGTGCTGCCCAAAGTCTTGTACAAGCATACAGTAAAAATTAATAATAATACGCCACACAAACTACACAATAAAAATACAATATAGCAAAGTAATATATGAATATACAAAGAGAATATAAAACAGTTAAGAAAAAATAAAACATACCCATCAACCTGTGCTAAAAGCCACTTCCAAAAAGTGTGTCTATAATAAAGATTTAAAATGCTCTAAATAGATCTAACATTCAGAGGCAAACCTTTCCAAAGTCTAAGGCATGCCACAGGAAACACACACCCTTTGTATGTGTGTGTGTGTGTGTGTTACCACTTTTGTGTGAGCTCAGCGTACTGGAAAGGCATAATCACCCGTTGTCATAGCAATAAACTTGCGTGTTGTTCACCAGTTCATATTGCTTTTGTTTGCTGTTTGTTCTAACGTCCAGTAACTACTCATGGAATTTGAGGCATCCACTTTCATTCTTTGACACTTTCAAAGCTTTAAAAGCTTTTCTACCAGCAGTTTCACGTTAGCTGTAACAGTCCAGTTTGTTGTTGCTGAAACTATTTAACTTACTAGTTATATTTACTTTATTGATTAAAATGAAAATAAAATCTAAGAAATAATGTTTAATGGGGGTTTGTAAACTTACAGTGAGATTGTTTTGCAATGTAATGAGTTTCCTGCTTTCTGTGAACTTCCCTGTATATGATACACGGTGCACACTGGCAAATCACATTGTTCCAACATTGTTTCTATTTAAGTGGGAGCCACAGTTGAATTTTATTGATAGAAATATAGTAAATATGACTAAATCATAACAAATATTTGAGCTAATATTATAGTAAGTAAATGTACATTAAGGAAGAAATAAAAACAAGACAAAGAAACAAAACAAGCTGCTTGTAAAAAGGGTAATTTACAGGATTCTGGTCTCTTGTGCAGATGGCTTGAACAATTTGTCATCCAGGATTATTTATTCTGCTAGCCTTTAGCTTATTCATTGTCTTGCTGATGCGATACATGCCATACATAGCAGCAAGAATGAGAAGCAGACCTGTGGTGACAAGAAGGACGTGACAAAACATGAGGACTCCGGTCAAGGTCAAATCTGAGGGCACAAACCACACATACACCCAGCCTTGATGAAAGTTGTGGTGGACAAACTCAGGCCCCTGTTCAACTACCAGTAGGTCATAGAAAGGTGATGAAATGGAACCATCTTTAGTTGGAGTAGTAGTTACAGTTTCTGTTGTTGCAGCATCCGAGGTGGTTGATTTTGCAGGAATGTTTGCTGAAAAGGTCATGCGTTGGGTAGCTCCTTGAGTAGTGGTTGATGTAGTTCCAGGGAGTGTGGTTGCTAGTGTGGTGACTTGTTGGGTAGCTCCTTGAGTTGAGGTTGATGCTGCTGCAGCCACTGTAGTTATTGAAGACATAACTGATGTTTGCACAGCGGTGTTTGGTGGATCTGTTGCCAGATGCAAGTCAATGTCTGTATTAAAATAACTTCTAAATTTGTTAAGTTCACAATAATTGAACTCCTCATCTTGTAGAGAGCCAATGGTACGGAGCATTTGGTAAATTGGACTATGACACAGCACATCTTCTTTGTCAGTGACCACATGCTCATTTTGTCTTATCCATCTTGCTATACCTCTGATACCACAAGTACAGTTCCAAAGGTTTTCACTCAGAGTGAGCTCCTTCAAAACTGTATTTGACAAGAAAATTTCTCCTGGAAGTGTCTTGAGGTGGTTTTTCTTCAAATCAATGGTTAAGACCTGCCGAAGACCCTGAAATATGTTTTCTGCTAGCTTGTGCAGCTTATTGTCATTGAGGAGCAATGTGTTCAGTGTGATTAGTCTGGAGAACAGCTGAGGATGTAGATAATACAGGTCATTGGATCTCAGAGAGAGCTTTTTAAGTTTGGGAAGACAGCAGAAAAGGTCGGAAGGCAACTCCCTCAGATTTGTATTTAAATGAAGGTTAAGTATAAGGAGCCCAGACATGTTAGCAAATAAATTACTAGGAACAGTGGTGAGATTAGTACCAAAAAGGTAAAATGTTTTTATCTCAGGCATGTGACCCATCAGCTCATCTGGTAAGCACAAGAGGGGGTTGTTGTAAATGGTAAGCTGTGTCAGCTTGGGCATGTTATAGAAACTCTTTTCTGGAATATAGTGAAGTTGATTAGAGGACAAAGTGATAATCTTCAGGTTCCTCAGTGACCAGAACATCTGAGATGGAAGACTGGCAATCTGGTTAAAGTGCATTTTTAGTTCCTCAAGTTTGACAAGCTTGTCAAACATCCCAGCTTCAAGCACCTCCAACTTATTGTTATAGATCATCAGATGGCGAAGTTCAGTCAATGAATGAAATATGGTAGGTGGAAGCTTACTGATGGAGTTCCTGCCAAGGTTCAGAAAGGTCAAGTTGCTCAGCCCATTGAAAACACCTGAAGCAGGACTAGTCAGTTTATTCCGACTCAGGTCCAGTTCCAGCAGCCCAACAAGTCCTTCAAACATATCCTGAGTAATGGTCTCCAGTTTGTTGCCATCTAAATGCAGCTGTTCCAAACTGGTAAGTGGACTGAGTACCCGAGCAGGAAGTGTGAAGAGATCATTGGATGACATTTTAAGAGATCTGAGCTGTGGAGCAACGTGGAAGGCCTTGGGATGGATTGTGTCTAAATGGCTATGGGACAGACTGAAGCGCAAAAGGAGCGTTTTGTTTGCCAGGCTCTGCTCATTTATGATGTTCATATTTGTGTCGTTGAGCTGCAGCAGATAAGTGTGAATAGGCAGCTGTTTTGGAATATCTGTGATGGTGAAGCCAACACATTTGACAGCTCCATGAGAGTTGCACCGGCAGCTGCTAGGGCATAGGTTGGTGCAAGTGATGTGTGGTAATGTGAAGAGACTGAGTATGAAGGTGCCTGCACATTTGAAATAAAAATATATGTAAACAGATATAATAAAATTATTACATTACACTACAGTTATATGGCTAATTTCTTCAACTCAACAGCTAAAATGACTTAAATTATAGAAAAGGCAAAATTTTCTACCAACCTTTTAAGTAGAAATCCATCATTGTCTGTTTGATGTTAGATGTATGATCGCGTTGCTGTGTTTCTCTTGGGGCTGGAGCTGACTGGAGGTACTGGGAACTCTCTATCTATGTTACCAAGCTTCCTGCTTAACCAAAATGTCCACCCAAATGTCATACATCATGCTGCATCTGTCATGCTAACTTTAACTCAAAGCCCATGATAATTTATACTCAAAGAGTATATTAGACATTTAAAAAAACTATAGATTCAAGGTTCAAAGCCCTGTGATAGACCAGTGATCTGGCCAGGGGACATACTGAATATATAACGTTTGTAAGAAAATCCAACAATCCTACTTGAACAAACACAAGGCAGCAGTGGAGAGAAAAAACTGCCTTTAATGTAAGAAATCTCATATGCCTCAAACAGTTGGGGTTAGTAGACAGAGAAGAGAGAAAATAACAACAGGCAACAAATATCTCAAAACAACAATATGGAGCAGGAGAGGAGGCACTGGGTAGGTTGGCTGGATCAGCAACTACATCTTCAAGGTTGAGGATACCTGCAGAAAGATACAGAGGGAAAGAGGAGGAATCACAACTAGGGAAGAGAAAAAAGTTAATAACATGCAATAATGACATAAAAGTTGGCAGAGAGAAAAAAAGAGAGAAACTTAGTGTATCAAGAAGGTCCCCTAGCAGATTAAATCTATAGCAGCATAACTTAGAGATGTTTCAGAGTCACATGAGTCATCTCAAACTATAAACTTTATCAACAAGAAATGTTTTAAGCCTAATCTTAAAGGTAGAGAGTGTGTCTGCCTCCCTATATGATTTAGGGTGGCTATCTGACTAGATAACATGTCTCTGAGTCTCTGTATTGTTGTTTTTAGGCCCAACTAGAATAACCTCCTGTCTGCGAGGAGGACAGGATCCAAGTCTTTTAAACAAGCTTGAAGATTGACTAGTTGATGTGTTACACCTGGTTTTATATAATATTTAATATAGCTGGGTGTCATATGCATAACAATGGTAATTTATTTAGTGTTTTCTTAAAATATCCCCAGTGGAGACAGGTATAAACTAAAAAGAATTGTCCTAATTGGTCCAAGCACAGAACCCTGTGGAACTTACTTTTGTGTGCATGAAAGAATGAACATAAATAAATTGGGATCTATCTTACAGATTTGAATCAGCTTAGTGCTGTTGCTTTAATCTCAATGACATGTTCCAATCTATGTGTTAAAATGTTATAATCTATAGTGTCAAATGCAGCACTAGGATATAACAATACTAGTACAGAGATGTGGCCTCTACCTCGCAACAACTTTTGCAAGGTTTTTAGAGATAAAGGACTGCATAACAAAATGTGCTATATTTAAAATATTTTTAAAGAGTTGTAGGTGTGACATTGGATCCTGTATAATTTCCCCATTTTGGTTTGGGTTTGCCTATTTTCTGTCTTCAAAAACATGAAGTGAAACTGTAAATAAGGAACACCATTTCAACCTCAAACCCAACCTCTGTCTAAAAAGACAAAAGAAAGAGGCTTAAATAGGACTGATGTGTGAACTTTAGAAATGATTTTGAAGGTGGCAAAGTTTTAACACATGAATTGCTGAATTGCTTGATAAAATTTGCTGAGCAGGCAAAGACACTCCTAACAACTGTCTGTGCATTAAAAAGCAAATAAATAAATGTATTTATGTTTATTGATGTAGTTACAAAATATTAATTAATAAAGAACAAATAAGTTGTACCCTGAAATACAAAATACAAAATAGGCATCAATAGTGCTGAGGTGTAAACCAGCTGACAATCAGCTGATAATCCTCTGAACAAACATCATTCAGTGACTGGGATTTATAGTAGAAACATTTTTTGGTGGCTCCACCATTAGATACAAATACACAAAGAGCAAAGATGAGAAAAAGAGGTCTGAAATAGCCAGGGGGTGGGATTCTTTGTAAGAAACAGCAATAATAGAAGAAGATGTAGAACGAATGACGAAGTCATGACATAAGTGATGTAGCACATGTATTGTTTTCATATACAATATTTTTGTGACTTTTCTTCCTGATAGACTTGAATTTAGGTTGGGAACAGCAAACCTAAGTGTGCTATTTTGTAAATATTAAAAAAATAGTTGAATGCGTGACAGAGGATGCTGGTTAATTTCCCGTGGTCTTATCTTGACCGGATAGACATCCTGGTCTAGTTGTGTTTTCTGACTGAAGGAGATAACGACATCACTTGTACATTGTTGGTGGAAAAAAAAATTGTGTTACTGCACAATGCTGTAAAACAGCTGACTTAGTACAGTGTATATGTGGATACATTTAACCAAGATACATGTATATTATTTATTATCATGTTTCTACACAGAGGGCTCAATGGCATAAGCATCAGCCTTTTATGTTTTGTTTTTTGTATATCCTAAATTTCCATTAAAGATTTTTAAAGGGTCTTCGTTGGTACTACCGCTGTAAAGCCACTGGGACACATTAGCTTATCACTTTATAGCTCATCATAGCATCCTGGAGCACTTCTGTTTTGGGAAATCTATTTGCCGTCGCTTTTACATTTTCCGCCACTTTTACATTTGTATGTACTTTATCTATAGGGCACACTGTACATAAAACATAAAACTGCACTGCAGTGTTGCAGTTAATTCCCATTGCTAGTTTGCTAGCAAGCAGAAGAGATCAATCACCTTAAATTTAGACGTCTAGTTAGTAGAGAAGTCTTTGACTCTTTCTCTGTTTGACTCTCCTTGGAGTTAGGGGGGTTAGGAATGAGAAGAGTCTGATGAGTGGGCTAGCTGCACTTAGCCACATAAATCAAAAAATCTACACAGACACTTTTTGATATTCACAGACAATAAGGCTGATCAAGAACTTAAAAAATGTCTTTGTTTTACTGGTCACATATTTTGTGTCAGCTACTCCTGATTTAATATCAAGTTTAGAAAGTCTCTCGACAACCTGTTAGCAACACATTAACACAACAGTTTCAGAACTTCCAAATGAGTTTGATGGGCAAAGGTGATGGATAAAATTATTTCATGATGTGTAGCATCACACAGACAATGAAATAAAAAAATATCCATCCATCTATCCATCCATTATCTTCCGCTTATCTGCAGTCGGGTTGTGGTGGTTGCTGGAATCTATCCCAGCTGTCTTCAGGTAAGAAGCAGGGTACAAATAAATATATATCTTAAAGTAATATAGTTGGTTACTTAGCTAATTAATAAATTTTATATATTTAATAAATTATGTGAAACACAGATCATAAAATACATATTGAAATAAATATATATAAATGCGTTATTAAACAAATAGTTTCAGTGACTTATACATTTGCTAAATGACATCAACAAATTATGTTTGAATTAATTTTAGTACTTAATAATTAAATTTAAATAGTTATTTAAATGTAAATTGTATTTATTGTGTTGTGACACTCTCTGGGCACCATACAAACTAGCACTGGCAGCAAATGACTCTGACAAAACTCATCTTTTTTCCATTGATGGTGTTGTTTTAGACTGTTATCTATTTTTTCACCATGATCTAATTCCCATCAGCTTTTCCATTACTCAGCATTGAATCATCTTTGTCACCCTCTCATTGAAAATACTCAATGTAATGTTCTAGTAAATGACCTTTCAAGGCCAAAAGTCACATTCCTTTGCACAGACATCAGTTTTCCACTTTTTATAAATTAAAAAGTAAAAGCGCGTTGGGTTAAGAATGATGTATTTATTTTATATATTTTGTTCAATAGTGTTGTACATTTTAGTGAGTGACCAATAAACCTATTGTATCTATTTAATTACAGAGTCACAATGTAATTTAATTTATATTGTTAAATAAACAACTAATGCAAATAAAGTAAAAAGTAAGTTGCAGTAAATATTTTAATATGTTGTCTCTTGCACTTCCATGGTTCACCACTAGAGGGAAACACATAAACACATACAAAAGGGTGATGCTACTAAGAAGTGAAACTTAACAATACTAATAATGCAGTTGTGCTTTGCTATGATAAACATTACAAAACAAAACAAGCTTTAGGTAAAAAATAAGGAATGATAACTTTTATTGCACTGATTGTGCTAAGAATTGTGATTACCATACCCCAGGTGTGAATAAAGTACACATACTTATTACTCATGTAAAAGTGCTAGTATTTGCCAAGAAAAGAACTCCACTTCAAGTATAAGTACCCTTTTATTGTAAGTACTAGTACTAATAATACTAATAGAAGTAAAGTAAGAAAAAGTACTAATATGAATGCATTATCTTACTTTTAGTATTATAGTAAACTCCAAAAAGTTTGATTTAATGCTGGTAAAAACAAATGTAGAAGTTTAGCACAGATTTGTTTAACAAATTCTAGGTAAAAATGATGGTAAAGATATGTTGTTACCTACAGACTGTGGAACAGAAAATTAAGTTAGTGAAAATACGGCTGAACATCTTATATTAATATATAAATTTTTTTTTAAGAATTAAATTCTGTGAAAGTTAAATAGTGACTGCTGATTATAAAATACATGCAGTGGAGTAAAAGTGCAATATTTTCCACTTGTTTGTAGTGGACTAAAAATAACATTAAATGGAACTACTCCAGTAGTTAAGTACAAGTAGCGCTAAGCTGTACTTAAGTATCACCTCAGATTTAAACTGTGGTTTATAATCACAAAATTCCTACACGTAGCTCCTGTTACATCCTCTGTTTGAACGTCTTTCATTTTCCTTATTTTCAGGATTTGTGTCTTAGAGTGTAGGCTGAGAGCAGTATATCCTATATTATTATATTTTCATGTTGGAATTTAAATCATCTAATTATTATATGATTGGTGTAAGTGATGCTCACAGTTTTATCCTTTTTCAAATCAAAAGCAACTCAAAATACATTCATAATATAATTTTATTTATATAGTAAAATGAAGGCAATGAGATTTGTGGAAGTGGTGACAAATGAGATATTTGCTGGCAATGGTATTGAAAAAACGATGCCTAGTTTGGCCACAAGAGAGCAACATAAGCCTGGGCTGATAAAATCCACGCTGGAGGAAAAAACACGGAATGTCCAAGCAATCAAGTACATTTTGTTATATGTAAACCTCAGGTATTCCCAAAGAGTACAGCAGCTGTTTATTTACACATGAAGATTTATAGCCACAGTCTTTGCTCTGGAGCAACTCGGTGCTTTGTGATGAAACGTTTATTGATTACACTACTTATGGTACAATTTCATATTGCTGGAATAAATACAGTGTGATTTTATCACTGGTGTTCTGAGTCTTAAGGCTATGTTGGGCTTTGCAGCGATTTCACAGTGGTCATACCCTTGCATCCGTTTTAGACACAGTACTTCCAGAAACAAGCTGCAGATGAAAGGAGACAAAGACTTGTTAAATACCATCTGACATATTTATCCTGCAGTGGTTTTAGGTAAGTGCAAATATTTAGCAATTTTTAATTGCTAAATATTATTTATTAAGTATATGATAAATCGAAAAGTGTTAAATTTCCCTCACGTTCACCCCTCTTTTGAGTTAGGAATTTGCCTGCTGCCAAATTTGTTGTGATCTCCTTCTTCAGTTCCAAGTCCTCCCTTAATGCTGGAAGCTGCAAGCAGTGTTTAAACACAAGTGACTAAACACAATTTAACAGGTTAACTTTATCTCAGTTCACAGAAATCAATGCAAGATACCAACACGGAATGAATTGCGGCAGATTTCATGGCAAATCCGTATTTTTTCCAAAAGTAATTTCTCCAAATGAATGTAAATAGCCTTACCTCATCTAGCTCAGCGAATATATTGGCCAGCTCAAGACCTGTGAATGGGAAACCCAGTTGAAATCCAGGAAGGATGTAGCTATTATTTAAGTAAGTTTAATATTATTCTTTCTGTCTCACCAATGGAACCGCCTTTTTCAAAAGGAACTAGGCTTTTATGTAGTAGCAGTGCTAGGATCTTGCCCTGGGCATCTGTGCTGTCTTTTGGATTAAAAACACGATTTCCTGAACATGCAAATCAAATACTGATACAACTTTAAGCAACATATGTGTCACTAAATATGAACAAATATGACTGAAATCACTTTCATTCTAATTGATTAAAAAGAATATTATATACATGTTTCTCAGAAAGCAACTACTAAACTTGACATTTTTATTCTATACAGACCTAAAACAATACCACATTGCACACTTACCTGGCTTATATATGCTCCTTCCCTCCACATTTAGCACTCCCTGCAGTAGTAGCAAGCACAGGAGTCCTAAGCAGTAGTTTGCAACTGTAACCCTGTCCATGGCCTTCAGAATATGGTCCCAAACAAACACTACACAAGCAAAGCAAGCAAGCCACTGTATTGACTCCATCCTATCAATACTTTTATCCTTTTAGGGGCCAGAAGGAGGGGCCAATCGGGCCCTCGCGTACTAGATCAATAGCTAGTCATTGCGGCTTTCGTCAACAGGCCAGCTTTTCACGTGGACCACGGAGCAATGTGAGTGAAATATAGTGATCTGACGTGGGTGAAGCCAGTAACCCTACATCACTTTGACATGGGCATCAAACTGAGAGAGGGAGCTATCAATCAGCCTGATAGTTATGAGAGACCAGAATCAGCTGTTCTTGGCATTTGTCAAGTATTTTTCCTTTTAAATAATTGTTTCTTTAAAAAATTACAAAGGAGTATGTTTGTCCGAGGAAAGAAAGGGTATTAAATTGATTCAGTCCCTAAGCGAATCATAGAGTTGGTTAGAGATTTGGAGCTGAAGACACGTTCACCACCGCAGCCACATCAACCACACAACAACTTCACTGTATTCTGTGCATCAGAGAAACCACATTTCATTCATTTTCCAAAAGAACAGACACTGTGCTGTAAAGGAGATGGCTGACACCTGCTGAATTTTCTTGCAAATAGTTTTATAAAAGTCCCCAATAAGGAGACTAACATTATACAATAATATGAAATGACCAGGAGAGTGCCTCATTGGAGAATCTAGGGGATTGAATAACTAATTTCTAGTCATATATAGTAAAATAAACATGTATTGACTGGGCACATGAAACAAAGCAACAGAGGCATTGTCTTTAGGGACATCATTTTTTGTTATTGTTGATGTAAAGTAAGTGTCACATGCCCTGTATTCTCAAAGTGTACCACAGCAGCACTCAATGACAAATAATCTCACCAGTTAACATAAGAAATTATAGTGGAAAACGTTTCCACCAGTCAACCGATCCCCAATAGTAGAGGTCAGGATCATACAGACCTCATAGTATGTTAGAGAGAAATGAACATTACTTATAATTAATAATTAAGTTCTACTAAGTGTGTTTACTGTGGGTGATCCATTAATTAGAACGAGGCGTGGTAGTAATTAAAGTAAATCTACGCTAAAGTTGACACTAAATCGAGCAGTTACATGCTCATATATTCAGATCAGATCACATGACACGTGTGCATTTGTGTAAATACGAGAGAGAGAGACAGGCAGAGAGAGAGAACGCAACAAAACACAGAAACTTCTCGGACTATTTTATCGGATTTGACATTGTAGCCACGACATCATCCTCACATTTCGACAATAGACTTAGTTCAGGTCCCCTTCAAATTCGTGCTGAAGATTTCTTATCGCTGCAGGTGCGAGTCTACAGTCTCTGAATCCTGCAGAGGAGTTTGCGTCAAGTTGGACACAAGTAGCTAGACCTATACCGGAAAATGGTCATTGGGTCTTCAAAGTTAAACGGAAAGTTGAACGATTTGGAAATTGTCTGGAATTTTATTGTGAAGATTAGTAATCCAGTACTGTATCCATAGATTTTAAGATACATTTAATACATGTTAGTGTTTGAACTATTATTATACAGCTTTTTAATACTATGCACATTGTGCTATGCAAAACCAGTACCTACACCTAAGTTCCAAAATAAAATGCTAACATTTGCCTATGGATTACTTGAGCAAAACATACCCTGTTCTAGCTGTCTGGGTCTCACATATACTATTTTACATAGGTGATATCTATGTTTCTCTGCATGATGGGGGTGGCAGGCACAGTACATAAAACATGTACTGTCTTATGCGCATGTGTGTAGGATAAGGATGACACCTCCCATCAAAGCATATCCCACACAGTCCTGACAAAAAAGTGTTTTATAAAATATATTGTTAATCTAAATGTCTCCAGGTACATATAATCAAGTACTGTCCAAATTTAAAATTCTTGAACCCTAGTTTACTTTTTCCATTTTACACGTATGTTTAATTTATATGTGGTAGTCTTACTACATTGTCAAGGCAAATGTGCTTTTATGGACGAAGTGAAAATTGCAGTCATGGCATTTATTTTGACAGGCGCACCCGGAAACGCGGTTTAGCTGCGTCTGTCTTTGTGGACTGGTTGGAAAGGGTCCAGGGAGGGACGTGCGCCCGTAGAAAATCTGGCTAGCATCAGTGACGTACCGAGACAGGGTGTCTACCGAAACTAATCTAAAGGACCGTCGAGTAACTGAACCATCAATCGGGTTTATGTGTAAGGGCGATCAATCAGCCTTCCGTTAACCTTCGGAAGAAGTGCGGACGTGTGATTCACCGTCTACGTTTTTTTGTGACTGATTATCGGTGACAACATGGCTGAATGTAACGTTAGCATCGACAAGAATAAACTACCTGGAGTGAAAGAGGGTAACGTCCATCATGTATTTGTAAATGTGCTTAATGTGAAGCAGGCAGGCTAGTAGCGTCACACCTATCCAGTTAGGTTAACGTTAACCGAGAGAACACATCTGTTGGGTTTTTACACTTTATGACGGTTGTTAGCACGGCTTGCTAGCAGATGCTAACGCATCAACGCTAATCAGGTAGTCAGCACTGATTAGACACCTTAGCCTGCGTGCAGGTGTCGTGTAAGATTATGTAGATACTTCAGTCAAGTCAAAGTTATACAGAGCATTAATATAAGAGGGGGGAAACAGGGTGCCACTAGTATTTTAATTTTCCACACTGTATATTGTGTTTTAGAAGCGTGTATATAAAGGTATCGCCGTATGGCACGACACCGGTGTAGGTAAATCCAGTGTTACAGGGATCAGGTGTTGGTCGCATGGAAGTGTTTACCTGTTAAAGTATGTGGTTCAGCCAGCACTCAATTGACTACACATGTTTGATTGTGCAATGGTCTGAAAGGGTCTAGTAGGATTAGTTTTTTTGTCTTTTCAGTTTTGTGTTTGCTGGATCCGGTTGCGCTTTCATATGAACATTATAATTATCACATTTATGACATTATACCTTTTGCTAATGGCAAACAGTCAGATCTCTGCCGGTGGCACCTTAAATGGGGATTAACCTGTTGTGTATTCATCGACTAGTTGACGTTAGAGTGGCAGGTTGAGAGGGTTATTGTGACCTGGATGCAGTAAAATCAAATTTCAATTGCTCTGTAGGAGATAACATAAATGAAAGTAGGTTTAACGCATGTTTCTTATTTAAATAGTTGTATTAAACCTTTTCACAGCAGTAGGTTGATCAAAAGAATGTGACTATTCTGCTTCTCTTTACTTTCCAATAACTTTGAAAGCAGAAGCAGATCATTTCAGTCTCATTCTTGCACTGTTTGTAATTATGGATTTCAAACTACTATAGCTCTTTTAGTAATAGTTTCACCCCATATGATTCTAAAGAAAATGGATTTAGCCATATAGAAGACAGTACAGTGCAAAAAGATGGAGCCAGTTAAACTAAGAAGTGGAAATGTTTTAAGAAAAAATGTGATGAGTTTCAGGATTAATTTATTAGAATCTGAAGTAAAAAAAGCATCACGTTAATATTTACTGTGACCACACATTACCCTTGATACATTTCCTAGGTGCTTTACAACAGTGCAGTATGTCTGCGGATTTAGGCTGTCTCAGTGTATTTTGTCTCTTTATTTAATCCCAGACTGTGATGCTGAGATCAAGGTTTTGTTGAGGCCATACCATCTGTTGCAGGACTCCTTCTTGCCGTCTCTGCAGGTAGTTGTTTAAGAGTCTAGCTACGTATTTGTACTCTTTGTACTGCAGAAACTGTACTGATTGATTGATGTCAATCTAAACATGTAAAAAACGTTTGCTCAGTACTGTTTGTTTTAAAGGATACTTTCAAACAGAGAGACTACTTAGTTCTGTGTGTGAACTTTATAAAAATGATCTCACTGAAAATGTCTTAGAGAAACATTTCTCAAAAAGAGCTCTAGAAAAGCTTTTTCAAAGAAGAAGGAACGGCAACACCAACGCCCTCAACATAACACACCCACAATTTTGTCTTCTGTTAACATGTGCAAAAGTTGGTGAAGAGCTTTTAAGCTGAAATGTATTTTGGAGAAGCTGCGGGTCTGGTAGAAAGGACCCGTCCTATTAGTGTGAAACAGCTGCTAAGCAGGATGCTTGTTATTCTGGTCAGAGACAGAAGGAAGATGCATTTCCACTGCTCTGCTCGTTCGCAGAGGAATCAACTGAGAAACCTGCTGGAAATGTTCCACTCTTTGTGATATTGAGCTGTCTATATTTACTTTAGTGTTTACTTTAGTGTAACTTAAAAATGCTGTCACTTCCTGTTTCCTATCACCAACAATTCTTGACTCTTGCATATGACACTTAATTTGTATTTTCATCAACTATAGATAGTGTGAGGACCTAAACCAGAGCTTGCAATCGAACTTGCCTTCTGTCACTTGTTGCTTGGTGGTGTCGTTGTAGATCCATTCGTTTTCCAAGCTATAAATTGCATATCAGGTGCCAAAGTACTGGACTGTTTAAAACAACTAGTGTATAGGGCTGCACCAGCCTGAAGTTTCTTGGTTAAGAAGATTAGGCATATGGTTGGAAAATGGTCTGTAAAACAAATCCCATATTGACCTGTGGCAGTGGGGAGATTGGTAGAGGTCTTACCCTCCTTATTTCAGCATCTGTCTATATCCACCAATCACCCGCCCCTCTAGTACAACAGAAGATGTGGACCACTCATCAGTGTTACATTTGAGTCCATGGCTTTTTTGTGCTGCCAGTAAAATAGAAATGTGATATCTCTGAATCGTAGGAACACATAAGCAATGTGCATTGCTGGTTATTCATTTTTTTATGCTTGGAGTCATCTAAGTGAGTGGAACAGATGGGTTTTGATCTAGGCAGTGTGAGGTTACTGAGTGTATTGTGGAAGAGGAAGATAAAAGAACAATAGATAACAAAATCATTCTCAAAACACAAGAAAAGATAAATCAAATTGAAATTCATTGAATAGAACCACATCCAGTTATAGAGTTCTGGCTTCTTGCAAGATGAAAACATAGCTTCATATTATTTTTCTGTATTTTATGTTCTGACAGTAACTCATGTTTTGCATCTGGATAACAGTTTGTTAATGCACTCCTAGAAATCAAGAATGCTTTTGCTAAAGAGGAGATATGTAAACCATGTTGAAAAGACACATGCTGTAAGGTACATACCCTACATACCGAAGTCCCCATTTATATTTAGCTGGGGTTGTGAGAACGGTCTTAAATCTCCCCTTACCCTTACTGTTTCCTACACAGGAAACACAGGTGAATCCCAGATAAGAGATAAGCTCACCACCTCTTTTTATGTGGTGTTTTTTAATTAGTAAAACTCCCCTCCTCCAACAGCCTGTTCAATTGTTTCGAGAATGAATGTTTACAGCATGAGTAATACTGAAATCATTATGAGAAAGGCTTACTTATGTAGATTTCGTGTATATTGTCATCATTTTCCCAGTAATGGTGGAGCTTAGACCAAATGATGTTGCTACTATAAATCCCAGCCATCCCTGTTAGTATGAATGATGTTGAATGAGGATTCACGGGATTATCAGGATTTTCAAATCTCATGCTGTCGCTGGTTTACCTCTCAGCACTATTGTTGCCTATTTTGTTGTATTTCAGGGTACTGCTGATTTTTTGTGCTCAATATGTTGTAACTACATCAGTAAACATAAATACATTTATTTTTGTGCTTTTTAATACACAGATTGTTAGGAGAGTACTTGCCTGCTCCTCTTAAGCATTTTCTCAAGCAGTACAGGGATTTAAACTGGTAGCTTGTCAGTAACCTTTAAGACTCTGCCACCTCCAAAATTTCTTCTAAAGTTCAGACTTCACAGATCAACACCAGCCCTAACCCTCTTTATTTTGTCTTTTTGGCATGAGAGCAAAAATGTTGTTCCTCATTCACAGTTTCAGTTCGCATTTTTGAAGACAGAAAATAGGCAAACCAACAGCCATTTTCTGGATCACTGACATTTCTGAGTTTGTGAAATAGATTTGTTTGTCATGTAATATAATTGAGAGCAGCAGTCATTTTGCTGTTCAACATTTGTCAGCTTATTCTATAAAGAGACACTGAACGTAAACTAATTTGTTGCAGTTGGTTACTAGTTTTATCATCTGGTTTTGTTTTTCTATATTAGTTCTAGTCCATTAACATTCCTGCTAACAGATGGGCCGGATGTGAAGTCCTGTCTAACATCTATTTTTTCACTTGTACCAACTACTGCATATACAGAAAAGTTTAAATAAATAAGCTGTGGCTACGAATATTAAAGTAATGCCTAAACTATTTTTGAGATTTGTTTTTTTATAGTGTTTTGTTTTTTTTCCAGTTTTCTAACTTTAGTTTTTTTGTTTTTTTCTAGTGTGCCGAGACTTTGCTGTGCTGGAGGACCACAGCCTGGCCTACAACCTCCAGGAACAAGAAAGTAAGAAGCCATAAAACTTTTCTATTTATCCCCATTTTAATGTAGAAATATTAATGAAACATTCAACAGAGTTTTCGGATGTGGGTTCATTTGACTACTGTGACTCCAGTGCATCATCACGCTTTCCTTTCTGCCCCCGCCACAAAGTACTTACACAGAAATGATAAAAAAAAAAGTAGATTGGTCTAACTGCGTTCTTATCATTAATTTATTCTGTAGTAACAAATCAGTGACTTTACTTTACCGGGTCTGTAAGAGATGAGTAACTCTTTTAAATGTTTGTCTCTTACTCACTGGAACTGCTCTGTGAGGCACTGCTGCCTTTGACAAGTTATGTTCTGATCTGTCAAAGGCAGCAAGATGGAGAAAGTTGATACATTCTCCTTTTCCACACAGGCTGTTCAAATACTTATTTGCTGTAGTAATGGTTTATGATTCAGACTCCTTTATTTTGTCAAGCTGGTCTGCTGCATTCCTGGGTCTCCTAATGCTTACTTTGCAAAAGAACAAACTATGAAGGATGTTTTTACAGCATAAAGAATGAATGTCCCCCACCGTTCTGGTGATGGTTCAGGTCAAACAGGATGAACTGCAGAGTCAGTTGCTGCAGCCTGATTAAGCCTATAGAAGCCCAGCTTCAGCCACACAGCCACCAGCGTGAATGCTGCAGTATGCCACAACAATACTGGATCAGGGCAGGGGTGTGGGACGCTGCAGTGAAGTGGTACATGTGATTTGTCTGGATTGAGTGTGTGCACAGTGAAGCCCCGATGCTAGACCACACTGTGGGATGCTATTATCTCTGAATCCTTGTTTGCTATTGTAGGCTATTAGAACAAGTGCACATGCTCTCCATCTTTTTACGTGTGTGTGTTTGTTTTCTGTTAGCTATGTGTTTGTCCCTGCATGTCTAATTAGAGCAGCTGGTGCAATGATGTGAACTCGTATGTGTTTAATTAGTCAAGTTCTTTTTCATAGGATTTCCATACACGGTTTGTTCCTATGCTGCTGTGTGTGTGTTTGCATTAGATTGTTAACTGTAAGACAATATGTTGAAATATTGTGATATTATGATAAAGATTACTGTAAACTTGTCTTTCTCTGAAGAGGGGCTTCTTTTGTTCTAGTGTTTTAGTAGAAAGCCTCTCAGTAACAGTGTGTGCACTCATCACGTTACATCAGTTACGTTGATATGACATTTTCTGTCAGGCTCTGAGAAAATGACCCAAACGTATCAAGTCCTTCCTTTCAACAGACGAAGATGACGCCTTATTCTATGCTCCATCTGCACTCATTAAGATAATTGCAGATAAATACAGATAACTTCGGCTTTTAGATTGTGCTGGAATCTTGGAGGTTATTGTTCATTTGTCTTTAAGCTTCAGGCTGTTTTAATATGATGACTACGTTTGGAGAGTTGAGAATGGAAAACATAACCTCTGTTGCTTCTCTGCACTGGTTTGTTTTTCTGTTTCCATAAATATGTCACTCTATATAACCATAAAAGGCTACATTATGTAACAACATCTGCAAGAGAGAAGGCCAGATGTCACCCAGCCATACCCCAAACACGAATAAGTCTCTGTTTTAGCTGTGATTTATCTGGCTTTCCTGTCCTTGTATTGTCCTTAACCCTTTGAAGCCCTACTCATCCATTAATAAGAATCATCTCCCTTTGCACACACAACACTGAAGGATCCATTTCTATATGGCTGTATTACCATCAACATTATTACTGGAATGTGTTCCCGGTCCCAGTTCCCACTAAGCTTCACATAGTTCAACTTTCTCATCCTAACTTTCCTTTTTTGTGAATGACGTGAAACATTTTCTAGGTTCAGTTTATTGAATGAAACCACGTGTCAACATCAGGCCTGGTTGATTGATCTTTTCCTTTGCTGCTATGAAAGCTAAATCTATTCTTCACTTGCAAGACTTGGTCATGGAAAAAGAATAGCCGATTGTGACAAATATTTTTGTAGGGTGTCAAACTTAATCAATTGATCAGCGTCATTAAAAAGAAAAAATCAATGTGAACCTCTTGACTTTTTGTCAAGTTGCCACAGCTGGGTAAATTGCCGGACGTAATTTGGCCCTTTTCACATAAAAGCTGGGAACAGATCGATAACCAGGTGGAACAGAGCTGAGTGACTGAGTGAGTGATGCTCACCATGTTTACAAAATGCTTGGAGTGCGTCAGCAAGCAGGATTTATCACCTGGTATGGCCCACAATGTGCCATCACATAACCTTGGAATGACACCTCAGCTGTGGACATTAATTTCTTGGTGACTAAGAGCGCTCTGTGTTTATTACCATAGACTGAAGCATCTGTGTCCTTTCATTTTGTTCTCTGCACATCGTCTAAATAACACCACTGCTTTTCAGAGAGTTAAAAACAGAGAACGTGTGGATCTGTAAATAAACCGTGCATCTGCCATTGCATCATTTATCACCTTCCATATCAGTGTTGATCGGTTCTGTATTGTGTGTGTGTGTGTGTACACAGTTAAAGAGCAGTGTTTATGTATTTGTGTCTATAGTTGAGAGCCACTTGGCGTCCAACGTTCATAAGAGCCGTCTGGTACAGAAGGACCTGCAGGTGGCAAAGAAGCTGCAAGAGGAGGAGGATAAGAGGGCTAAGGTCCAAAACCAGAAACAGCATGAGGACATGTGGGTGTCACACACATTAACACTTACTCACACGCGCACATGCAAACACACAATTATACTGTACACGTCTGTGTATTGTTTATAATGTACACGTCTATATCAAAGGCAGTCTGAAAAAACACTTATGCATATACACAAAACTTAGACCTACAAAAGTCAAGTCAAAAGCTGTTCCATGATCCTCCAAGACTTCATGAAGTCACAGATTACCTAGAAATAATGGCTGTCTGTGTTTTTTGATGCTTTGTTGGTCGCATCGGTTTCAGATTAGTGTAATTCCTCTCAGGGCTGTACCTAAAGACTCATTTGTCTCTACAGTGAGGTGATCCAGTGCTCCTGCTAGGGGCCTTCAAATGTTATTACAGTTCACCGTAACCCTTAAATTTACGTTTAACTCTATTATTGTTGTAAATTTGTAGGTCATGTTTGGCGTTCATTAAGAGAAGTGAAGGTGCTTTTATCATTTTAAAAACATGCACTTTGTATTGACGTATATAATTATCTTTGTGAAATATAAAAAATTGTTTAATGAACTGAATAATTTAAGGTTGACAAAAATGCGAATAACAAAAAGAATCGAAAGGGGCAAATTCTTTGTCACAGCACTCTGTATGTTCTTCACTATCAACAAAGTACTCGTGGCCAGAACATGTAGGAGACAACACAAGCACCACAGGCAAATCATTCACAGTTCCTGTGGTTTCGCAGTGGTATCATTTGTTGCTCCAGTGTATAATTAAATTTCTCAAGGGGTTTGGTTCAGCTCCAGCTGCACGTCTAAAGCAATGCAGAGTGCACACGTACTATCCACAATGTTCTGGTGCTGAAAGATTAATCCAGCTTCCATCGACGGCTACTAAACTTAGCTACATGTCAAGAGCTGCAACAGAAGCATTGCAGGGTGAGTCTGTACGAGTAGAATAAAGTGCAGACTCACAGCTCTTTGAGATCTGTTTCAAACGCACGCTGTCATGGGTAGTTCCAGTAGTGAGATTGCACCCCCAAGGAGAGGCCGGATCCTCCACCATGGGTGCAGATGGGCCGATACTGCTCGTCAAGATGCGAACTCACACCATCATCCACCCTACATTTATAGTGCCACTTCGCATACACCCACCCTGAGACGTTTGACTAAACAAACACAGGAGGGGAGTGCAGCATTACTTGTTTACTTGCAGGCAGTGTGTTTACTTTTACCAGTTTAAGTTGCTGCTCAGCTTAAATTTGATGAGTTAGCTGTTGGTGTTTTGTTTTAGTTATGCTTTACACTCATGTTTGCCTTCACATGCAAACAGAGACATTATCTTTGGGTACCAGATCCCAGGCAGCCGATATTGTTAGAAGAATGCTAGAGCTAAAACTAACTCTTGAGCTCAACGTAAAAACAGGCGAGGATACTGCTGCGCCTGTCTGAAGCATACACGTCATCTCTCCCAACATGTTGGGTTCGCTCGACACCACCACCTTTCTACTATACTAAGTTGTTTATTTGTTTTTAATACAGTTATGCCCCCCCCCCCCTAATCTATGTGCACATTACTTCACATGAATCTCTGGGATCCGCAGTGCGCGCCAGGATAATGAGATCGCTCAGGAGATTCAGGACCAACTGGTTCGACAGGCAGAACAACAGCGACAGCAGGAAGAGAAGGATGCAGTAAGACACACAGACTTTTCTGCCTATTTAAGCACAGTGTTGATTCCATCCATACGTAAGGGACTAGACTTGGGCAGGTCATTCTGTTTGACCTATCACCTCCCTGTTGTTGTAAAGGATTAACCACCATAGTGACCTTAGTGTATTTTTTTCGCACATTAATCACAAGTGGGACTGTTGGGTTTTTCTTCATAGTTCTTTATATAAACTTATATTTTGCAAAGTCCTAAACCTTACTCTGTAAAGTGCCTTGAGGTGACCTTATCATTTGGTGCTATACGAATAAACATGAATTAAATTGAATTATCTCTCATCATAAAATGTATGGCCTACATAAAGGTGTCTTTGCATCATAGTATTATGAAAGATTACACCTGTTGGCCTAAGTAGGGCACCACAACGCTCTCGTGCTTCCTTGTTTCCTTGTTTCTTGTTCGATTTTTGTGAATCATCAGAAAAGTATGCGATACAGATGAGACCTTGAAATTTAGATTACACATTCATGTGGGACAGCATGTTTACTGTTGCCTTGTGTGTTTGTAGGCCATTGCCCGTAAGCTCCAGGAGAAGATGATGAAAGAGGAAAGGAGGAGACAGAAGCAGCTGGAAGCAAACTTTGAGGAGGAGTACTTTGAGGATCATGGAGGTAGGGAGCGCATCACAGGTTCTTGTTAACTAGCGACTGCGTGTCTTTCTTCATATGTGTTTATTGTTCACATGAGCTGTGTATTAAGACATGACAGAAAATATGCGTCTCTCTCTGTGTGTGTGTGTGTGTGCTATTGATACAGAGCAGAGCAGGAGATCGTTGTTGTCTTGAGGCAAAGATTTTAGAGGCTTACATGGCCCTGCAGAAAAACTATTTGTCATATCACTCTGATTTAAGAGCAGACACTACTGTAAATGTGTAAGTGGTGTCTATTTTACTTCAACATTGTTGTTCGCTCTTACCTTTGCTGTTAATGAATCCTCAGTTCATTAATAATTGGTGCAGAAATCTTGAATTTGCCACCTGATGTTTCAGTCCCGCCCCTAAAAAGCTTTATCTGTTCAAAATATTTGATAGTCTTCCCTGTGTGTTAGCATCAGCGTCACACTGCCACCTTTTTTAAGTCTTTTCATGCATATGTCACCTCCCTGCATGATTCAGCCCACTGTATGTCTGTTCTTTTCCTACTGAAAGAGAAACAGTGGCTCAGATGATGTCCAGATGATTCAGATTTTTGCTGCTGCATAAACGTAGTAGGTGGCTGAGAATAGCTATAGCATGCAGGTTTGAATGAAGTTATGGTATTTGAGCTGCAGGTTTGAATTTGAGTGTAGGAGGGAAGCATGTTTGACATGGCTCTTCTTAATGTTCCCCGCTGACTCATAAAAGCTCAGCTTTTTCTCTGCAGCAGCCTAATCTAATCTGGCAGACTGATTCCTAGTTTTCCTGCCTGAAACCTTTGCCATGTTGTCTTTGGATTCTGTCTTCTCAAGAGGCTGACATTTAGAATACACCACTCAAATCAGCCCAGGGTGTTGAACAGAGAATGAGAATTATTTTTACGTAATGTCATAACACTATGTTTCCTATCTTCAGCTTTATGTTGCCAGTAGTTTATTCTAAGTAATTCACAGATATTCACTATAGACATAATAACGTCTTCTGCTTGTCTCGTTAGTGGATATGGGTGCAGTACAGGACAGCGGGAGACAGGGTTTGACTTGTGCTCAGTGTTGTGCACACACAGACGTTGTCCTCTTTGTTTATGTAGCCGATGTCTACAATTGTCCTTTTGTGTATTCACGGATCACCAGTTGCCTCAGTGCTTTAGCTCTTTCTAACCTGTCTTTATACGAGAATGTTTGTGCCACTGCCAGGCTCCCTATGTTTCCTGTACGGTCTCATAAGTTGCATAACCGCTATCTCGTGTGTGTGTTTGTGTGTATATTCTACTGCAGAAGTGTAAATGTGATCACGGTAGAACAAAAATGTGGGTCCTTTTGTTTACCTTGCACCTAATACTGTAAGGGAGTGATGTCACCATGAGTAAACAGACACAGCTTTGCATGTTGCCACTCAGTCACTAAGCAGTTTCATCGTCTCTCACACTTCTATGTGAATTCTTCAAAGTAAAACGTTAAAATCTTCACCCCACTAATTGTTGTATTCTACACCCATATTACTTCTGTGATCTCTTCTGACTCTCGTGAGGCCACGTAATGGCTGCTCCACTCAGGAAATAGGAGCTGATAACCAGTAGGTTACTCTACAGTTGCACACAAATTAGTGTGGGGGTGGAATCTGTCTCCACTTGACGGCTACACAGAGGAGGAAAAAAAAAACCTTGAAGAGAGAGAGGAAGATGACAAATGTCCTTAAAGAAAAGAGGAAGGACAAACGAGAGCAAGCACAGTCACAGTTGGGCTGTCTTTGAGAACATTCAAACAAAAACAAGTTCAAAACAAGACGGGTACGAAGTTGGTCGGGTGTTAAAGCAGGTGGTTGTATAAGTAGAATTCCATCAAGGTGACTCTCCTGCGTGCTTCCTTGGGGTGCTTTTCCACTTGTTTGTTTTTGTCAGCCACAGGCCAACTCGCAGCAGGACTTCGTTCTTTGAGATGAACATGTTTTTCTCAATCTGAAGTTTAGGTTCGTCCCTCTCAGACAGCCCTGCTCTGGTTGTAATATGTTATTGATTTGGTTATTTTTGTGCCACATTGATATTCAGATGTGTCCATCAATCAACCCTCGTTTCATTCATTGTTGCACACACTGACTTACGTAAAAAATGCTGCACTGTTTGAAGCTTTTGGACTATTTAGCATTTATAAAACTTTATTTTGGCTTCAAACACCTGGCGCCCACTGTCCTCATCTCTTATTTTAATTTCCGTACAGTTTTAACAACATCTCTGGATATTTTGGGTGCAGCCGATGTCCCCATGCTTTGCACTTTATAGCAGGTCATTTTGGCCATCATTCTACTCCCAGGTGTTGTGTCACTCCATGCAAACTAACCTGCTTAGTTTGTAATATTCCTGTCTGTTTTTTACTTTTCCATATTCTTATCAACCATCATCATTCTCTCCACACAACCCTCCTCTTGCCTTTGCTTCTTCATCTGTTCCCTGCTCAGCTGCAAGACAACCCCTTGACTTGGACAAACACGTCAATCACAATAGTTCAACAAGCTACTACCGTGAATACTCCCCAGATTATAACTCAGTAGAGGCTAAAAGGAGCAGGCACCTGAAACAGGACCCAGCAGCACCCCATAGCCGAGTCAAGTACCCTGATCATGACCTTGTGGCAGGGGGAGGCCATAGCAGGCATGCAGATCCATACCCAGAGCATCTGCTGTCTTCCAAAAGCAAACACAGGAACAGGTACCCAGAGTATGAACCCACAGATACTGGCAGAGCCAGAGGCCATGGAGGAGAGGACGCAGACAGTGTCTTGAGGGGAAACGAGCGACCAGCAAGGCCACCGCCACCAAAGATTATTGCAGAGAGACACGCCTCCAGAGACAGGAGAGAGAGGGAGCAGGACCAAAGGGGGGAAGCAGCAAGAGGAAGAGACAGGGAAAGATCTAGAGACAAAACACTGAGTGGTGAGACATCCAGAGAGAGAGACCGTCAAAGACGGAAAGATAAATACAGACAACGAACAAGAAGCAAGGAGAGAGAAATTGATGACTATTTGGACCTCGGTCACAATGGGGACAGTCTGAAGGTGAGCAGATCTTCCTGGGAGAAGGAAGATGGTGATGGTGAGAGGGAGAGAAGGGCTAAGGGGCAGCAGCGTGTTCACTCTGGTCCTGACGAGGTGTTTGAGGAGTCCAGGACCTACAAAGTAAAAGGGGACACCGGGGTGTTCTGGGACTCTCGGCAGGACGAGGGTCCTGGGAGGCAGCGCAATCAGACTCACTCCAATGAAGAGACAGGTATCAGCCCCCCTCTGGGCCCTGTTGGGGTGTTTATCTGGTGTGTGGGGACTACTTTTATTCTGTGGTGTGTTGATCACAAACAAAATATATTTTGTTACAAAAAAACGATTTGATTTGATGGTTTTAAATTGTTGTTGTGGTGCTTTGGGGTTTGCTTTTGCTTGCATTCTGTGCTGGGTTCTTACATTGAGCAAGGGGGCAATTATGCTGTGCTCATCCTGAAATATGTACTGTAATAGAGTAGTTCCATAGATTTTGTGACGCTACATTTGGGCATTCACAAAGGGCTCCAGGGCTTCTGGTATTGTCGTCTGAAAAGCTGAAAGGAAACAGCAGTAGAAATGCCCTGCAGCCCTTTTAGGTGCCTAATGGCTTTAATCCAACTATAATTGTGTGTAATCAATTAATTTTCAGTTTATTTGAATTCTAATCATTAAAAAGTTCAGGCTTTATCATAAATGTGAAATTTTCTGTATACCAGACAAATTGTACATTTATTGATTGATGTATGTGGTTCATAAAAATAGTAAACAATCTCACAATTGTTAATTGGGACCTTCATTTGTCACAATTTACTGAAGTCTGAGACAAAATCAACATCATCTCATTACAAGACCACATGCAGCTGTAATTTATTGTTAATAATGCTCATGGTGTGGTAATTAATAATGCATTAATGCATAATGTAATGCGGTGACATCCACAGGTCACGTTGTGCACAAAGGGAGTGGAGCAGTAGTAGCAGGTACTGAAGCAAAACTGAGCGAAGCCACCAGAGAGCTGACAAACTTGGATCTCCGTGAGCAAGAACTAAAGGACATGGAGGTGGCTAGGAAGCTTCAGGAGGAGGAAATCAAGGTGAACAGATAGGAGACCAGAAGGATATCAACCTAAAAAGTGTAGTGAAGGAACACAGTAATGTGTTGGGGAGAATGGATGTGACGTGTGTTTTTAAACATTGAACAGCTCCTTCTTCTATTAAGTCGCCATCTTCCTCTAAGTGAAGTTAAACTATATGAAAGAAGTACTGGACCAGCATGATGGAATTAAACATTGTACTTGAGCATCACTTAATTGGCACCAGTCACAGAAAGGACATACTAAAAAACCTCAGTCTCAGTTATTTCTAATTGTGGAGCTAATTCATGGAGCAGTTATGGCTTATTCTTGTCTCCCGGTTATAGGCAAGCAAGATGCATGGGCGTGCTGCCCAAGTGGCACAAGATGAGGTAAGTGGACATGAAGTCTGGACACTTTGCTTTTATAATGCCTGCTCTTTTTTTATATCCTATCATTCCCTGAGTTTAGAGCTTTATTTTCATATAGCCCTGAATATTTAAAGCTCTGCCCAAACCAGACATTATGTAAGAAAAAATAGTTCAATGTTGTAGAAATGTTTATTTCATGGACTTTCTGGAACACGGTGCCATTTTTACAGATCCATATATGATGACGTGTGTAAATGCATGAGGTCGAGTCAGTCTAGACATGGAACAGAATATGGTGGTTTCCTGTGGCTGTATTTAATATCTAGTTCATGTTGCGCTCTCGCAGGAAATCGCTCGACTGCTGATGGAACAAGAGAAAAGAGAGTACAGAAAGAATCGAGATCGGGAGAAAGAGAAAGAGCGAGAGAGGCTGGCCATGGAGAGGATGGCAATGGAACGGAGGTGGCAAGAAGACGACCACAGGGTAATTTTCCATAACCTCATTCTGAGACGTGTACTTTGGGGCGTATGAAAAGCGGTTTTTCCTCTGTAGTTCCAGAGCCATTATTTGGGGAGACATTACTTCTGTTTATTTTCAGCCAAATTCAGAGGAAGTTGTTCGGCCCAGAACGCGAGAGGAGTATGAATACCTGAGGCAGAAGGACCACAACAAGCCTGCCAGGTACAAGTCATGACAGCCGCTTCTTTGGCACATTTCCAGTCACTCAACTGGAAGTGAGTTGAATAAAGGGATTAAACGTAATAATTTAATCAAACATTTTGTGTCAGGCCTCCTCAGACTCGCGCACATGACTACGAGAATGTGAGCTCTGGTTACAGCTACCCAGACCACCCCGCCCCATCTCGACCTCCCTCCAGACCTGAGGCTGCTTACAAAGGTGCGACATTGATATGAGAGGGGCTTTAATTATAGTAACATGACGTAATATTTAATTGAATAAGAGGTAATATTACGATTTCTGTCACCGATACTATTTCTTAACTCTATTCTCCTTTAGACACGTTTACTTTATGTAGCCTGATGCAATTCTTTTCACTTGTTACTCTAGCTGAAGAAATCTTCAAAGAGATTGTACTGTTTCAGTATTTGAGTGGTGGGATGGACAATAAAAGGGTGATGATATGACAAATATGAAAATACTTTGCAGAGTCAGTTATTGCTGGAACTAACAGTTTAATTAATCTGATTATTTTCTTAACTATTAGTCAAAAAAACTGAAACATGATGGTTTCCCAATTCCTAGACCAGTGTCTTCGCACTGCTCGCTTGTCACATAACTTACTGATCTGTCTTTTCCTTCTTTTTCAGGTGCCTATTACAAGCGGTGACTCTGGCTCTCTACCGTGCTCAGACATGCTGTCAATCATCCTCTGTCTTCTCTTCTTTCTTTTTTTGTTTGATTAATTTATTTTTATTGTTTTCAACCATTTGCACTCTGTTGACCAAAAGCCTTGGGACAATCTAACGAGTTGTCAGTGGAATTTTAATGCCCCTCCAAAGTTGACCTAGAGATGAAGAGAAGAAAGTGGCTCTGAAGCGCTGCAACCATTTTATTTAAATTATGATTAAATATTTCTTTTACCTTAACATGAAAATCAGCCAAAAGAGCAGCCATGTGACAAAAGCTCCCATGATCCCTAGCTGTTGAAAGAAAGAGACTGGCTCCTCACTTGTTCTGGTCGTCATGTGCTGATGTCCCTTCTGTGGACCATGCCATCACAAGGGCTCCACGCCTCCGCTGGATATAACCATGCAATCTCAGATTTCCTCATGACTCTTCATGGGATGTGCCTGTCTGCTTCTACACGGCTGTCGCAGTGTCCTCGTTGGCAGTGTGGCAGCTGTTTTGTTACACCAGCCGGGCTGCGGCTCTGTTCTCTTGTCTCGCTGTGCTACGAGGGTACGCAGGCCCGGTCCATGTACCACACAACGTATGACTCTGAGGGATACGTTTCTGTCGCTCCATTCAAGCAAAACAAAACATAGGCCTTTTATCAAGATGCTGGTAGTTATGGCTGTGACATGTTTACCACCCAGTTCCAATGCCATAGAGGTGGAGCTTTGCAATGCATGGACATTTACTTGGCTGTAGGCTCTTTTTTGTGCTTGTGAGGGGCAGCTTTTGACCCCGTCACCCTTAAAGTGAACGTGGATGGATGATATTCTATGTGTGACTCACTGTTTCTATGTGCATGCTTACTGAACGTCTACAACTCTGTACATGCATTTCAGCTCTATGAAGAACTCCTTCTTTATTGTCAGAAAGGGCTATAGCAACAAAATGCCA
This sequence comes from Microctenopoma steveboyesi, assembly GCA_032359275.1. Lineage (NCBI taxonomy): Eukaryota > Metazoa > Chordata > Actinopteri > Anabantiformes > Anabantidae > Microctenopoma > Microctenopoma steveboyesi. Next base: position 10,990,454 of record JAUMHF010000019.1, on the reverse strand, counting down.
ATAATCTTTTCTTTGTGAATGAAGAAAATACTGTATGTGCTGGCTCATCTACTGCTGTACAATATTATATATAATATGTTATCTTTCATATCTCTTGCAAATCAGAACTGGCCCATTAAAGAACCAGTACCAAGATGAAATGCATGTACGTTGCTTGTCTGTGTCGAAACTGAATTCATGTTTTTGCTCATGACACAGATGTGCAACTGACACTTTAGTGTGATTGATCTCAGATTCTTTGTTATTATTGCTTATTTGGCCCCGTTTTGTTTTGGGGTTTTTTAGCAGCACTGTGCAGTACAAAGACACCATTTACCCATCAGACCAATCGAGGCATAATTAGACCTACTTTTCTTATACATATTTTTCATATTTCCTGAAATATTTAGTATTTTTCAGACCCAAAGTTTTCAGCCACTCAAACACATTCAAACTGCACTTCAGACTTCACATTAGCTCATTTACGCTGCTGCCATCTCAACTTCTTTTATTAGTTTTGCACCCTTCAACTCTTTCCCATTTTTCCAACTCTTCACCAGTCAGTAGTGTCATTGGTTCTCTTGCAGCTGTAGTTTTCATTTAAGGAGATTCTTTTAACTCCCAAATTGTGTCTCTCTTTTTGCAAGAATATTCCAGTGGTTTGTTATGCAACATATTGTCTTTCCCCCTCTTGTCTTGCTTTCCAGTCATCCAGTCTTTCCTGCTGTTACTGCTTGTCCTTTTCTCAGTTAAAAGCAGACATCACTTCCACCCTGCTGGAAAGACAAACAATCCCACAATAGAAGTGCATCAGGATGGGGGAGGGAATAAGTCACTGGGTCAGCAGGAGAGTAATAAAACAAATATCTATTGTTACTCAAAGGGACCTGTTTTAGTGTTTGTACTACACCAAGATCCATTATTTTCGTTCATATTGAATAAGGATAATAAAACCAGCCAGTTCAGGTTTTTTTAATTTAGTTTGAGAGTCATGGAATTGTTCTGTCATTACATTTAGCTTTACTCACAAAAGCTCATGGTGTGGTCAGTGTTGCTGAAATAATACATCGGGTTTTAAAATAATTCAGTGTCAAAGGGAAATATTTAGTGTACTTTTCCCAGATGTGAGATGTTTGTATTGCTGAGGACAAACATGCAGGTGTTTTTGAAATGTATGTTCATTTGAGTCTGAAGATTGGATCAGTGCCATATTTGTATGTTGTTCTTTATATGAACTTGACGATGGGGAAAAAGTTATTGTGGATGTAGCAGAGCTACCACACCCACCAGGGTGAGCCTCGTCATCTATTCTTTGAGGAGAGCACAACCTTGTGGACATGTTGAAAATATGTCCTCGTGGATGTTGTGCATCAGACATTACTTTTTATTCTCGTCTACATCAAACATGTAGTGTTGTATTTTTAATTTACTTTAATTCAGGGCTTGTATGCAATCTACCAGTCATGAAACGACATGTGTTGAGACCTAACTTTAAGATATTTTTTTAAAGAAATTAAGTTGCTTTTACGTACAACATCTCAAAGTGTAATAAACTGTATCAGCATAAACACTGTTCATGCATACGACTCGTTCATTCAAGTCACAGAACCATTGCTCAGTGCAGATCTGTAAAAGAACTGTAGAATGTTTCTTTTGTTCAACATTTTATTGCCAGGATGTTACATAACCATAAAGATGACACTGTACCCGTACTACAGGTTTTATGTTTTCCTAGACAGACAAACTGCACACAGCCTGCTTCTCCATCATGCCCCCACCCCCAGTCGCTGACCTGCTCAAACATTTGGCCTAGAGGAGCTCGGATAGTTTACATAATTTTACATAAAGTTACACAATGTGTCAGAAGTGTCAAGACAGGGAATCATCAGCTTTCCATTTCTGATCTTTATTTCCCTAAGAGCACGTACAGAAGCATATATCCACTAAAAACTGAATAATTGGAAAGTGTCCCTTGGTGAGACTTTTTATTCCTTTTATAAAATCACCTACGTTCTCAGCCTAGTCACAGCTCAGAAGTTTCCTTATATGACATTCTCCCCATTAGTCTTCCTTTTAGCGCTTTTAAAGAAGAGTTCAGTTACACCCATCATCGGCTGTTGGAGCTGGTTCACCAACATACCTGACATAGTGATGCTTCGTCTGCATGTGGTAACACCACTGCCATACCCTCAGCAGTATATGTCACAACCAAACTACTGGAAACTTCACCTCCACAACCACAGAAGTGGTGGCTCATAGTTAGTGGTGTGTCAAAATCATTGCTCAAAGCGGGAAGTCTTTAATGGAATATTAGACACTCTATGAGTTTGTGTTAGTACAATACAATCACAATTATGATCTCTGAACAAACTTTGTTCAGAGAACATTTTCAGAAGCTCATTCAGTTTAGCGCCTCACCCTGAAAACTCCCAACAAAGATCCACCCAAGTGATCCTTGTTTGGTTTTGGCTGCACATTACACACACGACCAGAAACAATGACTGAAATTTTAAGGCACATAAATTCCCAGGCAAAGTTTCCAGCTGTGCGGGCAACACAACTGCTGCAAAGATACCCTGCGAAAAGAAGCAAGAGTTACTGTTTTGTATAACAACACTGCTATAGTTGTTGTGTGCGGGTGGAAATATGTTTTAGTACCTGTTTGATCATGACCTTCCTATAGGCCTACATTATGTGCCATAAAAAGTGCAAGCACACGAATAGATTTGCAATATTCAAGTTGGGGCCCAAGCTCAACATGACAGTGACTCGTCGTTATGTGTTATAGTATAAGCAGCAGGGAGTCAGAGGCCAGCAGCGACAGGTGAACCTGGAGAGATCATCAGGAGCAGGACGCACCGTGCGCACAGCACAACAACATATTCCCAGACAGCTCTACTCACCTGTTCAGGTCGGTGTCATGCCCCGGGAACAGAGACCACGGCGACTGCTGCAGTCAGGGGGTGAATTCAGTAAAGCGTTTCTTCGTGTCTCACCTGGCAGGTAAAGAGGTGAGTGCAGCTGTCTATCAAGCGGAGCGCGCCGTGTTCAGACACGAAAACACACCCACTTGTTAGGGAGCGAGAAAAGGAGGGAGAGAGAGAGTTTACCCCCCACACAACTAATGTGTCTCTATCAAAGTTTCTAGCTGAACGTAAATGCTGAGAGAGATAAGAGTTCTCCACACTTGTTGATGTGGCTCAAAGAAAAGGCAGCAGTCATCTTTAGTCCGACGCACTACATGCTTTTTATTCCTCCCTCTCTCTCTCCCTCTCACCCGACCTGACGCTGCCTGCGGCGCATCTTCAGGAAAAACCGGTAGAGGTAGTCAGGGAACTATTTTGTCAGAGGCTAAACTGATCCAGACCGCAACAGAAAAAAAAGCCAACCCTAACCCTAACCCTCCTTTCATTACAATCAGTTAAACCGAAAAATCTGAGAAAAGTCATTCTTATACATTAGCTCATTCAACTTGATGTGGTAAAATATGTGAGTTACTCCTGTGAGTTTTTTTTGAGCATAGTGTACTCGTGCTTTTTTAGTTGAAGCTCTTAGTGATCTCTACCTGTCAAACATCAGTAGAGTTACCTTTATAGAATAGTTTTCCCAGGTTAATATAAAAATCTGCCACAATTATAATTATATACATATAATTATATAGATATTAATATAATAACTGGTTATTTTACCTAAAAGTTTACCTCACCTGTTTACAGAAGCAGTACAGTAGTATGCAGCAGCGGCAGCAGCAGCAGCAGTGTCAGATGCATGATGGTCTTCTCAGCTGTGTTCGTACTCAGTTCGGAATGACTTAAGTTTCATATTGTAAAGCTTTAATTGAAACTGTGAAAGGTGACAGCTCTTGAATGTTGGCATGTCAAAAAAAAAGCAGATATTCTCATCGTGGGATGTAGGAATTGAGCAGGCCGTTTGGCCCCAGGCGTTCTGTAGTCTCATGCAGGAATGACATCTGACTGGTTTGGAGCAGCACCAAGGCCTATCTGTGAAGGGAGTCACCCCTGCATGCATGCCAAGGCAATCCTCGGGTGCTTTGTTTAAGCTTGCACAAAAGGCCGGAGAAGTGTACTACAGAATTTATCTTGGAATATTAATGAAGTGGTAGAGTGGTACTGAAAAGCAAGGAACACCTAATGAGATTTGAAAAACGGACAAAACAAGACACCGTGATATACAGTGCAAGGCAATATCAGCCTAAAACACTGCTTTATGAATAATGCTGGGTTTTTATTAAAGGTGTGTCACAAAAAATATTTACCACCATAATTGGAAAGCAAAACCCTGACTGTAACACCTAAAGAGAAGAGTTAATTAACTTCAGTGTCAGGTTCCTGGTACAGTTCATGCTGATTCACTGTGACACTGTCAGGCTGGAAACGGAGCCATCGTTAATGTCATGACGATTTGTGCTTTGTCTGACATGAAACCTGGAAAAATACACGTGTTGGGATGCGCTGTCCTGGACAAAGCAACAAACAGTGTGATAATAATAATTTATATAAATTCAATGGCTCGGTGTAGAGACAGCACGGACAGTAAATGTAGTCCTCACTAATGTTATTTATCACACGTGTGTTTATGAGAAAAGCATATTGGCGGCAAATCAACAGCAGAACATCAGGTGTTTTGACACTATGTCATCAGTCAGAGAGGCAGAGGTAAAGGAGCTACTGTACAATATTTTAAACTTTCTGTGATTAATTGTTTGTTCTGAGTAGCAGCAGCAGCAGCAGCAGCAGCAGGTGTTTCTCTGTAACTTTAATGTTTTTATCTTGATTGATTAATTTACTTATTCTAATCTATTTTATAACACAAGTAGCATATTACAGGCCAATATCAATAAATCTATTATATTTTTCATAACAACTTTACATTCATTAATTTTCTTTACTGACTACAGCAAGACTAACAGAGCATAATCTCAGTATTTTCAATCCTTTAAAATTGCAGACTGATGCTCCTTTGCTGAATAGCAGTGTGAAGTGTGAACAGTGCACTTTGGTAATGCAGCAGGTGCAAAGTAATGGATGCTACCACAATGAAAGTGCACCACATGTCTGAGCATGTTTCCACTCAGAGCAGTGACTCCTGCTTCTAGTGGTTATCTTGCTCTCGGGGCCACTAGATGGCGTCTTCCTCACATACTGAATTTTGAATTGTGGAAATGTTGAGTTTTCTTCTCAGTGGTCAGAACTTTGTTGACTCACATACTATGAACTGCTGTAGCGGCATGTAACAATATCTGCTGTATAATAAGTGTATTTTTGTTTTGTAAACCTGTGCACATCTAAGAGACCAATGTTTAATGTAATCTGAACACAAGCAAGTTCAGAGCGGAAGACTGCAACCTGCTGTAAAAGCTGTAGACATTTTAATACAGGGACACGTCTATTTTAAATGATTAATTGCATTAGTGAAGATGGTTAGTATGAAATTGACCTTTGTTACATTACAAATAAATGGGCCGAACTTAGCCCATTTATCAGTCACCGACGTTCCTATGATCATGACACTGATGGCACTGAATATATTCAGCAGGTTATGCTGTAAATGATGTTGGTGTTTTAAAATCGTTTTAACTTTGAGCACCTGCTCCTCTAAAAGTCTCTGCGCTGCCCTCAATTCTTGACTTGATCTCACTTTTAATGAACTTCTCTCTTCTTAGCAACTCAGCTGACAAAATATTTTGGCTTAGTTAATTCCACTGCGGCGTCTCTTTTCCCAGGTCTTCAATATATGCTTCCTCCTTTTGTAGTATGATCGAGGACCCTGGGCAGCAGTTGCAGGATGTCTAGCCTCTTAATGAAACCGTGAGTGGTAAAGGAGTAAAGAAGAGCTCTATTCTTTCGCCCTGTAGCGGGAAAAATAATTTTTACCGTCATCATGATAGCCTGCGTTTAGTGCAAATACTTTCTAACAAATTAAACCTGTTGCAGTATAATAGATAAACCAGGTACTCTGGACCAACCAGTGTTACCCTAACAGCACAGGCCTCAAGGTATTAGTAGAAAACAATTAAACGTTTAGTTAAAGGGATTTGAAAGGAGCTAGATTTCCTCTAAACTGACCTCACCTTTTTAACACTTTTGCCAGCACGATAGTAGCTTTGTACTGACAACATGTTAATGTTAAACATTTCAGCTAAAGTAGCAAAGCAACAGGCAATGTGCTGTTTTGATGGTTGATATAGGTGTTTTTGATCAATAATCACAATATGAATTACTTTATATACTGTGGGGTACTGTTTACTAATATTTAAATGTTAATGATATATAAATATATATATATTCTAAATCTGAAAAGTAACTTGCAAATAAATCAAGTGGAATAAAAGTTTTATAATCAAAGTTCTAATTAAAATTAGAATTAGTGCAGCACTTAAGTCAATTTCTCTCCACTACCTTTGATGCTAAGTAGATAAAATGTGTGCTATGTATGTTAGTGTTTCCTAATTAGTCTTATCACAAAGTACAGCTGGAACTAGTGGAATGTCAGTAGTTTTGCAGGTTTTTTTTCAAAGTTTTAGGTTTGCAGGTTTTTAACCAAAGTATCAGACAAATACAAATTTTAAAAATAGACAAATAATTTTGTCATAATATATTAGATATAAGTTACTGTGTGACCAGGTTTAGGTGCAGAGTAGCAGTTCATTCAGACATTTCTCTACAGTCAGTAACACTAAAGGAAGAAGTCCATGACTCACCGATATCATTAGCTTGGGTCCTGTGGGGCCCACAAATCTCTGCACAGTGTTTCATGACAATAGTGGCTGAGACACGTCATTTCTAGTGCAAATGCTGCTAGCTAATGAAACTACCAAACTGACTCATCTGAGTCAGTTTCAGATGAAGCATTAGTTCAAATTGACTCTTTCCTCAGCTGTCAGACGAAGCAGCATCAGCAAGTTTTACTGTGTGTTGTGAGACGTTGTTAAGAACATATACTACATTTTACTGTTGTGTTTTCACAAAGTCACAGGTGCTGGTAGATTGTGACTTAATTGTACCAGATGTTCTGTGTGTCATACTGCAGCTCTTCCCAACAGTCTCAGACTCTAAATGACACTCAGAAGGGAGTGGGTTGATCTGCTGATAGGACATCAGAACAATGCCGCCCTACTTTCCCATAGATGGAGCAGTCACACTCAGTGACCCCCTCCTTAGTGACTAATGTTCTACATGCACACAGACACGGTAACCTCTTCACCTCAGAGCACGGCACTTGACTACGCAATTAAAAGGGAGCAAAGACTTGATTCAATTTTAGTTTCAAAATGTGACACATTCCCACAACATGACGGTTCAAGTTGAATCACAGCAGTCTCAGTCATGATGCTTCTAAATATGTCAAAATATTATAAAACCCATATTTACAGTTGATTTATTTCAATGTACGGACACACTTCTGTGAATGAAGATGTCAGGATATCAGATACTATAAATGTGGCTGAAATATGCTGTTGACCTGCCCACATAGAGAATAAAAGTGAAAGAATTGGTTGGTTTTCCAAAGAAGGTCTCGGGTTCTCCCGAGACCAAAGCCTTTTTGTATAGAGTTTGTGCGTTCTTCCTGTCTTCCTGTCCAATAAGGACCAAAGACAGGAACTGGCACGTAGTGGAAGCAGCTGTGAAACGGAAAACAAGACAAAGTCAATAATAGCGGCTGTGAATTAGAAAAAAAGGCCCTAAACTAGAATTAGATCAGACGTTCTGGAATTTCTACAGTAATGTACAAACTGGATTAATGAAGATTAGTGTTAGCTGTCAAACTAGTTACACAACAAACACAATCAAGGTGCAGGGGATAGGCTGGGTGGAGTGTAAAGGAGCAGCAGGAGCGAGGAGTCACGGGAGTGGAGCTGTTTACGCTCTTCTAAAACCTGTCTAGCCAAGTTTGGGAAACCTGGTGTTAACAACCCTCTTATTGTTTGACTGAACGGAAGCAACTTTAATCCTACAGTCACATTAATTTGGTCCTTCAGAAGCACCTCACCAGTGTAAGACCTTTTTTTTTAATACAAACACATTTCTCCTTTTCTATACTATAATTTTGTCTCTTAATGAGTAAAATTACAATGTGTGATAAGAATAATGTATGTGGACTGTATGGTATGGCTGTTCTCCCCTTTTACACTTCAAAACACAGCAAGGAAACCATGACAGCCGAGCCTCACAAGCATGCACAGCACTGTCTAGCACCTGGTACAATATAGTGCTGATCAGCACATATGCAGAAGCACTATCGCAATTCATTATCATCCCATTCTCATCAAATCCTCGTGGGTTGTGAGTAAGACTTCTCGCATACAGCTGTCATTATTGACAAATACCAAACCGTACATGTGGACGAACAGACTGAGAGAGAGGTGACATGCGTGTGTACGAGAGGAAGTCTGTTGTGGCGCATGTTACGCATTTTAACCAATTGAAACACTTGATGAAAGGTTTGAAGAAGCACAGGAAAGTTGGGATACTTTTCCTGATATTGTCACTGGCCATCCGGTGCTGCTTGCAGGCTGCGAAGCTACAGCAGCAAATCCTTTGGAAATAATGTTTGACCTTGGCAGACATTTAAAGTGATATGAAACAATTGAAGTGAAAAATTATATAATAATAATACACTGAAAGCTTGATGTGATGGATGCAAAACAGTTTGTCTTAGGCAAACTCAGATGGGAGCTGTGACCTTAATTGCAGCCAAATCTGTTTATTTCTTTTAGGAAAAGGGTGGATACCGATGCAATCTATCAAAAACAGCGTGTTTACAACCGTCACCAAATATGGTCAAATACTGTGAAATAAATGAAGCATGTTTGTTTAGAAAGAGACAAGAAAAACAACAACTCTCACTTACCTTCTCCTGGTCTAATGAAAGCTCTACTCCTCTTATTTTTCTCGTTTTTGCTGTTTGTTGTTATGTGATTTCATGACACTCTGATTTCATAATGCATGAAGACAAACAATATTAATTGATTGATGATGATAATTTGGTCCTTTTTTATGAACACATCATTATTTTGTGCAATATATTGTTTATCTAGCCGCAATCCGACTGCGGATGAAGCGGAAGATAATGGATGGATGGATATTGTTCATCTATCTGTTGAATAATATAATAAAAAATGATACATGTACGTTATAATACACAAATAATGTTAAGTTAGGTCCTTGAACTATTTCAGATTTTTGCTGAGGAGCTGGGGATCACCTTGGGCATAAGCCTATAGGAATCATCAAGGAAGACTTCCCAACTTACAGCAAAAATATGAAGCTGTGTGAGGGGGTCTGTTTTCATTTCATTGTGGGAACAATGAACGTGAACCGGGAACCGTTCTAACTTCTGGGGTAGCCTGATGTTCAGCAGAACATGTGGCGCGGTGCGCTGCAGGTGGGGCAGGGACCTTTCTTGCGTCACGCCTCTTGCCTGTTAAATAGCGGCAGCAGCGCGCGCGCAGATAACGGTCTCAACATTGTGCGGACACGTGTGACGGAGGGAAACTCTGCATCTTTTACATTTGTTGGACATTTCCAGCCTAGTCGTCGGTCTTTTTCTTCCCTGAACTCGCCTGCTGGATACGATGGCCAACTCCGGAATGCAACTCATCGGTTTTGTCCTCGCACTGGTCGGTCTCGCCGCCACCATTGGCGCCACGTTTATGGTTGAGTGGAAGAAGCAGTCCCATGGAAAGGCTTTCCGCAACTACGAGGGTTTGTGGACGAGCTGCAGCGGCACCGAGAGAACAACTTGTGACCCGCACGACTCTGTACTGAAACTGTCAAGTAAGTTTGATCACTGCCTGGCTGCAGGTGTGAGGGACAATGGACAACTAGTGTCCTCGTATACTACGTTATTGGTTTGTTTGACTATCCAGAAACGTGTCATTTGTGCGCAGAAGCACGTCAGATGTGTTTAACCCCTACTAAGATTGAGCCAGAGAGAAAGTTGCCTGACGTGATCCACGATGCTCCTTTCTGCTCCTCCAGCTGAGGTCCAGGCCACCAGGGCGGTGCTGATACTGAGCATCTTCCTGTCAGCCATGGCAGTGATCACCTCCACGGTGGGAATGAAGTGCACCCACTTCATGGATGACAAACCCCGGAGCAAATCTACAATTGCTATGATCGCAGGGATAATGTTCGTCGTTTCAGGTATGTCCAGAGGAGGCGGAGTGACCGACAGTATCGCCGTTCATTGTGTGAGATCAGTGTAAATCAGCTGTGTCTGCCTACTTAGCAGTGGTCCCTCAGCTGCTTTTCTATTATTGTACAGGACCATCTGAATGATTTACTGCATTTTCTTTATTCAGGCTTACTGGTTATTATCATCACCTCCTGGTATGTCAAGCGGCTTATTAACAATGTCCAGTATAATCATCACACGCAGAGGTGAGCGCGCACACACACACACACGCGCGGACACAGGTAAACACACACGTGTATCTAAATGTGTGCGTGTGTTTTCTGTGCAGCATAGAGTTTGGTAAAGCCGTGTTTGTCAGCTGGGCCGGTGGCCTCTTCACTGTGGCCGGCGGCGCTTTCCTGAGCTATCGACGATGCTCTCAGCCCGAGTCACCCCGTCCCAGAACCGCCAGCAACTTCATCTCTACCACCAACCCCAAGTCCAACTATGTCTAATGCAGGAGAGGACATGGGGGGGGGGGGATACAGTCTGTCCAGAGTTAAACTGTATGTTGTAAAAAGATTTTATTCTCGTCCAGTCAGTGATTAGAATCAGGATCATAGATTAATTTAATGTTTGTGATGCGGGAGCCGCTGCCAGGTAAAGATGTCCCGCGTCAGCCACCATTATTGCTTCAATATGATATTAATAGGTTTTTAGTATCATATTAAGTGTACTGTAGAATATATTGATGTAGTGTTTCAACCACAGATTATTATTTTTACATGTCCAGTTTAAGATGGTGGATTTTGTATGAACCAACGAAACACTTGTTTCGATAGTTTACAGTGTAAATATGACTCTTTCTAAAACGACTTCTTTACTTTGATGATGTACTTTGATCTACAAATCATTTCCTTTACCTCATACTTTCGCACTGTTGTTAATATTTGTACGCATGTTGTTTATTATAAAACTAAAGTTGGATGTTTTTAATCTCGTACCCCATTAGGTTTAATTGTAGTTTGAAAGATAATGGTATGCATGTCTTTAGAATACAAATAAAATTATTTTTGTTCCCTTTTTCTTTAGATTTTACATATTGTGTATCTGACTTGTTTTGTAGAATTTAAGAATTCCTTGCAGAAAGTTTTGCAGCAAATAATTAAATTGCTTTGTGTGAGTAACATTTTTATAAAATAAATGCTTTAAAAGTTGTTCTTAGGTAAAAACATACTGAAATATTATCATCCAACTCTAAAAGTAGCATTTAAAATGTATGTGGTTCCTAAATAGTACAGGTTGCAATAAGACATTGCTGTTGTGATAAACCAGATCCTGTTTACAATGCCCCAATAATGAGGCTTTTCCTGCTACTGATTCAGTTTCCGCCCTTTCATAACGGATATCGTTTTGCCTTGTGTATGGGTATTATATACATAATGTCTCCATGAGCAGAGAGCTTCAAATGAATTTTCAATGTATTCTGACCTTGAACACGTTACGAAGGGAATACAGAGTTCCAGTTCTAGAAATCCAGGTGTTTTTCCTGGTTTAAATACCCAGTGTATTAAAACTCACCATTTATACACACTGGCATATTCTGTGAAGTAAACAGTTGCTCATGTTACTTCTAGAAACCTGCCTTTGACCATTTTTTCTACACACTAAGGCAGTCAGACAAAAACAAAGATCTTAAAAATCTGTCTGGGTCACGCTGCAGGAAATATTATCTCACTCTGTTTATTTAAAACAACAACAAATGGCACACTGTGCTGTGCCCACAGCGGATGTCAACTAATCAAGGAATCTGCCATGGAGCAGATAAACCACTCAGGGAAATGGTGAAAGTAAAATGATAAAAAGATGACGCATTGTGTAAATGATTTTTTGTAGTAAATTACAGGATGCTAAGCAACGCGGGGATATTTACTATCTTGGTAGACTAACAGCATCTTATTCTCTTATTTTTCACATTATTATAATGCATTACATATTTTAAAAACACGAATTAAAAGATTATCTATCATATATTGAACTGATGCAGCCGGGAAGCATTCTTGTCATTTGGTTTATTTCTGTTAGATGTTTCAGACCTATACAATCTTTGAACCCTAACAAACAAACAGAGACACACGTATACTATGATCTTTCTCTGTTTTAATTTTTCTGTTGCCTTATTTTTCATTAAGCAACATTACGAATAACAATAACACAAATGGCTACGTATATTAATGTCATCATTTTTTTATCACAGGTAATGCAATCAAAAGCCTAAATGACTGACACGGAAAACATAATGCATAAACATTCTTTACAAATATGTGGGGATGTATTAATCGCCACGTAGGGGTCACGTACAGGGTCTGAGCCATCACTGTTGACTTTTAGCATGACTGACAGATGGCAATTTTGTTTTTCCTGTTGTGAAATATTTGTGATGCTGCAAGTGAAAAATTCCCCTGCAGGGAAAAGAAGTGTCCATCGCTGCCCTCTAGCGGTGGACCACGCATACAGCAGCTTTATTAATGACTTCTCACACTATGTTCGAGGAAGCTGAACAAAAACAATATAAAATGTGTTGTGTTCAAGTAACATTTTCCTTTGGTTCTGTGTCCTGACGTGAATCTGTTCCATCTGAGCAATAACAAACATTTCACTAAGCCATGTCTTAAAACAAGGTGACGATGGAGACTCTATAAAACTCATTCCTTGGCTGCCGTGCCTGTGTTGAGAATCTACTTTGGAGTCCTGTGCAGTGCCAAAACAAATGTGGCAGTAACACGCCTACTGCACATGGGAGAAAGCTACTGACTATCTTACTTTGATAGTAGTAGTAGTAGTAGTTGAACTTAGAGAAATGCAGTTTGTTTGTAGGACTAAATCTGGGAGTAACTGCCCAAGGGTCCAGAAATAAGGAGTATTTGTGCTGTGACAAGGTGGGAGATCTAATATTTAGATTTTGGATGTGAATGGGGCAGATTAAAATGTGGCTCTTGGGATACATTGTTGTGCAAAATGCCTGATTTGAAGTCAGATCTAAATATGGGACTAAGAGAGGTGATAGACGTCTGAATTCTGATAGTAGTACCTGGTAGTACCTGCACTTAGCATCAGGATTCGCTTTTCTATGTTTTCAACAAACCCCACAGCCCATCAAACTACCTTAAGGCTGACATTTTTGATTATCATGTGGCTCCTGCTGCATAATGAAAACCGCTCTCTCCACTGAGGTAGGTGCCTTACAGGTACCCATGTTTCTGACTTTAATCTCAGAATTCTGACTTTTTTCAGAATGCTGCAGCCAGAGTTCTGACTGGACTTAATAAGAGAGATCGTATTACTCCTACATTAGCTTCTCTCCATTGGCTCCCTGTTAAATCTAGAATAGAGTTTAAAATCCTTCTCCTCACAT
>JAUMHF010000019.1:10935691-10976347 GCA_032359275.1 Microctenopoma steveboyesi | reverse complement strand
TGTAAAGTGCCCTGAAATGACTTTCGTTGTGATTTGGCGCTATACAAATAAAGATGAATTGAATTGAATTGAATTTTCAGAAAAAAGAATTTAAAGTCAAAATTCAGAGAGTAAAGTGAGAACTAAAATAATATTTTCATGGTGGCCCTAATCCTCTTCCTTGGATATGTTGCCTGAAGGTGAAGAAATTAGACTTTGAGAGTAACCAAGGTTAGTTTTTATTTATGTGTCTACTTTAAAAATATATATTTATACAGAATTAAGATTTACACATGTAAATAGTTTTTTTTAAAGAGCCCAAACTGCTTATAACCTAAATCACCTCAAGAGGGAGGCAGCGTCCTTTAAGTTGACGGACTGTATTGAAGCGTCATCACGTGAACAGAAGAAACTTCCAGAGTCGTACATGAATGTATTAAAACAAACAAACAAACAAAAGCACCAACTTGTAACTATTACAATCATCTCGCCTTGAGTCTACTGGGCAACTCAAATATCTGATGCGTGAAACGACATGTTTTTAAATGAGAAGTGCACACTAACATAGTTTGATGCACAGACTTTAATGCCCTCACTCACCTTTATTTTAAATATAGATATATTTCAGATTTGGGAAGAAGTGGTCTTTTGCTCATCAAAGATGAGACTAATTAGGTATCATTTTTCTCGTGGAAGGAGAGAGAGAAATAAACTAATAATCCTATCTCGGGCTTCCCTCTAAACTCCGCGTGACTTCCACGGCTCCATTCATTTCTTAGGTGGGAGGAGTCAGAGCAGTCACACAGGGGTCAGAATAAAATGTGTGTCCCTGACTGAAGCGGCATAGTTCCGCCTTGGACCCGCGCCGAGCATCTCTGTGAGTGCGGAACCTTTAAATGGCCCGTGAGTGAGACGAGGCTGCGCTGACTGTCGCTCTGGCTCCCGGCTGCTCTGCGCGCTCTCCGCCCGTCGCTGCTCGCAGCCCTCAACTGAAGCAGAGGATGGATGGAAACTTTCCACCGGCTCCAGTCTTGTCAGCCTTACTCCTGAGCGTCGCGCTCTCGTCCTCGGCGGCGCTTCTGGAGCCTTACGACCTCCTGTACAACCATGCGGTGCAGGCGTTTTACAGCAGCGACTACGCGAACGTGGTGCGCTACATGGAGGGGGCGCTCAGCAGCTACGCGGAGGTCCGGCGCACCAAAGTGCGGTGCCGGCTGAGGTGCCAGGATCAGCATCCGTTTGATGAAACCTTCTCCGAGCTGCGCTTCTTCGACGTGGTTCTCCGGAGAGCAGCGTGCGTCAACAGATGCGTGGAGGAGAAACTCGGCACGCAGTCCGTGCACAGAGTCAGCGAGGATGTCGCTCAGGACTTCCACAGGAGGATCCCCTACAACTACCTCCAGCAGGCTTATCAGAAGGTAAGAGAGGGGGGCTGTGCATGTAGAGGCAGGGACCGGTTCATGTTGCTGCTACATTCTTCATCAGCTGTTGCTGCCGCTGCCCAGCAACACGATGAAGAGTGATGAGAGGTCAGAGGAAGAGCAGCTCACACCAGAGACTTGTCTGTCCACCTATTATGTTTGTGTTTCATCTTCTCATCATCCAGGAGGTGGGGATGGTGATTATCTCGGAGCCCTAAATAATGCAAAGTCGTCAACCTAAAGCTGTCATATAAGTCATATAAGATGAACTACAGTGTCCACATGTATGCCAGAGATGGCTGAGGTGTACAGACAAGCAGAGCTCTGCAGCTCAGTCACGCCTGACTGACTGTGTAGATGTCCACCTGCTTATGTCTTTCTATGTTTGCTGGCTTTTCTGTTTTGTTAGATCCAACTCAGTCTTTTTCTTTCCTGCTGCACCTCACATCTAACTACACTTACACACTAAACAAATTTGCATTTCTGCTAAATAATACTATTCCTTCATCTCTACGTTTGAAATATGTGTTATTCTGTGAGTATCTCTTCCCATTAGCTCTGGTTTTTGGCTGGGGGGATGTTACTGTACTGAAAACTGGGCGTGGGAACAGTTCAAGAGACTGATAATACAAGGAGCTCGGAACAAAGTGTACTGTCCTTATTTAGGCTCTGTGTCCCCAGTAGCATGTGTCTGACGTGTCTGTTGTATTTTCAGAATATTAGTCATCATTTTCATATTTGTTCTATCACCAGATAATAGATATGTTATTCAGACTCTTCATTTAAGAATCGGTGGGATTTACTGGGATTTGTTTGTATGTTTTACATTTCATACAAGATGCACTGCAACAGTGATGCACTGCTTCCTGTGTCTTTCTGCATCTGTCCCTCATCAACTGTCAGGGTCAACTTCCGGACACTTCGCAGAGCGGAGTAACTGTCGTCCAGCAGCGATGACATTTAAGTATTTGCGAATAATTCCTCGTGAATAAGAAATTGTCATTTTCCCCTTTAGTTGGAGCTCAGCTGGGAAGCTGGCGCCAACTCCTCACACGAACCTGAGACTCAGTCAACTTCCACTGCACGATGACACACAGCTTCCACTGCTCAGAAGCCGTGGGAAGTTAATGGGCTGTGTCAGCGGACAGATTTCTGAAGCAGCAGAGAAACACTCAGAGCTGGTGTGATTCTTTCATAAAAGTGCATGCTCCTGTCCAGACATCTGTGAAGCTTCTCAGTCATCCAGGTCACGGTTATCTCTTAGTCTGTCGGCAGAGAGTGTCTCAAGTCTGCCAACAGAAACCTAACAAGTCCAGTTGCTTTGGATAAAACCTTTTTGAGACGTCTAAACTCAACAGGCACGACCTTAATCAGCTGTAAAAATAGTTGTGTTTGGTGAAAAGGTGGCACATTGATTTCTTTTTATTTCACAACAAAACAGAGCCTGCAGCTCCCGTGAATATTAACTAAGTCTATTTCTCCTGGTGGTAAAGCGGAGAGGCGATGTGTTACCACAGGTAAGGAGAGGCAGAGGAGCGCTCCTATTGGCCAGGCCGATGAGAACACATCACACCAGGCGCTGATTACTCGCACACATTAGTATCTTGATCTTCTGTGCACATATGTCTTCAAACACCGTCACCTGTGTGTTGCTATGGGGGTACTTGGTGGTGTTTGTGAAAATAAATAACATTCCTGCAGTATTTAACATTCCAACATCACACGCCCTCCTGCTCACAGCCTGAGGTATAATGCTGCCATTGGATCTGTTCGAAAAGGTTCACAGTCACCAACTGTTCTCCTCACTCAGGCTATTGCGTATGTCCCCAACTCAGCCATCATTTAGCCTGGCAAATATTTTATTTTCCTCTTGTAGCCTGTTTGCTTTTTCTAAAAAAAGAGACGCCACCTTTTTCAGAGATTAAAGGGAGACATTCGTAGCTGCCAGCGGACCGGACCCTGACGTCCTCTAATGATCTCTACCCCTGCAGCATAGGTCCTGCTACAGTCGCCTGGCTGCAGAGCGATCAAAGGCCCTAAATTACCCTCAGGGACAAGTACAGATGATATCTCCAGCCGCCACAGCCCTCATCATATAGGTCTCACTGCTATTACGATTGTTAATTTAGGACTGGTTTTATTTCTGTGTGAATGTGTCAGTGTTTGTTTTGGATTATGAGTAATTGAATGAAAATCACATAAAAATAAAAACATCCATGTAAATTTTTTTTATTAAAGGTACAGTTTTAGTTGCAAACATAGTGTCAGTTAATTTGTACATGTAACATTATTATTATTAACTTTTTTATTCTTTTATTCTGTTGAAATAGGACCTTTTGGTGCATGGATACATTACACAACCTTTAATTTAAATTGTCCCTTGGTAAATATACTTTACTCTAACCTTACATATAGAAAAAACCTCTTTACTGACACTGTGCTTCACTGTAAAGATGCCACATACTGTCAGATTGAACTGGAATCTTTTAGGGGTTTAAACATTTTACGTAACGTAAGCACAAACACCACGACACAAAATGCGGTGGTGATGGGACACAGGCATGTCTCCTGATCCTACAAACAAAACGAGCATGGTGGGAGGCAGAGACAAAAATGTTGACAAGGATGGATTCAGGCAAATAGAAAAAAGGATCACAGATACTGCTGTCAGAGAAATATCCCACTGATACCGTTTTTGATCACTTACACTGTTTACTCAGCTCAAATGTGTGTGTGTGTGTGTGTGTGTGCGCACTAATAGGACTAATAGGATCAATACTGCCAACTGTAATGGGGTTTGTACTTTTTTATGATGATAAGGATTTGATTCCAGCCCAGCAGGCAACTTGAGACTCAGGTATGTGCCTCCTCATGTTTGATGGTTTGATAAAATCTCCTGCTCTGGTTGTGATTAGAGCTTCTTTGTTTGTACAGTTTGTGTGAAGGACTGGCAATGATTGTAGTGATCTGGTACATTTTTATATCACGTATTGGGGCCCCACATCAGCTTGAACCCCATAAAGAATGTTGGACGTAGTGAGTGGAAAATGACCAGATATTGAACTATCAGCGCTTTGTGTTTTTGTGCTTCAAGGCAAACACAGATGATGTTATTGTCATCTGTAGCTGGAGTGCAGACACAAGCAGAGAGATCTTATTATTAAAAATAATAATAAGAAATTATTAAATGTTTTAGTCTAAAGAGTTTAAAATCCTAACGTAAATGTTTCAAATTCATGACTAAAGAAAAGCTCCATTTTGGGACATGGAGATGAGACTCCTCATGAGTGGAATCCCATGTAAAACCACAACAGTTTGTTTTTCGTTCATTTAATTCTTGAACAGGAATTCGGGAGATTATTTCTCACACAGCTGGGCCAGCAGTTTCCTTTGTTTCTAGTTTTGTGCTAAGCTTACTTGCTCCAGAAGCCCATTAATTGTACCACGTGACTGTAGCTTCATGCAGTTAGGCTCAGAAGTATTTGGACAGTGCCAGTTTTTATGATCTTCTCCTTATACGCCACCACAGTGGATTAGAAATAAAACAATCGAGATGTGATTGAAATACAGACTTTCAGCTCTGTTTTAAGAGGTTTCATACAAATGTGGCATTTAACAATTTTAAGCAGAGTAGTCCTATTTGAAGGGGCTTATGTTAATATTTGGATTAAGTGATATAACTGTAAATATGACTATAATGTTTAATGCTTGGATGAAATGCAGTCAATTACTATCTAAATGTCGAAGCCCATGGACATCACCAAGTTGTTTCTTCGTTGGAGGTGCTTTGCCAGGATTTCACTGTGGCCACCTTCAGTTGCTGCTTGTTTGTGCATATATTGGATTGAGATCAAGCATCTAATTTAGCCAATGAAGAATATTCCAATAATTTGTTTTCATAAGGCCCAGTTTTGCTTTCTTTGTGTGTTTAACGGCACAGAGAGGCAGTTTCGGAGTATTTGGCTGAATGTAAGCAGAGGTTCTGTCCTTGGACGTTACCAGTGGTTTCCCCTTTGTGAAGTTGTCTCTTGTTTATAGGTTTGTACATGTGATGTGTCTACCTTATCCAGACTATTCTTGACTTCTGTAATGTTGTGAAGCGATTTTTTTCTGACCAAGAAAATTATTCTGTGATTAAATAGTCATTAAATACTTTAGTTGAGCTCAGGGCTTTCTTCCTTTTTATGAATCTACTCAACTGTTCATTTGTCTAGGTCCAGTTAAACAGGTCAACTCAATACCTGATATTTCAACGCCACACTGTTTATTTGCTTCATTTGTCTTAAATAATAAGGGAATGGGCTGCACCAGGCTAAACCTTACAGCAAATTGTCCCCATACCTCTGAGCCTTTAACAATGGATGTACTCTCCTTAAATTGGAATAGAATGGAATTCCTAAATAGAAAATGCTCTACTTTTATGAGGCCTATCAAAATAAAATCTTAAGTCTACACCACACATTTTGATTGTTTTATTACTTATTAATAGACTAAATAAAACTATTGTACTGGTGTATAAAAGCAAAATAATATATATATATATGTATATACATTCACATATAACATTGATAATGGTGTTTAATGTTTGTCCATGTTTACTTCTCATATTAACATTTCCGTGTTGTGTGTGTGTGTGTGTTGCTGAGTAACACAAATCATTGATAAAATAAAAACATTTACTCCTGACTTTAAGTTGATTACTACCATGTTATTGCAGAAACATTTTTGTTTTATGCCCTGTTTCTTAAAATCAAAACTGGAAAAAGAACTAAGAGACTGTCTAATTTAAAGATAAGGTACTTCCAAGTCCTTCTTCATAAAAAACATCCCTCGAAACATAAATCATATTTACAAAGTCAACTGCAGATTCATAAAGATGTATTGCACATCTGTATTCAAGAAATAAACGTTATAAATAACACCTGGAGTGCCACAATGCTGGCATCTCTAACCTAGTGTGCAATTCTTTGCCCAGAAGCTCAGAAACTGTGGCACTTGGCTGTGGCAAAGTTTTTATGCCTGAGAGCATATTGCTCCACAGGAATGTTGGATGCATGCTGTGGCATAACAACCAATATTATTATCACCCTGATTATCAACTGAATGGCTGCAGGAGTGGAGGAGGGTGGTTAAGAATCACTAATGAAAACACTGCAGCGGTTTGTGAGATGGGACGAGACAGCAGCAGGTTGTGGACTTGGCTCTGAGATGACTCTGTCGAGCGCTGGCATCTGTGAAAGTGTAGCCGAGTCCAAACACAACAGCAGACTGAGCAAACGCAGGAGCTGACGGCAATCAAGACCTCTTTGATTATAATTTACATTTTATTAATTGAGACATTTATCAGAAGTGAATGGAGCCTGGACGCAGTGTATTCTCAATTTATCTCATTATCCTGTGTCATAAATGGAGGATTTGGACCCAGATTTATTATCTAGAGACAACCAACTGACAAACTGCTTTCATCCGTGTGTGTGTGTGTGTGTGTGTGTGTGTGTTTGTGTGTGTTTGTGTGTGTGTGTGTGTGTGTGTGTGTGTGTGTGTGTGTGTGTGTGTGTGTGTGTGTTTGTAGACATAACGTTGGATGAGTTGGCAGCAACTGTTGCTACTACAGATTCTTTGCTTGTTGCTTGTTGTGTATATGAATGCTTTCGTCTGTGCCTGTAAACTCTGGTTGTGTGTTTGGTGATTATCAGTCTGGCTAAAGACTCCTTGGTGTCATAGTCCAGGAATCAGGACTAGGATGGAAAAGAAAATGTTTTGCCAGGCATCTGTTCAGCTTCACTTGTGATGTGAAGTATGTGTTGGCTCCTGCTGGGGTGCAACAAAGAAAGCATCTCTGTCCCTCGTGGTGTCTTGTTGTTTTCCATCAGCACATGGAAAAGTTGTTTTCATTTGTGTTTTTTTGGGACACAGGAAACATATTTTCTTCAGTCAAGTATAATTTCAATAACAAATGTGTTGATGTGCCAAGAAAATTCAACTTTAGACCGTTTTGAGGATGTATTTGCTCGCTTCATTTTTCTTTCACCGAATTGTTAGTTCACTTATAGCGATGGCCCAGTTTGGTTTCCACACTTAGTTGCTCATTGTCCTCAGATTAAACACAATGTTTAGCTCTAACTAAACTGTTGCCACAAAAACAGCTATATTTCCTGGTTCTGTCAGTATGACTCTCACAGTGATAGCATTTATAGTTTTTAAACGTTGAGGACCAACTCCCATTAATGATTTTGTGTGAAAACAGCAGTTAGGACCAGGTCTGTGTAGGTGCGTGTGCTCGTTACCCTGGCAACTGAAGCACCATGTTAACACCTGCTCTCTGATTGGCTGACACTTTATCAAAACACCTTTGAAGTAGTAGTAGGTACTTCTTTTACTGTGTGTGTGTGTGTGTGTGTGTGTGTGTGTGTGTGTGTGTAAAACCAATACATTAGTCCTCTCTTCGTTATCATGCTTCACAAGCAGACACAGCTGACTGCACCTTAAGAAACAATATTTTAAATGATTTAATTTTTGTGTACTGTGTTACTCCTGATTGGCTGAAGCTTCATCAACATGGCTCCTGTGTCCAGATACACACACAAACCACACCGGATGAGACCACAGGACAGACTGTGGATACCTATTAGACATGTTATACATCAAAACAATCAGCTCAGCCATGACTTTTCTACTTTTAAGATTTGTTGAGACATATTGAGTTACCATGGCAACGTAAATCGCCAAAAACCACACAGGAGGAGCTCACAGGACAGACTGTAGATACACACCACACATGATATATGAGGCAACTCTGCTCTGTAAATCCTGCTTTGTGTTTAGGGAGATTAAAGGTTCAACTTCACAAGGTGGCAGGCACCTTTAAAGTTTCCCCAGGAACTTTCTAGTTGTAATTATTGTTATTTTGCTCTTGCTTAGCTCCAATGTTGGTTGATGAAACGGGCGGCTAAAATAAATCATCATTTACCTATCAGTTCTGGCCTTCTCAATATTGACTGAATGCTACATACTGTATGCTCCTCACAGCTTATTGTGCACGACTGTGAGTATTGAATTGTGCTTGTCTAGAGTTGCTTCTGTCCTCAGCAAACAATTTATTGAAAATGAAGAGCTGTTGGGTGGAAATCAAAAAGAGGATGGAGAATAGAGGAAGTAAATTCTGTTGGAATTTCAGAAAAATTTAATTTAAAAAAGGTAGTTTAAATTATACTTCATCTTTACCTTCATCAGTTTGTAAATACCAACACAGGACTGACTGACGGACTATTTATTTGTATGTGGTCTCAATATTGTGATGTAGGAAGGTCAAAAACAGTGGGTTTGGTTCATTGCTTTGCGTCAGGCTTTAAACAAACAAGTTTAACAAGTGAAATTGTTAAAGCACTCTTAAATCAAATGATATTTAAATGAAGTAATGTCAGACACAAGAAACATTTATATTTTAAAGGCAGTTCAGTTTATTTTTCAACTCCACAGCTGCTTCCTGTAAAATCCAATTAGACTTGTTGGTTGTTTATCTGGCCCGGCTGTTCTGTTGTCAGCCTGCAGGGCGATGATCCTGCTGTGAATTATGGTGAATATGTCTTACATCAAAATGTCACTCCAGAGATAAACTACGTCATCCTGCATGACTAATATTAGAAATGGTCCTGTACAGATGTTTTGTTTCTGTAAATCCACCTTATGCTACACTTCACCAAGTTAAGTTTGACAGTTGGCATAGAGAACGGGACCATGTCCAATTTACACACACCCCTCTTCCTCCTGCCCTCTGCCAAAGAATAATTCCTCTTCGCTGTGCATAACGCCAGTATTTTCAGCTATTATCCCCTGCTGCTTGGTGACCTGCTTATCTTTGTCGTTGGATCTCAGCATCTCGTCTCCCTAAGAGACTTTTCCCTGCAGCTAACAGGTAGTATTACAACAGTTTGAGGCAGGAGAGAGTGGTTTTTGTGATCCTTTGTTGACCTGACCCCTGGCCGACACAGACCTCGCAGCGTCTCCACATCTGGTTCACATCTCTGTGAATTGCAGCTAATAACAGTGCTAAACAGGACTGGGCACAAGGAGCCACAGGCAGACTTCCCCACTTCTATGAAAGCGGTATGACGTGAATGGGAGAAAGTGAGGCTGAAGCTGGAATCTTCACCAAGGCACTTTTCTTGCAAGTTGCACGTGGTATGACCAATTAGAGATTATTCACAGTGGTTGATGTAAGGAGTGACTGAGGTTTTGGCTGTTAAGATACTGCTGGTCTCGATTTGGAGCTAAGCCCTGTATCAGCTGTACTTACTCCAAAAACAGTGGCCTTTATTTAAAAAAGATGCTTTATTGTCTCTTGATTGTTGTTTATGTTTATTATTCATCCTCACATTGAGGCCATTACCTCCAGGAAAATGATTCATCTGCTTTTATGAGATATCCATCTAATCCTCCAAAATAGCTAAAAATAGTTTTAACATCTGCTAGGTAGTGGTTAAACAGGATAAGTGTGTATCTTCCCTTGAGAGGATCTGGAAGCATGTGACCCTAAAGAACCTTTGCTGTAATTCAGGACTTATCATCTGTGAAAAAGTGACGTCAGTTGTTTTTTTTTTTATCTTCCCCAGTTGACTCCTGTTCTGCTTTAACGATAAGGTGTGAAAAGTGAGACACAAGTTACTGAGGATAGAATATTGTTTGACTTTGAAAAGAAATAAAGTTAATGACCATAAATGGATCCTCTCACATGCCAGTAGTCAGTTATATTGATTATAAGGGCTGCAAGAAGAGGTCATCAGACGTGTGACAAACACTTTAGACCAGCTGCTTGTTAAGGAGGCTAAATGATCCTACATCTCTTGTAGTTTAAAGGAATAATAATCAGGTATGTATGTAAGTGTATATTGATAATCATATATGTTTCATCACCTCTCATCCTCAGAAACTGTCTGCTTCGTTAGTGTTTGTTCATTAAAAGTGAAAGTAAAGTGATTCAATCATTAAGCCGCATTAGAAAGACCTGGTTAAATCCCTGGGAACTGACGTCAGCTAATGATTTCACAACAGCTTCTTACAGTTGGCCGGTGTTTATGTTCAGCTCTGTTTGCCAGTTCTGCCAGTAATGATTCATTAAACTTCAGATGTAGACGTTCGGTTTATGCAAAGCATTCACAGGACACTGATGTCACCCAGCGGGAGAGCCCATACAGAGAATGTAAACTTTACTGGCTACACTTGTGATTTTGAGAGAAAACAACTTCAGAGCTCTCACTTTAAGACGATGTATTGCCTGCTGACCATATGCACTCAATAGGGGGAAGGCATCCTTCTTCTTGAACGTCTGCATGCACAAGCAATCATTTAACTTGTAAAGACAGGGGAAAAAGGTAGAATAAATGCTTCCTCCTGCTGTAATCATAAACACGATGACACAACCAAGACCAGAAACCTGTGGAGTTCTGGGAAAAAAGGGCGGTTTGATATCCATGCCGAGGATATCCAGTGTCACCCTGAGAGTGTCTGCTTTGTATTATGTGGTGGCATGTTTACAGTTATTTATTGTTTTGTCCTTCATGTGCTGTCTTTCTTGTGTGTCTTATAGCTAATGCTTTATAGCTTCCAAAGCTCCTATAATTGAATATATTAGTGTTAGTGTTTTTTTAAGAAGGAAAACAATATGAAATGCATTAATGTGTAGTTTGTGCTCAATATAAACCATAAGGAAAGCTTCAGTTTGCCAGATTATTCTCTTGTATTTAGTGTTTAGTTGTGTGGTTATGTTTGTGTGATGAGTCCTGTGTCTTGCTAAAGATATCATGGCTGTTTATGCACAAAGGGGACACACAAACCAAGCTGGGGGAAGCGCGGTGCTGCCACCGCTCTGCTTCATAGGAATTTAATAGAAACAGGATTATCTCCTGCATTGATGCCTTGTACTGATATATGGTCTGTGAAATAGACTTGACAGGCTTCTTAATTTAACAAATAAAAATACATGGGATGCTTTAGCCACAGTGAATCCTCTGGATGTACAAAGCCTGTCCCTCACTGACCAAACCAACTCTGCACAAAGAGTTTGAATCAACAAAACATTCTTGCATGTGTTTAGACATTATATTGCAGTTTTGCTGTTATCTCATAATTATCTTCATATTTGTCCCTATGTAAGCAGCGCTTGACAGTACATTTCCCATAACTATGATTTAAGTTTTTACATTGAATCTGTGTTAATATTTGTCATTTTATGTTATCAGTGAACTGCAGCGTTTATAATGTGTTATGTGAAGTAATGTTTATGTATTGTGACTTGTTGATACCAAGTTAATTACATTAACCCATCAACGTGTATTTAATACCACTGCATTCCTAACTCTTGATGAACTTTTAATTATTCTTATTGGCACGGGCTCCATAACAAAATGCTGCTGTCGGTGAACAACATTGTCTCCTCCACTAGAACTATTGCACTGTTGTGTAATAGTGCTGTAAAGTGATGAAGCAGATAGAAGGGTAGATAAAGAGGCCATGTTGCTGAGTGGGTTAGTGATCTCTCAACACAATGATTCTGTTGTATACACAGTGTAGGCAGCTTAGTGTCTGTCGGGACATCTGTGAAACAACCTTACACTTGGTCGTACTGTATGTTTTGCTGTTTCTCAACATGTGGAAGGGTCCCCAGAGATTCTGAATCTAATCTGTCATTAGAAACATAAATGTTAAAGCGGCATCTTCTTTTCAGGTTTAATACTGAGATGAAATACAGTAAAGTTTTAGTTGTAGTTGACCTTCACAGAGAACGGTACATTTATCTATGGACTCTGTGACGTGTTAGAAATCCACTGGAGTCCTTTTATGTTTCTTTACTGGCAAACCTCAAAACCCCAAGCTCTTGTTAAGTGAGGCCCAACATGTTTTCTTTTAATAGTCTAAACAAGGCTACACATGGTAGTTAAAGTGGCTTTTGGTAATTATAAGGGTTAAGTCCTATGAATATCTCCCATGTTTCTGGCATATGTTTGTGAGAGTGTGTTGTTTGAGTCCACCAGCACTAGGAAACAAACCTCTGAGCTGTAATTAACTGAATTTCTTACTTTACTGCAGCTTACACAAATGCTACCACATCTAATTAAGATGTTGAACGTTAGCGGAGCAGCAGTGTTGAGGGACGTGTCTGCCATCCTTTTGTGACTACCTCCTCACAGAACAGGCGCTCACCTTGTGGGCTGGTTTCTAAGCAGCAGCAGGGATACAAACACACCCAGCGTGAGGTAGGATGGTCTGTGGCCTAAAGCATCTCTTCATCAAAGAGGAATTTTTATATGGTTTGGGCAGAAAGTTAAGTGTCGGAGAATGTGTCATTGTGGGGAAATTAGTGGTTAATTCCTCAAGAGCGTCTGTATGGAGATTGGTACAAGAGGGCACGATGCCACTTTCTGTACACTAGGACCATTGTAGAGCTATGCAGAAACTGCTTCATGACATCATATAGATGTTGGACGGTAAACAATGACCTATTATTATACATAGTCTGGTGATGGGTTATTGGAATTCCATGGTGCAGTTTCTCTGGAGTCAAGTTTTATTAGTTTTACTACTGGCAGTGTGTCCCCTTATCTTGACAGCTTTTAATAAGTAGTGCATCAGTCCACAGCTGGCACCACCGTGGTCTGCTGTCATTAAAAAAACAGGCAATAGTTCCGATTTTTATTTAGGGCTTGTTTTACAATAGCTCTACTTTTAAATGGCACTTAGGATGCTCTCCCGATAGGGAAGCCTCTTCATCGTCTCTTCTGCATCTTCAGTCTTAACCCTTGTGTGGTCCTCCAGTCACTGCGGCTCCGTCTCGGCCAACACTAACAAAGCCCATTTTGTCTTCTTACTTTCCGGGTGCAGTGTGGTTTTCTACATTTTCTGTACCATGTAGACATTTAATACATATCGTGAGATCTCCGTTTTTCATGCTTTCCATGCTTCTACTGTACGGCCCGAATGTGGTTTGACTGCACCGTCAGCCTGATGAATGCTTCAGCTCAGGCTGCATGTGCGGTGGCGAGGCACGGCCGAGAGGCTCAGTAATGGGATGCACATTCAATGGCTTGGCCTCAGACATAGCAGCTCTGCCAGGACAAGATGAGCTCATGTCAATTAATGATGCTACAGCAGAATTTCAAATGAATGTTTTTTGGGGGGGTTGTCAGCTTGGATTCTCTGTGATTGATGCTGTTTTTATTCACATTGTTGCTATGGATCCACACCCAAACCCCTGATCACTACACTACTGGCTGTTCTCAGGTGTTTGCAACTCTGACAGTGAGTCCCGTTTCAGAGAAAAGTGAAAATGTCTGTGAATCAGAAGCAATAAAAACTTTTCCGGGTAGGAATAAGAGCTTGATAGCCAACTTTGGAAGTTTAAGAAATATGATGCCGATAAATTATTAGAGATGTTTTGTAGATGAACATGTTGTAATGATCATGCTGGCATCACACACACTGTGTTTGAAGTGTTGCCGTGTCTTGACTGAAGCTGCTTTTCTGCTATGTCCTTAGGTGCTTTTTAAGTGGTTTGAAACTTGACAACCGCCAAGTGCCAGAAGATGAGGTATTAGCTGTGGAATGAACAATGGCTTCTGTGAATAGTGGTACAGATCTGTCATTGTCTCTTCAGTTAAACTAGTCTACTTGTGGATCATTGGGTGAAGTGCTTGGCCTTGGTGTTTTTAGTCACGGCAGCTTTGCTTCAATATCTGCTACTAGGGGAAACACACAGTGAGGTCAGACAGACCCTATCTCATCCCCTGGAAAAGAAAAACACTGAATTGCACCGATGTCTTTATTGCTTAAGCTACAGAGTTGCTGAGCTAAGTTAAATGTTTGAAGGGCTTTGGAAATGTTTTACGTCTGTTTTCTTTTGTTAGTCCTACCACTTAGAGCTGTCAGGGCTTCGTGTAGAAATGTGTACCAGTACCTGTAACAGTCCTACAGCCTTGGTTATCCTGCAGGTCTCGGAAAAACTGCAGCAGGTATTTACAAATGGTTTATTCCGTCACTTTGGAGCATGAAAATGTGGCTACGTACTTTTATGATCTGCTGAGTGAACGTTTAGACACATACTTGTTACCCTCTGCTTTGTAATTTTGTTTTGGGAATTACCCCTGTTTTGGATGGATGTTATTAATATTTCTGTTGCTAACTTTTGCCCCTCATCTTGGGGAATGACAACAAGTGACTGCTGTTTTCCAATGACTTGAAGTAGAAGAACGTGCAGTTCAGGCTTTATGACTGTGATTATTTCATTTTTGGGCCACCTCCAGATATTAGTCTTCTTCACAGTGCCATGTATAATATCTATCAGAGAAATTCCTGGCACTGCATCTAACAGTGAAACAGAAATAAAAGATCTGTCACTGGAACATTATGACTCTTGCTTTGCTGAGACAAATGAGGATGTGGCTTATTTTTTTTATTGTCAGAGGTTCAGTGTGAGCCAGCTGTGGACAGAGAGGAAATGAGGTCAGAGCCTATATCCCCAATCCCTACACACACACACACACACACACACACACACACACACACACACACACACACACACACACACATACACACACACACACACACACACACACACTTCATTTCTTATTTTCTATTTGTAGGATACATATGTCGGATGTTATGATACCATATGACTGTAGCTCCCCTAAGAAATGAACTCACACTTGTTGAGCACAAAAGAAACGTGGGTTCAGTTCTTAACAGTGGCAGTGGCCACTGCTTTTGTTTTAGCAAGTCTGGTGGTGGTGTTTTTCCCTTCCAGATTGCTGGGGATTTCCTCTCCTCCCCTGGGGGCATCCTGTTATCTGAGCTGTGACTCAGTGAAAATACCTCATTCCAGTAACCAGACCTTTTCTTTTCTCCCCAGATTACTACATTTGATTGATGCCGACACTTTTCTAGTCTTTATTTCCACATTCAGTATCCTGGCTCCACTTAGCAGAGTTGATATTCTACTGTGTTACAGACCAGAGAATTTAGTTGTTATACTGCCAGTTGATGAGAGGAAAATAAAGGGAATATGGATCAATCTTTTCTCCCATAACTCCAGCAGCTGTGTGTGGGATGACTAATGTCTCAATAAAAGGAAACGCCATTTAAGAGGAAATTAATAAAACAGTTCATGAAACAAATTCCACCTGTTTAGGCCAAATATTCTGTTGTTCTTGTTGTTGTTATGGAGGACATAAAAATGGTTTAGGTAAAGCCAAGTGTAGTTTGGAGAACATTCAGTGATTTGGCCCAAAACTACTGAAGAAAACAACTTTTCTTAGACAACACTAAATTTACTTTAAGTTTGATGGCGCATGGTAGACAAGGAAGAAATATTCATTAAAAAACGATGACAACAGTCCACTCTGTGTCACACGAGTAACCTCAAAGTGTATTTAGGACAGAGGGAGGGAGACTAATAGAAAGATAGGACAGTTGTGCTTAAGGGCCTTTGTTAAACAGCTGGGTTGGGTGATCTCTGGCCTCTCTGGCCTGTGGTTAACATGTCAGTTTGTCATTCTCTTCTCCACCCTAGAAAAACTCTTATTAATGCTATTTCTGCTGAGTTACGCCCAAAATGTGCTTGTTTTAAGTGGAAAATGTGGCTACGATGAGAAGCTGCTGTGGTAGATTAATTTGTAAACTGTATTTTTAAATCATGATGTGTTGCTCACGTGATGAATCTGATGCATCTATTGAAGACTGAAGGCAGCATTGGATTTGGGTTAAACCACATCAACCTTTTGCTACCTTTTCTTAGTCATTTTCCTATCTTTACTTTAGGCTCAGCTCAATGATCTCATTTCATCCCTGGGGTAAAGGAGATATTACAGAGTCGATATAACATGTCGAGCTTATAGAACTAGACTTAAAGTAGCTAACACCAACAAAAGAACCAGTGTGGCACCATAATGACCTGAGACCACTGGTAATCTAATTTGGTTCATGTCTGGCTCACTTAGAGAAACCAAAGAAGACTTTTATGTGATTCTGATGTGGAAGTTAAGGTGAATTAATTCAACGAGGGGCGACCCTATACGAAGTGATTGATGGTATGTCTCAGATTTATAAATGTTTACAAATTCACCATATGTTTATACAGTATAATTAAAATCTTTTAGCCGTTTTGTTATTGCTCTTCTGTTGATGAGAACAAAATTCCCTGTAAGGAAGAATTCACAGTCATTTTATTGGTGCACGTTCTGTTGACCACAGTCTGCCAGCTACAGCCAGGATTTCTGTGCATAGTAGATTTCTTATAATGGCCAGATGTCTAATTCTAGACCTCCTGTGTGTCCTTCTGTGCCAAACCACTTCCTCACAGTGGTACAGACCAGAACCTGAGACCTTTCAGTCGCTCACCTCTGCAGTTACCAGTGATATTCATTCAGCAAATGTCTCAAAATACACTTTTTAATAGTTGCTGAAGTCCAGAAGCCTTCCGTTAACTACTTTAAGTGGCAGCTGGCATTGTTTCCTGCCAGAGTCACAGCCTGAAAATAAGTTTTAAAGTGGAGCAGAGATTGTTGGAGTTGCCAGAGTCTGAATGTTTGGGATTCTTGGAAGAAGAGTCCTCTTAGCTTGTATTCTGGTCGTTTGGCAGAAGGACCCGAAAAACAGGAACTTTTTTGAGCATCAGTCTTTCTTGTTTTTATCCTTTCTACTCAATTAGTCCGTAGAGGTGTGTAGACACACAGATTCATGCGAGCAAACAAACATCCCCCTGGTGTGTACAACCGTGATACTGCACACACACGCACACGCACACACACACACACACACACACAAACACACACACACAATGAAAAGCTGACGCAGCTGGGACATATCAACAAGCAGTAACTCAACACACGCCTTCTCCTGTTGCCCACACACATCAGTCCATTTCAAACTAATGTATGACACAGTAACTCCTATTTAACCTCGTCAGGTAATCGCAGCGCATACTTCTCAAGGTCATATTTGCAGGAAGTGGCCAGTATTCAGCTGTAGAAAGTGGGAGGAGGATTTATGTGACCCAGCATGAACACAGCAGAAACCATTGCCAGGAAAGCTGCTGTGGCGTGCAGACCGCAGGGGGCCGAGGGATATCTGTTTCAGGGAAGCTGCTGCAGAACCATTAGCTGCTGTCAGTCATTTTCTGTCAAAGAAGGAACTTAGAGAAGTGACACATACAGAAACATTTAAATCAGATGGAGGCTGGTGCTGCTTATGGTTTGGTTGTTGAGAGAGAGTCGATATGAATTGTGCACCAGTCTGGCCATCAGAAGTCCAGGCTTTTGAATTGCTGGTTCTCAAACAGCTTATATTTACAATAACATTTTAAAACTTTTTTAGTAACAATTTAAATTGAAACCAATAAAGATGTGTGGAATTTACTGATATACACAGAACAGAGCTTATTTTTTGGCGTAGTGGCCAATATTTAATGTAGATGCGGTTCATGGTAATAACAGAGTACATATCAGATCTGTTACAAACCTGAAAGATTTTATAGTATGTGCATATGCCTGTTTTATGTAAAAGTCTTCTAAAGAGATGGTCAAGGTTTTGTTTACCTCAAGATCTGAGGTATTTTCCACAGAGATGGAGGTGATTATTTCCATCTCACGGTGCTGTCCTCTGTTAAGTGCTGCTGTTACTTAAATCTGTTTTGTGTAGATCAGCACCCGCTGACATTTTTAATAGTGTTTTGCCTCTGTGATTTATAGTCATGACGGAAAAACAACTTTAAATGTCACAACTTCTTTAGCATAATCAATTATGGTTATTTTTTTCTCTAGTTTTTATTACATGTAGCTCTCCCCAAGACAGCACAGACACAGGTCGGTTCCTTTAAACGGGAATTTATTGCTTGGGCTTTCTCCCATCCTTAACGCAAGTACGCCATCGTTCCTTCGCCGTCCAAACATTATAAAAACATACAACATAGTCCAAACATAAAATAAAGACATTTCTTAAATAACAAATACCTCGTTGGCCGCTTGTCCTGAAAAGATTAATTCATTAAATTAGTTCAACTTTAGCTTAGCTCAGCTCAGCAGAGCCTCGCGAGAGACAACCGCTCACCTGCAGTCTATGAACGAGATCTCGCGTACTCGCTCCTAAGGTGCTCTCACGACATGCCAACCTCCACACGCTCACTCTCTACACACATACATTTTTAAATCTTTAACACTAAACTACATTCATGAAACCATGCCACTACAAATCAACCATCCACGTCATGAGCTCAAGATTGTTTAACAGCAGTTACATTACACAACTAATTTTTTCTGTTATTTTCAAAAACACATTTTGTTTAGGATGTTGAGTATAATTCTCTAATCCACATACTGTACACACGTATAACATGACACACACACAGACCCACAGACCCTTTCAGTGTGTGGCCACAGAGGAGGAAACAGAATCTAAACAATTTTACCAACAGACGAGCAAATAGCACAAGATTGTAAACAGATTGCAGATTCTCTCTCGTCTGTTCCTGGTCTTCCCTTTTTCTACACATCACACAGCCCCAGACTTTCTGCAGCTTATGGAAGCTTAGTTCTCTAAATAGGCCCAATCAGAGAGGCTCATACTTTCACAATTTCTTTAATTTGGCTTAGAATAAAAGCCAAATGGAAAGTCTTGGACTCATATGGGGGTCAACTGCTTTTTATTAGCCTGCACCCACATTGCTTGTGCGTCCGATACCTCCAACAGTGGACGCATGTGAGGGTTTCCCTTGTAACAAAGAACAATAGAGGGCAGAAGTAAAGTGGAAGCAGCTTTTCATAATGAAGGCTGGAAATCCGAGCTGGAACAGTATTTAAAGCCTCAAGGAAAAAAACTCATGAAGTATATTGTTGCCAGGTCTGAACCACAGAATGTAAATATCTGTATATAGAGTCTATAGTGTGAACTTGATGTGAGATCAGCATGGTGTTAGTGCTCAGTGTGTTTTATTCTTATTCATTTCTGTTATGTTGACCAGCCTACAGTAGATTACACAGCACAGTCAAGCTACCCTACCCTATCCAGGCGACACAACTCACCCCCTGCATTACCTTTTGGGCCTGGTAAAGTGTTTGATCACATCTGTTTTACATCCAGCTTCCCAGATGGTATAGTACAGGGGTGGCCAAGTTCGGGCCTCGAGAGCCGCAGCCCTGCTTGTTTTCCAACCATCCCTGCCCTTACAGCTTCTGATTGGCTGAACACACCTGATCCAGGTGTGCTCCTGGTTAACGACTGGAGGGTTGGAAAACAAGCAGGGCTGCGGCTCTCGAGGCCCGAACTTGGCCACCCCTGGTATAGTAAAACATATAAAGCTTTAAACGTGAAAACACGTTTTCCACAGTAGAGATCCAGTTGACTTTTCAGGAGCGTGAGTCTTTGAGACCTTTACTCTTTAAAGAAAGTCAGAATCAGGGGTGACATAATGGTCAGCATTTGTCTTCTGTGGGTAAATCAGTCAGCATTACTCACATCCCTGACTCATTTTTTCTTTTTTTTTATTTGTATAGGGCCAAAAATCTCAAGGCTCTTTACAGGGGGAGGTTTAGGGCCATACACAAAATATATACACATTGAATATTTGTAGAAAACCTACAAATCCAAAGAACATATAAGTGACTTGTTTAGTTTTTGATCTCTGAAACTCTGTGTCTGCCTCTGTACATGGTGACTGGCAGCCTGTCAAATCTAAGAAAAACAGTGGCTGTCTATTACAAACTCTTTCTGGCATCATCTACACTTCTCTATTGTCAACATAGTGATTAAAGACCCAAAATACCAAATTGAAATTAGAACCAAAAACAGAGTCCTGAGTGCATAGAAAGATTTTTCCTGTAGTGACCTCCTAAGTGACTCGTTGGATTTCTCTTCATCTCCTGGTGGGCTGAGTTGTTACTAAACTCCACGGCTCCTCCATCACTGCTTAAGAATGTCTGAGGCATGCTGGTTCCCCTGACGTCTCACCACTAGGTCATCAAACTGGCACCCACACAACGTCCGACCTCAGCCCGGTATAGCTGCTCCTATACCATCACATCAAAGGGAAAAGGTCCCTGTCTGTACCAAGGGTTTAGCCACAGACAGGAAGGGGTAGACAGGCACAGGCATGCTCGCTCACACAATCACTTTACTTTTTTCTTTAACACAAGTTGTTTACACCAGTTGTTTATTCTAAAATTGCAAAACTGAGAGAAAACTGGTTATTTGAATTTTACTGGTTACAATTACGCAAACGTATACACACATCGTCAAATCTAAACATCTGAAAGCGTCTGGTAATCAATAGCATGTGATCTTGTGTGTGGGGGTGTGTGTGTGTGTGGCAGCCTCCATGCCGAGCTCCAGTTAGCATGCTGTGTGTCAAAAATGCTAGATTTGTGTAATGTGACAGCAGCACCAGGAAAACTTGTGGTGTTTATGAATGGAGGACAAATCACTTTAGCGGTCTGCAAAGAGATTTACTTCCATCACCCTGTAGGTGGTTCTTAATTATGTCCACCAAAGAAGCTGAAAACAAGGTCACGTTGTTTCTGAGTAAAACATCTCAAACAGCAATGTGCTGATGGGACGTCAGTAGATACACGCTTTCTTTTTGACCCCATTATCAGGCAGTAATCATTTCTGGGGATCCTCCTGTTGATAACTGGGTTTTAGCCATAACAGTTACCTGTGGTCATATGTTGGCAAACCGTTATTCCTCTGCATAATTAATTTTCTGTATCTGCATATTTGTTCTGTCTCAAAGCTTTTAATTGTTTTGGTTAAAAGGGGTTTTTGTGCAGGAAAAGTTAAGAACGTTTTCAACATTTTTAATTCAACATCCATTTCACCTTTCACTTCATGTGATAACAGAAACACCAATTAGCTTCTCTGCAGAAAATAAGGTGCGTGTGTATGTGTGTGTGTGTGTGCGTGTGTGCACTCATGTATGGCCACTCGCTCTAGCACCAGCTGACACACATGGCCTCTCAGACATGCAAACAAATTCACGAGTTTGGATTTTCTCACACACGTGACCACACACTCTGACAGACAGGGAGTGGGTGTGTAAAGAGCCAGATGATATGCAGCAGTGTGTCCACCCCCCGACAAGACACCGTGGTGGGGTTTGGAAACAGCATCCCAGAGGGAAGTTCATGTCAGGCTATGAAAATGTTTGAAATGATGTCTTGTCAAGCTATTCTCTGAACACTTTCAGTGGAGATTTATTTGCTTTCTTTATAATCTCATTATGTGCAGAGCTTGTTTATTGGACCGTAAATGCACTTAAAATAAATTTGAGTTATTGCCGCTGTCACAGGCACATAATCAGAACCAAAATCTCATGGTGGGGCAGTACAAAAAAAAACTGTATTGCAGTTTCAGTTGGGTTTCAAGTATGTCAAGAATTTCTTCTGTTGAACCTGTCAGTGAAATTTATATCTGTTTTTCATTTTAATGTTATATCAGCTTTCATTGTTAAATGGCATTACTGGAGTAGTTGTAATAATGTTAATAATAAACACTGTATTTCTCCATTCACTTGACTCAGGTCTGAATGGTTTTGTGGTTGTTTTTGCTTTTCTTTATTGGACACCACAGCACAGAAAGCCTGTTATCCACTATTATCCTAGATTATGAGACATAGGTAGAATCTAGGGTTAAAAAAAGATAATTAGATTAGTTATTTAACAAAACAAGCTACATATTCCTAGTTGGAGATGGTTGTCGCCTTTCATCTTCATTAGTGAAACCAGCAGATGTCTGAGTTGTGGGTGAACTTGTAATGGTAGGATGAAAAACTAAGTAACAGGTGTTTTTCATTTTCCTGTAGGAAAGGAAGCAATTGGTAAAAGCAGATATAGAGGAAGACATGCTAAATCAAAACAAACACGAGCCTAATCTTTTACCAGTACAGCCAGAAGTCATGCTGATTATAACTTTATCTTCTGCCTGCCGGAGAGTGTTTACTTGACCAATCTTTTGCTTCCTTTTAGGCCACTGCCCCAGGCCACTCGAACCTTTCATACTCTAGAATGGGTAAAAAAAACTCTAACACACACTAGTTAGAGTTTCATGGGAAGCTGCTTTTGAGTGCACACAAAAAGAGCAGTTAATGTAAAAAAAAAGATGTGTTTGAAGGCCTTCAGTGGTTTTTTAAATGTATAACTCCCTTGTGAAAGATTTGACAGACGGTATAAAGATCATCTATCACAAGTCCTCAGATGCATTTTAATCTCTCAACAAACCCCCCGCAGCTGACGTTGCTGTTGTGTAATGAGCCAGATTGAGTTAAACTCAAAGAAATACATTTTATGTTTATCTGGGGCATGTGGGGGGTGGACAGGGTGAGAACTGAGGCTGGATGAATGCTTGCATTGTCCACTGCCTCATACACACAGACACACTAGTACAGACTTTGTTGTGTGTGGACTAAACGTTTGTCTGCTTTGGATTTAACACTTAAAGGCCACACTGTTCTCACCTTTTCCTATTTTTTTATGCCTGATGTCTTTACAGCCACAGTGGAAACTTTCACTGAGCTTACGCTCGGGTGGGAGAATGACCTTAGGCCACGGTTTGTGAATGTCAAAGCTTTTTTTTTAAATGTGCTGGTCCTTGTAATGTTCGGTTCAGATGGGGATTCCACTTATTTCTGGAACTTTATAGAAGAACAGAGTGTAAGCATTTTAAAAGGGGTTTTAGTCTCATGTTATCTCCCCTGAGGCACGGTGGCGGAGTGGTTCACTCTCACTTCACACTGTCACAGCTAGAAAGAAAGCTTAAACCTCTTGGTTTTTTCTTTGTGAAGAGCGTGTCTGTGTGGGTTTTACTCGTGCACCTCCGTTTCTTCACATAGACAACGTGAGGAGACAACAGGTTAAACAAACTAAATGCTGAAATGTACAAAAGTACATTTCCCAAAATGTTAAACTGTTCCTTTAAGTTACTGCAACACATTTAAGGCATTGCAGTGGAAATCCTGACCAGGCATATGTGTGGTATATCAGTTATACCAGTCTGTATACACCTTCAATACACATACCACATCCTCAATGAAAGGCCAACACACAAAGACACACAACTGTTTGCCACAGATTTAGATTAAACCCGTCAGGGTGTGTTTTTCTAGTTAAAAAGGCACCTTTATGTAAATGGAAACTGGTAGAGAGTGAGACCAGAGGGTCTTAGCATAAAAATAAGACATCGGCTGACCAAGGCTGTTTTTAGAAGTTCCTGAGAGAAAAGAGTGTGTATGTGTGTGTGTTTTACTGTATTTTGAGTAGAAGGGAACATGAGAAGGAGAGGGAGGAGAAGAGAGACATTACAGCTGATTTTCCACCCCATCTGCTGTACTTAAAACTCACACACCTTGTGTTTTTTGATGTTTCTACACAAAGCTGCCCTTGTGTGTCCTGAAACTGGAACATCAGACATGGAAAACAGCGTGATCGTTGACTAAGGATACAGTAGCTGATGGGGTGTGGGGTGACCTCAGGATAGCTTAAAGGAAAAGGTTTCCCACAAAGCTTAACTGGACTGTCACTGGAGCTGGAGCGCATAATGGAAGCAGTCATTTCCTTCTGTAACCAAGTGATGTCAACCATGAGGCAGACACGACTAACATGCAAGTTGCCTGATCCAGATTAGCTCATAATGCACCTGAACTGTGTTTTGATAACTAATAGATTCTGAATAATAGGCGTCTGTTCCAGATTCTTTCTTCCCAAGAAGCTCTGACCAGTGTGATGAAGTATGTTCTGTCATTTTCCCCCTAATTAAAGCCAGTAGTTAAGAGCCAAGCTGAAGTGCTCGCATGCACAGTGGCATTATTATTCTACCACTGTTTTCTTTTCCCTTTTCCACCAGCGAGGGCCGACTTTAGCCAACTCTTCATACCTCCTGTGTCTTCATAGTGTAATGAAAGAGTCGTTATAGCAGAGACAGTTGCGAGACTTTTTCAGGCATTCCTTTAACATGACCTTATAGGTGGAACACACTGCGGCTCAGGGTGGGGTGAGCACGTGCAGAAAGAGACCACTGTGCAGAGCTGTCAGCATGAGCAGACAGACGAGAGCAAGACGGGTGGCGCGATGGGAAGAGCAAGCAAGACAGGGAGGGAGGTGTCCAAGCTGGACAGTGTTTACCCATGACATCAACAAGCAAGCACTTTTGTCCTAATATGTTTCACCAGGCTGCATGTAATGAGCACTTTATTGGCTCCTGGCTGCTTTTCTGATGGCAGAAATATGAGCTAGAGTCCAAATCATGTGTGAAACTGTTGTTTTCTTAGCAGCAGAACAAAAAGCAACCTCACACCGTCAGTGCATTGTGTGCACTGCAGCTCTTGTCCATCAAAGTTATGTCATGAAGGTTGTGAAATGCTCAGTGTCTTTGAAATGGTCAACTCGAGGCGAGTTGGGTGGTTCGCCTCGAGGGATGGTAATCAGCAATTCAGACCAACATCCAAATAGTGAATTTCTTCTTTCAAGCATTGGTGCTACAATTATCGCTGACAATAGAAATCACTGGTCTCTTAAGCTAGAAACCCATTAACAGGCCACAGTGATGTAGACTGTTGTTGAGGGTCACATAGAAAGCTGCTTTCCTTATTAAAATTCTGATCATGATTATATCAGTTAATTGATTGTTTGGTCTGTAAGACACCAGCAAGCGGGTGTGTGTCACACCAGCAAAACCAACACACACAGATAATACATTTATTGTGATGTAAGCCAGTTGACACATTTGAGGACCTGGTAGCTGGCGTTGCTGGGATGGCCTCTATACATATCATTTGCAGCTGAAGTAAAGGCAGATATTATGTGGTTTATTTGTTTGTTTGCGGGATAAATATTTACTCCTCATGAGAAATATTTGCTTAGCGATAGTAGACTTGGGTGTGGTAACAAAAAAAATAGACTGCTATGTTTACAAAGGAGTAAATATTGTCTCCATCAGAACACTAGACAGAAAGAAATAGACTGAGTGTTCTGCAAACACGTAGCTGAAATGTCCCAGCTGTGAAGCAGCCTCCGTCTTTTTTTGGGTTTAGTTCGAGGTTTCAGGAACACATTGTAGCACTCAATAATTCTTTATTAAATACTTTTCTAATCACGTGTATCGCGTTGACATTTAGATGCACGCTCACGATGCATTTCTGGCTTTAGGCTGTATACTTTTTTCATGCTCGCAGATGTTCTTGTTGGAATGTGCTTAATGTAAAGTGTTCTACGTATCCAGTAATGCACCGTTTTAG
This sequence comes from Microctenopoma steveboyesi, assembly GCA_032359275.1. Classification (NCBI taxonomy): domain Eukaryota; kingdom Metazoa; phylum Chordata; class Actinopteri; order Anabantiformes; family Anabantidae; genus Microctenopoma; species Microctenopoma steveboyesi. The sequence continues at coordinate 10,950,682 of JAUMHF010000019.1, read as the reverse complement.
GAGTCAAGCATTTGCTTGGTAATTGGTTATTTAACTGGATATTAGCAGATGAACAACATGCTGCCAGCTTTCTCCATCTGGTCAATCACGGTGTACAGTGGGTGTAAATGTTGGGTTCTTGAGTTTGGAAAGTTACAGAACCGAATTGGACACATCCTTCAAAATCTGACATAGCCAAAGTGTGGGGGGAGAGGGTCCAGCCACTATTCAATTATTTAAGAAATACTTGACTTAGAGAGAGCTCAGTGCATGAATCCTTCCTTGTGCTGTTCTGATTTACTCGGACTGTTCTTATGTCTGGTCTTAACCTGAACACTAATCTCTGTCTACTTCACATTACTGCTCTACTTCCTTAAAGAACCTTAAATACACTTTACATTCTGCCCATCTTTGTAAATGTCTCCAGGCGTGTTGGGTACGTGCTTTCTGTCACAACCTCATCTCTGCATCTGTGGCATCAGCCCTGGACTATTTATATACCTGTGAATTAAGCAGGAGGCCCACATGAGAAAGACATGCAAATGAACATTTGCCTTGGCACTAACCTGTGCCCACATCAAGAGCTCTACTCTCCGAATGGCAGGGCGGTCCAACAGCTCTGACACAAGTTGCTCTTTAGTGCAGGAGGCTAACTTAGAGCTCAGACTGAGTAGTAGTTGTTCGCCTCTACAGGTGCTCCTTTGATATTGATGTGGGATGAGAAATGTCCTTATGAATCACACTTCTGAATGTGTTCAAACATTTGCTTTTAATGCCAGCGTTCTGGGATTTGAAGCTTGTTTAATTGAATGTTAAAACATAAAATGTTTTGCAGGTAAATTTGAAAGCAGTTTAACAAGACTGAAAAAAAAAGTCTTTAAGAAATACATTACAGTTTTATTTGTGTGATGTATAGTGTTGCATTCAACCAGTTTAACCATGTCTGTGTACACATACATATAATTTGTCCAACTTACTCAAATATTGAAGGATCAATACTGTGATCTTTCATATTCTACTGCAGTATCAAATGCTGTTTGCCATGACATAAACGGTACAAGGTTTTTAGCCCACAGTTGTGCTGCTGGTTTTCTTAAAAAATCCTCTAATTTCTCTGTATCCATATTCCCCTGTGGCAGACAGTTATTTTGATTTACCCACGTGCGTATTTCTAGGCTGTATTCTTTTCCATTACACCGTGAAATATTATTGAAATCTCATTTTAAAGCAATTATTAATTTCTGCTTTTGTCATCCTGAGGCGGTGTTTTAACCTTTCACTCTGTGCAGTTTGATATATTGGCATGTGTTTTTAATTCAGAACATCCAAGTTTGGACCACACTGGAGGCCTGGACACAGTGCTCAGACTCAATTCAATCATCCATGCTAAATTATCTCCATAGCGCTGTAGAGGCCCTTTTGCTAAGTTGCTATTAAATATAAGACCATTATGGCCCACTCATAAATCAGGCATTGTAAATCTGGACTTCTTTCCCTCTGACTTAAATGTGCTTCTGCTGTTTTTAAAAACGTGTTTCCTTAGAAATGGAAGCCTCACTATGAAACCCCATGATGAAAGAGGACAAACACTGTGCAACCCTGGGTTGTGGGACCATTTCCCCTGGACAATAGCTGACCACAGCTGTGTTTGTGGTGGTTTCTTGTACTGCATCATTTCTTCCTTTCTCCTGCATTTTGGAATGAGGCAGGTCATTCCTGAGTGGTTGAAAGCAGCTGGGGCTAGGAGGTGGAGGCATGTGGACTGGTGGCTGGTTAGTTCTTCTCTCATATCTTATCGCTTTGTACAGCGCAGCCACTGATCTCTGCTGTTTAGTCACTGGTAGTCTGGATAAAACAAACCCCACAATAGTGTCTCTTCCTGGTGGTGGTGGACTGTCATGCTGTCGTGCTTCTCCTGGTAGCTCCAGCCAGGTGATCTGACCAGAACTGCACTTATTGTCTCCTCGCTCTTTGGCTTTTCAAGGGTAGTCAGGCACGTAGAGTTGGGCCTTTTTTTCTCCTGCCTCCCCAGACACCACATGAAAGAGGTACAATTTTGTTAGACAGGGGAGTCATTTTTCAAAAAGGAGTGGGGTGTTTGTGGGAAGAGGAATGTCTGCTTCATCTATCCGAGCAGTTCAGTTTGTTTTTTATAATGTATTGTACAGACTTTGTGGAATTTGTTCGACTCCCCCATAGAAAACAAAACAGGCCATGTCTGCAAAAAAGGACATTTCTTTCTTGATATCTATACATTTCTCAATCTATGCTGTTCATGTATCTTCTTCTAATTCATTCTAATACTTAATGTAAGTACAAAACAAACGTCTTTCCCAAAATGAATTGGTGTCAGAGCAGAGTTATTTTTTTAGCAGTTTAGTAAACAGGATCTAAAACACTGGGATCTCTTTTAGGTCTGATTTTAACAACAAGGCTTCGTCTTCAAACTTGCTTTCAACCCTGTTTACTGTCTTCTATACGCTGACTTGTCATCCTCCACCGTTTCAGACACCCCATCCCATATCTCACTGAAATATTTTCTAAATAATAAACAGGAAAAAAGCATGACCTGACATGCAAGTCAGGCCACTGACTCAGATCTCAGATTGCATTTCTTTCAAATCTAAAACAGGCTTTGTTCTGTGAGTTCATGGATGTGCAGTGAGCAAAATGTCGTAGCTGGAAATACAATGCAGATATCTTCTTCTTCATTGTATATCCTGTCTACCTGTTAAATGTTCAAACAGCCTGCCATAGTATTGATAGTAATAATAGTTCATAAATAGGTTGTGAAAAAGTAAATATTGTTTATGGATTGCAGTCTTACCAGCTATATCTAAAACTCTAAACAATATTGTCAATGGGAAGTTTTATGTATTGAGTAGGTACTGTGCAGTACACAAAATGTGGTACGTGTTTGATGGAGACAAATGTGACAGTCAGTGTTTTCTTAAACTCTTCTTCACATGTTTATAGATTCTTGTATAGTGATTATTTCGTATTCAAAAACCTCATTTGTCATGTCTGTTCTAATGATAACAGTGGAGAGGATGTGGAGGGGAATAGCCTGTTCCTGTAAATCTGGTTTTGCATGAACGCAGTTCAGCAACATTGCTCGTTTGAAGAGAATTCCAGTTCACTTGCCAACAACAGATTTTTAGGAATGACTTGAAGGCATCTTCATTTTTTGGGAAGTAGCGAGTTGTTCCATGCAAGAGTGAATTAAGAGAAACATGTGCAGATTGTCTGTCTATTTTTCTTTTCCCTCCAATAGGACCAGAACTGACCAAAGTACTTAACTGGTAGTTTCTCTAAATGTCCTCTCTTTCTGCTTCTCTGTTCTAGTTAAAGCAGCCTGACAAGGCAGCAGCAGCGGCTCACACCTATTTCCAGGCAAATGCCGAACATGTAGAGATGAGCCAGAACCTGGAGCAGTACAGAGACCTGCAGGGTGTCAACAAGGACCAGTTTGTGGACCGAGAAGCCCGGCCTCACCAGGTAACAAACATCTGAAATAACCTTTGTTCTTCACAACTCGTTCATCTCCCTTTTTCTGCTGTATTTGTTGCTGCTTCTGAATGTGGAATCCCTGGAATTCAGTCCTGTCTGTGCAGCTTCCCTTAAAACCTCTTTGTTACTGTAAATTCAAGCGGTATTTACCTTTGCCACTATTTCAGTCCAAACTAATTTAATGGGGCCGCTAATTTTTTTCAAAAATAATCAACATTAATATTTCTTTTTGGCAGCTGTTCTGGCTAACCCATACATGTTTATATCCAAGCAGGTGATCATTGCAGCAGATAACACATTAGCCAGAGGACTGAATACAGGATTACGGACAACATATGTTCAGATAACATCTGATAGGAGAACACTTGAAGGTGAAAACAGAACTAATTTATAGTTAATTTAAAATACAGAATAGGTCAATAGTTTAATAGTAATAACAACATACAATTAGGGAGGTGAGATACAGTAAATATGTGAGTTCATGAGAAGCAGCTGAAATGACAGGTGCCTTTAAGCTTCTAAATCAGGCAGCTCAACAAGAGGTTCTCCAGGTCACTTACGTTTGCTGGAAGCGATGAAGACCAAGAAGGCGCTGTTTTCCTTTCATCACTGCCTGCTGAAACCTGTCCAGTTGCAGTGAGTCCTGACTAAGTTCCTTTAGACATGTCCTGTTCTGGTCTCTGATCAGTCTGACTCATCCCATTGACTTTTCTCCCTGTTCCACGCCTGCAAATCCTCCGCTCCTGGTAGATTTAAGGTCTCCCTGTGACCTGTGTTTTGTAGGCTTGTAGGTAAGACAAAGTCACCAAAATCCACTAACAAACACAAGAGATTAGAAAGATCCCAGAGAGTTCACAGACAGTTCACTTCTTCCTCAGAAAAGCAGACACCACGAGTTGGAGGAAGACAGATAACAAAGACTCACAAAGAGAAGAGCTGCTGGGACTTAATGCGGCAGATTAGATGAAAGTTTCCTGAACACATGGATGTCATTTTTTGAGATTATTGTCATAACTTTCTGTCTCTCCTCTATCCACAGCGCTCGTTCACAGCAGCAGTGAGGTTATATGACCAGGGCAACTACGAAAGTGCCATCGTTCTGTTTGAAGAGGCTCTGGTGGAGTACTACAAAACAGATGTGGAGTGTCGGGCTCTGTGCCAAGGACCACAGAGGTTCGAGGGCCATGATCATCTCCGCTACCGTTACAGTCTCCATGAACTCATATCAGGTAAGAGCCTGGACCTATACAGGGTACAAGAACACACCAGCTTAAATAAGATGTTGCAATTCGCTGACACCAAGCTCAGTGGGTTAAGCGTCAGACTGGGATGCAGGAGGTTACAGGTTCTAAACCCTGTCTGACTCCACCAGGTGTGTCCTTGAGCCAGACACCCAGCGCTAGCTCCTTGCAAGTCGCTTTGGATAAAAGCGTCTGCCAAGCAAAGTTTAGTTTGTTGATTAAAATCATAAATAACATTTTTACTGGGGTTTATTCTGAGGGGTTCCATAGGCCCATTACAGTCCAAGATGAAAGGACTGAGACTGTTTAGTGTCTTTTCGTGACTCTTTCACCAACACATCTGCCCTGAGCCACACAATGCTGAGCTCAGACAAGGCCAAACAACGCTCTTAATGCTTAATAGGTAATCGAATCTCTGTGGCAGTGGTTTGGCACTGTATGATAGGACAGATGAGGCACAACAGCCATGTTTGGACAGGACAATGGAGAAAAATAGAAAAGATAAGGGAGTGAAATCATGGTTATATACCGTTTTCCTTCCTCTCCCTTTATTTCCTGTCACCTCTTTAAAATCTACCTTTAACAAAAAGCCACAATTACGTAATATAGCCAGTTACTTAGTCAAGCTTGGAATTTTTTTAAATAATATTACTTTTATCAATTGTCAGCTTTTCCTGGCATGTTGAAAGTACCGAGACTTATATGGCTTGTATTTCTCAATGATAAAATGGAACCCATAATAAGCTCATTGCAAAGACTTCTTAGCAGATGTATGGGAAAATGGAGCCAGACACATACGTTGTTATCTGTGGTAAAAACAATTTACAATTTTTTCAAATACGTTTTTAATTGTTGGGTACTGACACCAATATGGTCTGCCATTTACTGCTTACAGGGAAGAAACGAGCACAAAACACAGGAGTTTGATATCTGTTCCATATTTTAGGGTTCACATTTTCTCTCTCTAATATTCCGCACATGATTATTGATAACTGTGCTTTGTGTATTCGGTCCACTGTTTGTATTTTTGAGTGTAACTTATTCTGCTCTGTTCTGTGAGAGGAATACAAATAGAGGATTTCAGAGATGAGAATTGCTTCCTCATGTACGCTCCCCACAGGGTCTCTTTACAGTGTGTGTTTCTGATAACGCACTGTGAGACACTTAAAGAAATCGATATATACCACAACTCTGCTGAAAGTGAGGAAAAGTAGTGACCTCACTGCACACATACACTCACAGCACACAACCATGCTATCGTGCAATCTGCTGACTCTCCTCCTAGAGCCAAACATAAGGAAAAGACATAATGGACCTTGTGAAATCTCTCGTCCCAAAAGGATAAAAAACAACATGGTTAATCACCAACTGAGAAACAGCAGAAAACCTTTAGGTCACGGGTGTGATGCAATGTTGGCCCATTGTGTCAGGTTTGATATAAAGAAATGTAGTTTTAGTAAAGTTGTTTCAGGCAGCAACCTATATGTATAAAGTTAATGTAAGAAATAGGTTTTATTTTGAGAGTTGCACGTTATATTTGTCTTTAAATCACAATAAAATGACTATAGAGCTTCTCTGTCATCTATCTTTGCCAGAAGGTGGTGGCAACTAGAAACCTTTAAATTCCTGCAGATGTTTCACTTCAGTTTCAGCGTTATCGACCTGAAACCTCCCACCCCTGAAAACTCAGGAAATCTTTTGTAGCAAGTGCATATATCATAAATAAATAAAATAAACCAAATACCAAAAATACAGGAAGGAACTTAAAATCTCAAAATTGTGCTCATGATGCAAAAAACTATTTGTTCCAGATCACTTCACTCAGGTGCTACACTGCGAGCATGAGTGTGTCAGAGATCTCGCCACCCGCCCAGGGCGCCTGTCACCCATGGAGAACTACCTGCCTCTGCACTATGACTACCTTCAGTTTGCATACTTCCATGGTGAGTTAAAGATAAATGGTAAATAGCCTGTACTTATATGACGCTTTTGTAACTTCTGGCTACTCAAAGAGTTTTGCTCTGCTCCTCATTCACCCCTTCTTGTACACACACACCACTCACAGCTGACCAGACACCATCAAGGCCAGCTTTCGAGTTGGCGTCTTGCCCAGCGGCAACTATTTGGAATTTAATACTGCAGATTTGGGTCATCACTTTTTTGTTGACAGTGTTCACCACATAGAATGAAGACGCCGAATCGAGGAAGTTGGATACACCTATAAGTTTCACACGCACACACAAACGCGCAAGCTCATACAAGAAGTCATTGTGGCCACAAACATCTGCAAACAGGTCGAGTCAAACACTGAGGCACACCCTGGAAAAGAGTGAGGAACATTGTTCTACGTCAAATATTACTGGCATTGTCTGGTGCCTGTTTCCCTGTCTGGACAACTTTTATATGAGTGTATCAAGTCTGATTTCAGGGCTCTCAGGTGTGTTTGTTTCATGTTCTGTGTGTGTGTGAAAGAATGAATGATCTTCTGTTGTTGATGAAACAATAAATTATTTTAGACAAGGGTGTTGGCGCAACGATTAAAGTGTAAATGGGAAAGAGTGCGGTGAGTAGTTGAGATCATCAGATTATACTTAATGGCCCATAAGCATGTGGCTCTAATAAAGAAAAGTGGATCATGGACTGAGCACGTGCACTCTGAGCAGACTTGGATTCTTTACCACTGTGTGTGTGTGTGTGTACAGTATATGTGTCTGTAGAGTATATAAAGAGTGAGTTGGTTATTCTGCTCTACTGAAAAGGCAGAAATGAACCACAATAAAAAGTAATTACAATAAGTTCCACTACTTATTTTTTCATGTTTCATGTCTTGAAGTCACAAGATTCAATAAACCTTTTCATGTTTGACTACACTGTGAACAAGTGCACCAGATGTTCATCTGTGGCATTTGTGACACACGTAATCAGTTCATACATCATTTTAAATAGCACTCTGGGACCTGTGTTATTAAAACGCGCTTGCTGCTAACGCCAAACACAGGAATGGAATAACATTGTAATAATCATGAATTGAAGATCTATGTTGCTTAATATTGTCAAACATTAAACTAGCAGCCATTTGATTACTTTTGCATTACCCACTTAAAAATCATGTCAGTGTTGTGTTTTAAAAGTGGAGTACAAGGCTGTGCTGAAAAGTTATTCAGGAAGTTATAAGACGCTGGTTAACCCTGCACATTTACAAACTAATAAAACAATGTCTCCATTTAGCAGCAGCAGTAGTAAAGCAATAGGTGTAACTAAGGTTACATATATTTATTTGTGCCTCGTTGTGTGTGGGAGAATGAATCTGGAAGCGCGTTTGTGTTTAATAGAAGGAGAAGAGGTCCTGATCTTCATCCGACTGTGTGACATCATCACTGACATCCTCCTGTTACAGCTAACCAACTGCTCCAATTGTGTGTGCGTGTCTGTTGTTTCCACTATTTCAACCAGAGTGCAGCTTTTCCTCCGTTGCAGTAATGGTTTTGGAATGTTAACTCTTAGATATATTTCTTCATTTCACACACATACACTTGTCATCCAGTGCATCCAGAAATAGGTCAAGCATCTCTGTAGAAAACAGAAAAGCTCTGTAATTATCCTTATATGTAAATCACTAGCAGAAACTATTTGAACTATTCTGTCTGTCTCTCTCTGCAGTGGACAGACTGGAGGAGGCGCTGCAGTGCTCTCTGACCTACCTTTTATTTCACGAGGGTGAGGAGTTTATGACAGAAAATGTGGATTACTACAGTGAGGTGCTGGGACACGAAGGCAAACCACGAGAGGTGAGGAACTGCTGTTAAAGTGGTTTAAAGTCTGACAGCGAGATCATCTATAATATCAGTCAAATCATAAGGAAAAAAGAGTTTTATAAGTTTTACTATTGCAAGTGAAAACAAAGGCCACAAGTAAAAAGAACAATCAAACATATGTTAAATTAAACCTTTAGACACTGGTAAAGAAACCATCATACATAAGAAGAAAAACACCCAAGTTCACAAATCTGTAAAATCCGACAAAATAGGAAAAGCTTCTTCATAATTTTCTGAGCAACGGCTACAACAATAACTAAAAAACAAAAAAGAAGATGCAGGATAAAATGAGACAGAACGTTTCTTTCTTTCTCTTCCTCGCTGCACAGAAGGATTTGTTCCCCTAACAGTTTGCTTTTCATTTATACATGTTTTCCATCCAGCTGGAAGCATTAAGTGCATTTTTCTACATCACTGTGACGACATTTCTTTTCTGGTTATGCTCATTATTATTTTCTTGCCCCATGGAATTTACAACACTATGCAATTGTAGGCTGAACATTTATGTGGTAAAGAAAAGTCTGGCTGCTCATCAGCCTATTCAGTACTAAGAATTTTCCTTCCTAAACTCTAATCAGCTGCTTTGAGAAGTCGAGCAGTGCATTGTTTAGTTTCAATTACACAACCTCTAGAAGGCCTGCTACTCATTATACCGAGCAAGGCTCCCAGCCCGTATGTGTTAATATGAGTGTGAGAAGTTGACATTGCATATGTGTGTGAGATAAGTGAGTCAACATGTTGCAGCTCATTCTTGTGTTTTTTTAACTCATAGCTTACATTTTTCTAGCCCTCAACTCCTTCCAGTCCTATCAGTTTGTAGTACAGTTGTTGGCCCGCAGATGGTCTCCCGTCACTGTGTCCTCACTTCCCCCAGCCTTGGGGAGCACGTTTACAGATTCCTACTCGGTGCCAGACCCGATCTGCCTCCCTGCCGAAGAATCTCGCCTTTCAAGAACTCTGGAGGAGGAGGAAAGGTCATATCAGAGTGCCCACAGATTTCCCTGGAATAGTTTATATTAACTACTGGATGTCTCATAATATTGATCGCAATGGCCTCACTCCCACTTGAAGCCACAACCACCTCACCTTCCATACACAGACAGAAGTACAGAAACAGGACATAAGTACTCTAACACAAAATGATACAGTTCAGAAATGAGAGAGATGCACAGTATTTTTAAAGTAATTAACATCTGAAACACAGTTTCTCCATAAGAGAACACTGACTCTGCTGCCTCCTCTGTCAAGAGTAAACTCTCTCAGTCAGTACAATTATAGTTATTGGTGATTAACATAAGGATTGTATGTAGTATCCAGTTTACACAGACTGTGCATGAACAGTTTAACATCCCAAAGTAGAAAACACTGTCTGTGAAAGCCTTTACTTTGTCCAAAGCCAAAAACAGCACTCATTGTTACTGTATTATTGTTGCCTTGGAAAACACCAGACTAAACTTTGATTCATGTTTTAGTCCAGACAGGAAGTTGTAGTAAAATTGTCCCTCTGGGAGGACAAGAAGTGAGCGCCCATCACACTCCATTAGTCCTGGCACTGAGGCGAGGAGAGCTGAGCGAAAGAAAAATTCACTCTCATTCTCTTTTATTCAGACAGTGAATGAGTCAGAACTGGGGATGAGTTTAGAGTTACGGCACTGAGCTGTGATATAAATATAAAGACCTTGAACACTTTCATCTGAACCATGAGTGTGAAATTAAAAACAATCCTGAAAGTATTTTTCATTGGTGCCAACGCACTCCAAACTCCATAAAAAAGTTTAAAGATCTTCCTAGCAGTCAACCATCACAATCTTCTCTGGAGGAAATTGGAGGAAAATTGTTATCTATTAACTACTGTCTGTGTGTGTGTTCATAGAAAGCTGCTTGGTACCTAAAGAGACATAAACAGGAAGTGGAACTCCTTCTGATGGGCAGCAAAATCATGGGTGTGGAATTTGTTGAAGGGGTGAGTTAATAATACATTACTTCAAAGTTACTATTTATTTTTACCTTAAATCAGACCACACTGTAAACCCTAATTGAGAGACCAGGGTCCTGTAATCCTCAGCTGTATCCAGAAACTCTGTGATTTAACAGGCAGTTATGGTTGAGCCATGTTCACTGTCACTGATGCAGAGCAGGCCTCCTGCAGTACGGGGTGTGTACCAGCATTAACTATCACTGCTGTGGGCTGACTCCAAGCAGGGTAACAGGTGTCAGACACTACTACCCTGCTGGACTTTTCTCTCGTACAACACTGACACCTACTGGTCATATTAAGACATGTCACGTTTCTCTGTACACCGAACAAATAGTCTGGGACAGTATTTTTTTATTTCATTCCTGTTATGAAAGACTTTGAAAGTATAAAATTTTTTATCCATTTCTCTTACTTGTAGAATTACTGGAGCAGCACAGGTGGAAGAGATGATTCAAACAGGTAAAATATCTGAACTCACAGATAACTGTCATTGTTTTAGCTTTATCGCCAGCAACAGTATTATTTTTGTTCACTCACATTACTCCCACAGTGCAGAGGTTTTCAGTAAAAGAGACAAAACCAACTGTGTTTGTGGCTTACTGCGTAAAATCAGCTTAACTGGGCAACAAACTGGAACATTAAGCGAGACATTTTTCTCACAAATCGACGGCAGCCAAAACAAAGTTGAAGAGCAAATATTGGAATGTGATGAGTGTTTGCCTGTAACTGCTGGATATGTAAGCATTTGCTAACAGGCTCAAGATACTGTAATATCAGTGTTGTGTTGCCAACATGTTCTCTCTAAATGCTCAAACATAAATAAATTCTAGTTTAAATTCTGCGCTTTGGCTCCTGATTCTAAAATATATTTGTTGTTTGCTGCTGTTCCAGGATTCCCTCTGGTACGGACGGCTGGATAGAGTATGTTCCCATCTCAGAGAAGAGAAATGTTGCTATTACTCCTCCACAACAGTTGAAAGAAGGTGGGTCTTCACCATGAGGCAGCTACCAGACATAAAGGGGGAGTGCGAGTCAACACACTAAATAATGAGTGTTCACTGACCTCTATGGTTCAGATAGCATGTTGTGTTCTTTACATACATTGTATTGTGATCTGTGTAGGTGGCTCCTTATTGTATGACAGTGTGCAGCTGGTGCAGAACTCTGTGGCGCTGAATGGATCCCAGCGGGTGCTGCTGGATCATGTTCTATCTGAGGAGCAGTGTGCAGAGCTCAGAAACCTGGCACATGTAAGGACATTACATGACAAATCACTGTGTAGATTTACCTTTGGTTTTTCTATTTGTATACCTTTTCCCCATTGGAAGTATTTTATCCTGTGCTAAAAGTAAAGTTCAGTGTGTAAACTTGCATTTTAAGCTTTATTCTTGCTGTTGTCTTGTTTTCCAGGCCGTCACCATGGCAGGAGATGGTTATAGAGGGAGGATGTCTCCACACACTCCTAATGAAAAGTTTGAAGGAGCGACTGTGCTCAAAACCCTGCAGGTACATTCGCCTATGCTGCCACCTATATGCCATCTTTAGAGCATCTCCTTCATTTGGTGTTTATCTGCATGTTACACTCGCTGTTTTTTTTTCTCTTCCTGCAGTTTGGCTTTGAGGGCAGGGTGCCCATAAAGAGCGCTCGCCTCTTCTATGATACTAGCGAGCGAGCAAGAAGGATTATCGAGTCGTACTTTCAGCTCAACTCCACTCTGCACTTCTCCTACACACACCTGGTGTGCCGGACAGCCATAACAGGTCATACATGCATCAAATACAGATGACGCTTTATGCTTATTAGAAATTGTCAAATGATATAATGAGATTAACTGGTTCACGTACATAAAAATGAGGTTTGTTGCATGTTCACAGGTCAGCAGGACCACAGGAATGACCTGAGCCATCCCATCCACGCCGACAACTGTCTGCTGGACCCTGATGCCAACGAGTGCTGGAAGGAACCACCAGCCTACACATACCGAGACTACAGGTACAAGGCTTAGTTTACGAAAACACACAAATGGAAAAATATATATGTCTCAACATTCCTACATAGCTGATTGGAACTCTGTTCCATTTTTCTTTCAGTGCACTACTATATCTAAATGGAGACTTTGAAGGTGGAGAGTTTATATTCACAGAAATGGATGCCAAAACAGTCACAGTAAGCTGGTTCCCATTTGAAAGTGTCTAACACTGTGAACCTATAATTCAATACGATAAACAATAAAGTTGTAAAGAGTTGATCTTACTGAAGCAGTCAAATAATTTGAACCTGCCTTTGCATCCTCTGTAGGCGTCGGTGAAGCCCAAATGTGGCAGGATGGTGGGTTTCTCATCAGGAGGGGAGAATCCTCACGGTGTAAAGGCCGTGACTAGTGGGCAGAGGTGTGCTGTGGCTCTGTGGTTCACCCTGGACCCGCTCTTCAGAGAAATGGTAAACATATTCTGTAATGAAAGAGCTTTCACAGCCATGTTGGCTAGTGAACATGTAGAAATGCAAACCCTTTGTTGTTTGAAGGGGATTTGTTTTATCACACATGACTTTGCTTACTTACCTACATTAGGCCAGGACATTGTTAAGTTACCAATGCAATTTATCAGTCTGTCTTTTTAGTTCATAAACCTGATTAAGGATTTTTCCACCCTACATAAAAAAGAGGAAACATATGTGACTGAATAAAAGTGTGATATCATTTGCGAAAACATTAATTGTTATTCAGTACTTATACTTTACTAATCTTCCTAATTTAATCAGTCTACTAGCTTAGGTATAACATAATTTCCTTTTGGAAATGAAACCCACTGTTTATTATTTTATTCTGCTGCTCAACTCTTCTTCTTCGTCTCTTTTCCAGGAGCGACTACAGGCCGATGAAGTCATCCATACATTAGACACACAGTCTGTGTGGGGTCAGGGCCTAAATATCAACCCTAAAGATGAACTGTAGAAGGATATAAAGCACCCTCACCATCCCCCTCAATGAAATCCTTCTTTTTTGAATCCTCTATTTATTGAATGACCTAGATGAAAACATTTCTATTTTTGTACTGTTTGAAGTGCAACATTGATGATATTGTCATTTTTTGTGCGTGTCATATGTTTTTCATGTGTCTTTACACAGCGGTACTTGAGTTTACTTTTTTTTTCTCTTCCTGGTAGTTAAAAATGAAAACTGTTCAGTTCACTTAGTTTAGAAGTTTTGGTGAGTTAGTGAATTAGACTGTTTCACGTAGAACAGCTCATATCTGTAATCTCACTAAACTGTGAAGAAGCCAATGAGAAGAACGGCAGTTGACATTTTCTTGCTTTGGGTTCTTGTTTTGGACAATGAATTAGAATTTGTACTGTTCTATATGCTAATAACACTATTACAGATACCATTATGTTAGTCCATAATGTTATTTTTATTTCCATGCCAGTAATAATTATATTTGGAGTAGATAGTGCACTGTTTTTCTAACTTGGGCATCTAAGTCTCAAATAGCACTAGTGTAAAATAATGTAAGAGATGTGTTCTAATATGCTGAATATTTAATGACCATGCACTCTGTTTTTCTCTGTGTCAAGTCTGAAACTGATAATGCCTTCTGTCACTATTCTCTCCTCGTTTCCTTCAGTGAATTTCCCTTCCTTTCTGGGCACAGAGAATACTGGTTTACATGTTCACTGGCATAAAGACAGTGTGTGTTTGTGTGTGTGTTCGTTTATGTTTTACTTTTATTTATGTGTTTTTAATAATAGACAGCTGCTTTTATAACTGCATTTAATATAAGAAACGTTTTCTCATAAAAAATGTCAATCATTCCTGTTTCAAGGAATACATATTTGTAAAAGCTTTTATTTCTTTATACTGTGTTGATTATACAGATGATGGGCCGAGTCGTGCACTGTAAAACTAATGTAAACACAACAAAAGAGGGTTTTTTTGTTTGTTTGTTTTTTTTTACACACCTTCAAGCTGCTAACCAGAAACTTAATCCCGTCGTTTCATGAGGTTGGCCACTTTTGCTTCCCTGATGTTTCAGTATGAAATGCTGTAGCACACAAACATGTATCTGTACATGCCTCTGAATTAAAAATTGAATATTTTATATGTATATTTATTGGTTTTCATTTGATTTATTGATGTCATGTTATTTATATAATTAACAACTCCCTGATAAAAGGCAAATAGTAATAATGGTTCAGCTCTGAAGTTTCTGGAGAGCTCTTTTAAGTAAAGTGCATTTGCCACAAGACAGAACATGCATAATTGCAGTAAAAAAAATGTTACTCAATACATTTTATCACATCTTCGTCTAATTAACTATTTACCCAGGTATGTTTACACCGAGCAGAGGTCACTGTGTTCTAAGAAATGTGCTTTGATATACAGGTCCTTCTAAAAAAATTAGCATATTGTGATAAAGTTCATTATTTTCTGTAATTTACTGAAAAACATTAGACTGTCATATATTTTAG
>JAUMHF010000019.1:10888215-10935591 GCA_032359275.1 Microctenopoma steveboyesi | reverse complement strand
TACTTCAGTTGTGTGTAATGAATCTAAAATATATGACAGTCTAATGTTTATCAGTAAATTACAGAAAATAATGAACTCTATCACAATATGCTAATTTTTTTAGAAGGACCTGTAGAATATAAATGTGATAAACCCAGCAGCAAAGACTGAACACATTACTGGTCATTTTGCAGAATGAAATCTAGATTTGTATGAGGGGTGTATGAGGTGATTTGGTTGGTCAGAAGCGGTACGCCAGCTGTTCAGTGATTCTGAACTGCTTGTTTTCATTGACAGTGCAGAGCAGGTCCCGCATGCGTCGCGCACGCTGCTCCTCCAGCACCAACCTGCGGGAGCACTCTCGAGCCGCCTGTTGCTCTGCACGCTTTTCTGCCCTCTTCCTCTTCAGCCAGCTGAGGACAGAGTATATTAGGACATATAGTTTTGGTACTATAATTCAAGAAAGAACAAACTGTTACAGACTTTTAACTATAATGTACTATAATACCAACTTTAGATAACATTAGGGACTAGAGCTCAGCATTGATAGTTTACTGTGCAGTGTGCCCTTGTTTGAGGAGTAGTGGCACTGTGATGTAAAACTGTATTGAAATGTTATGGTAGTTGTTTAAAAGTTACTACATTCTATGTAATTCAAACGTTTTGAAAGACGGTTATGAGTGAACTCACAGTCTAAAGGCATGTTCGCACTCCTCGCGGCTGCGTAAGAGGTATACACTGTCCTCCTCGAGCTTTTTCAGCTCCACCAGCTGTCTCTCTTTCTGCTGCTGCTCCTGCTTCCTGTGAAGCCACAGCTTGAAGGCCTCCTCTGGGTCACTGTGTGAAGTACCCTTCTGTGTGAAGAAATGATTGCAGTAATTAAGTTGTAATGACAGGAAACATTCCTTATGCTGTTTCGCTTTTTCTTGAATTTTCTGTGAATAACTATGTTTCTGCTGGTTTAGAGCTGTTTTCAGACATGCACCACATCTGTCTAGGATTATCCAGCACCCACTGATTATGATGAAGGCAGAGCCTACAATATAACAAGTTATTTCCTTGTCCTAATGTTCACTAAAATTACACTAGAGATGAAATTGAAATGACTGAATAAACAGTAATATGTAAATAAGCTACTGACTACAAAAAATATTAGCATAGCAGATCACTTATCAATACAAAGTTCTAACAAATAAATAATCAATAATCAATGCAATTAATTACTTACATCTAATAAAACCAAAACACAGTCATAAACATATTTTTTTCGTAGCATACATGAAGTCCCATTCACATATAATTCATGTTGCTCCATCTGAATGTCTGTTTTAGTAGCTGGGCCCCCTTGTGGCCTTACCTTTGAATTTATCCTCTCCAGCTCCTTAGCTCTTTGAATTCTTCTCTCCTCCTGAAGCTGTTCTCGCTTCTTCAGCAGCCATGCTTTGAATGCTAGCTCATTGTCCTGTCTCTTCTGCTCCTCTTCCTCACGTTTCCTCTGCTCTGCCTGTCACAGAAAAAAAAGTGATTGAGAAGACTATTTAATAATTAACAATCTGCCTTATTGATTCATATAATGGATTTGGTAAATGAACTTTTTATTAACTTCTTCTTGAACTTGACCTTAATCTCAAACTATATATTTTACCTCTCTCGCCAGCCTATCCTTCCTCTCCTGGATCCTCTGCAGCAGCTCTTTCTGCTGAGGAGAGAGGCTGTATGTGGTTTGACAAAGTGTCCCTATGGCCGACTGCACCCGCCGCTTGCTTCCTCCTCCCTGACTGCCTCTCTGGCTGTGGCCAGCTGAGATGGGCCTGCTCCTGGGATGTGCTGGAGGTTTGGGGACCCAAATGTGATCAACGTCCAGCTGGAAGGAGGAAGAACCAGTACGAGGAGAGGAAGAGGAACTGTGTAACTTACTGGTGCTCACAGCTGCCTCTGGAACTGGGGAAGAGTGTGAGTAGTCACTGTAATTGTTTGCTAAAGGAGGGAGAAGACCTTGACTCTCAACCTCTTTCAGACTGACAAGATCGAACTTTCCATCCTTTTCTACAAGGACTTTTCCCTCTTTTATCTCCTGCCCTCCCTTGCTGCTCTCCACAGCCCTGCCAGGGCTGTTTTCTTCCTCCGGGGAAAGTTTTAGCTCTGACAGTTTTCCTGACACTTCAGTCTCTGTCTCTGCACCATTGGCTCTCTCCTTGTTGCTCTTTCTTCCTTCTGTTTCACTAGTGTTCCCCTCTTTTTCAAACTGCAGCGGAGGCACCACCAGGTCCACCAGTGTCTCTTTAAAATGCAACCGCCTGCGTCTTGTCATATTCGGAGTTTCTTGGTCCTGCAGCTCCCGATTAGCCTGCTGGATCTTCTCCAGAATATACTTCTTCTCCTCATCTGTCTGGTCATCCATCCCCGGAGGAGGCGGGACTACAGGTATTATTTTATTTGGGCTGTCTCTGTCTGAGTCATACTCCAAAGGCTCCATCGGTGAGGGCCACCTGTCTTCATCTGCAGCCAGCTCTTGTGTTTGGTCTTTTTTCTTCTCTTTGTAGCGTTTCTCTTTCTGTTTCATTTTCTGCTGTTTCTCATCCTCCTCAAATTCTTTGTCCATTTCTGCCTCAATGTCATCGTAGTCAGGACCCTGTGGGATGGAAAAGGTAGAGGCGTGTCACATTCATTAATTAGATTTGAATGTAAATGACAGAGCAGCATCAGTACTTAGCAGGTAATAGTAATGTTGGTGTGATAACAGACTGGTAAGTGTGTTCATCAATATTGCATCCAGCAGTGGCACAGTGAAAGTATGTCACTGTATGACAACAGAGTAGGTTTCACATGCAAAATAGTGAGCTGTGCCAGCTGAAGTAACTCAACACTACCCACTGTCACACTTTCACAGAGCAGGGTCAGGGGCCCAGTCAGCACCCGGTCTGCAGTAAGTAGAGCAGTTCTCCAAACTCCGTTTCACACGATGAAACACAGAACATGGAATCAGTCAGACAAGTGTCTATTAACTGCCTGGATTACCTGCTCATCACTTGTGCCTTCCTCACTGATCAGCCAGTCCAGATCCTTTTCAAAGTCATCCTCATACTCCTCCTGGGACTTTGTAAAAACCACCTCACTCATATTCTACCAATGAGGGAAAATCAAACACAAAATGTGGGGCAGGTAGCAGCAGGGTATAATGAAAGCGATGTTAGTCATTTGGTAACTAGAGAGACACTGTACCTAAACATCAACTGGACAGATAACCTAGAAATATGATACATGGAGCATATTTATTTTTAGAATGACTCACTTTATACGCAATTTATACTTTCTGGGTGAATCTGTGAGATACTTGTAACACCATCACAGGCTTTATACAGTACATACAGATTAGACACGACTGTAATTGCGTTGTTTTCTTGTACGATTGATCGTTAGCTACTGTACAGAAACCAAATACTACGGAGTTAGAAGTTATTATTACTGTTGTTAGAAATGTGCCCCGTAGACTAACTTTAGGGTATGTTTACTGGAGATTTTCTACCTGTGTTTCGGTTGTTCACAACCACAGTTGCTGGATACAAGACAGGACGTAACACAAAGAGACTGTGTAATCCTATTTATCTTTATATCGCGGCGATTCGTAGAAATAAACAGGTCATAAATATAAAAAGGAGGTAGGTTGTGGAGTTGTGGATAATCTCTTTTTTAGCTACAGAGAATAAATACTAACACAATCATTTTGTTTAGCTAAAAGAAAACTTACCACCGGCTTGTTCTTCCGAGATATTTCTGTTCAGTAAAATGGTAAATAATGAAAAAACAAATAAAACATCCAGGCGGGATGTTTTATGACGGGTTGCTCCATCTAACTGGCCAGCATACTGTCTGGCGGTGTGCAGAGTAACACCTGTGCACATAATCTGCTTCCAGCCGGTCTGCAGCCCTAAAAGGTTTAGCAGACCTGTCGCCATAGAAACCTACAACACGCTTTACTAATCGCGCATGCGTAGTCAGGTCACGCGTTACTAAAACTTAAAATCTCCATGTACACACTGTGAACAAAGAAACAACTAAATGATACCCAAAACCACTAACGTCACTTGCGAAAAAGAAGTATATGTAATATATAATATATAATATAAAATGTATGCCAATAGTATATTTGAAACAGTAAGCAAACATATCCATTTTATGAGTATGCTTACTATACCTAGTACAAATACCGTACTTACAACTATGCTATTAGTTTTCTTGTAGTATACTCTTGACCAACTTTTGGATTATTGATGAGTATAATTTAGCTTAAATGTGTATTTTATTTTCACATGTAACAAATACATGGGTCGTTCGCGAACAAGCCAATGCTTTGTAGAGAGCTGGAAGAACCGACTCCTTTCTTTGCCCTGCTGCTACCACCTTTTGTCTCTTTCCCAGATTAAAATATTCAATAAAAACTGTACTCATTTTAAAAATAGTATGTAATATAATAATATCGTTATGCAATATTAATATTTTTGTGCAACAACACACAAACCATTCATAATTGCTAATTTTGGCTGAAATATAAGGCTCTAAAAATACAAAATAAATAGCCATTTGAAGGTAGTAAAAGCTGGCTCTTCTAAGGAAGCCGAGCCAAAGCCGAAGCTTTGCTAAGAGTTGGGCTTCCCATCACTAACACGGAAGTCTCTCTTATTTGACATATGCGCAAAAAAAGAGCACTTGAACGCCACATTCGTTTCAGGCGCACTGTCCTCTGGGTCTTGTAGTTCACAGTAGGTTTCTACAACTCAAAGGTTTGTCTCCTAACTACATTTCCCGCGTTGCCTCTGTCGACACCGTGATACTACACGCCCCCTGACTTGAAGCAAGACTGATAGCACGTAGGCTCAACTTCTGATAATGTTTTGAGGAGTCTAAAGGTGCCCAGTGAGTGTCAGCGACTTTTATTCACAGAGAAAAGAACAGGCGTTTCTCCAACAAATGGCCACCGTTGTTTTTTGCTCACTACACAAAACCGCTCAAACTACGGCGAGACGATGCTGGTCTCCACATGTAAAGGGGTTTGCTAGTGCAGGAGAGTTGTGTTTGCCATTATCCTCCACTCACAGCTCGCCTTTGCTTCCGGCAGCAAGATGGTTTTCCAGGGGTACTGGGGTAAGGTTTATGTCCCATGGGACCGCAGGCAGGTCTGCATCCGGGCGAACCAGAAGGGGAGCCCTGGTGCTCAGCGGAGCCGCAGCAGTAACAGCGGCTGTAGCGGGATTTCTGGCCAACGCTAATCACTTCCAGCGCGCAGAGATGGCAACGAGTGTTCCCCAAGCCTCCGAGAAGACGGAGGAGGGAGACATTTTGGAGAGATGCAGGGGGTTCATGTCTCCTCCAATGACCGACATCAGCGTGCTGCAGGAGCGAAAGGAGGACATGCGTACGAGGATGGAGATGCTGATCATGGAGACGCAGGCCGACTTCTGCAAAGCCCTGGAGCAGGTGGACGGTGGAAAGTTCAAGGTCGACCGGTGGCAGAGGAAGGAAGGTGAGGGGGTAATGCCTAACTGCAGACCTCAGTGTGGAGCGAATTGGATACATTATTTGAATTAGTTCCCATGGTGCGTATGTTGCAGGTGGTGGAGGAATCAGCTGTGTGATGCAGGATGGAAAGGTCTTTGAGAAGGCAGGTGTCAACGTTTCAGTGGTGTTTGGAAACCTGACAGAGGAGGCTGCAAGGCAGATGAGGAGCAGAGGGAAAGTCCTCAAAGGGAAAGATGGTGAGTTGTGTTTGTACACAGGCTTTAGAATCAGATGTATTGTAACTTTTGTTAAGTGTAATATGTTATGGCCTGAGTGATCCGACCCAAACATTTAGCTGAGCGCACTGGCTCTGTCTGAACTTTGCTGACATGTTCTGTGTTTTCTCCTAGGTAAGCTGCCATTTTGTGCCATGGGCGTGAGCTCCGTTATCCACCCCAAGAACCCCCACATACCAACAGTTCACTTTAACTACAGATACTTTGAGGTTGAAGAGGAAGACGGTGAGTGTATGACTCTCTCTACTTTACGTCCGTCAGCAGTTGTGTCTTGGTGTCGTTGACACTATTGAGTAAGAGGATGAATGATAACCCTTGTTTCCTTCTTCCTTGTGTGTGTGTGTGTGTGTGTGTGTGTGTGTGTGTGATCCAGGCACTAAGCAATGGTGGTTTGGTGGAGGCACAGACCTAACCCCAGTGTATATTGATAAAGAAGATGCATTTCACTTTCACAACACCCTGAAGGAGGCTTGTGACAAGCACCACCCGCAGTACTATCCTGACTTTAAGAAATGGTAAAACTTGACTCCAGATTAGTGTGCTGTCTGAGAAACTCCATTTGCATGTGTACGTCATCGCGTAATCATTCGTATTCCTGATTTCTGTCCATTTGTGTGCGTGGATAACATCGGGTGTATCCCCACTGTGAATGAATGATAAGAGGATGTCTCCCCTAACATCTGCAATTGCAGAAAAACCGTTGGGCCGTGGCTTTGGTCAGTAAATGACCACAGAGGATGTGAAAAGGCTGGGTGTGGTTTATCTGATGTCTGGAATAAGTTATTAGACTTAGAGGAGAAGTTTATATATGAGCTATATTGCTGAAGAAAAGCTGCAGCCAGTAATCAGTTAGTTTGGACTGAGCTTTAGATTTTTGTTTAGTTTTATTTTTAGCTTTTATCAGACTGAGCCAGACTTAAATTCTCCTACATTTCAGTCATTGTGCACACCTGAAGAGTAGCAGAATGAGTAGATTTCCAAAAATGTTATACTGTTCCTCAAACTTGTGGCTAAAACCAAAAGCAGTACCTTTTAAATACTACTACTATCAATTCATCTTCCTTCTTTCGTAATAAACCTTTAACAATTGATTAATTAATAATATAGTTACGTATATTATTATTATTACGTTATTTTAATAGCTCAGGTGCTCTGAATGTATTCATATGGGCAATATATATTCTGATGGGCAATTCTGGATTTAAAAAGAAAAAGCCATTAGTTGAACCCCTTTTTGTTTGGATTATAGCACAATGTACTATAATCTAATACAAAAGGTCACTGCTAGAATGCAGCTACTTTGCTGTTTAATAAAAGGATAAAACAACACATACATTGAAAATATATTTTTATGTCTGCCTCTCAAACCATGTTGATACAGAATGAGGAATTAAAGGAAAATACATTTAGTATCTCACTTTTTTTAGGTGTGACAGATATTTCTATATCCGCCACCGAGGAGAGACTCGGGGTATAGGAGGGATCTTCTTTGATGACCTGGACTCCCCAAGTCAAGAACAGGTGTTCAACTTTGTCAAGAGCTGTGCCCACACTGTGGTGCCCTGTTACCTGCCTATTGTCTATAAACATCTCAACGACTCCTTTACTGATGAGGAGAAGACCTGGCAGCAGATACGACGAGGCAGGTGAGTAAAACACACAAGTGACCGGTAATAGAATCTGCGCAGAAGATTTTATATTTCATACCATATATTAAAACATAAATTGCTAATAAGCTGTTCTTCATAAATGTCACATTCATACTGTTTGTAACGGGCAGATTTGTCTTCAGATTTTTCCGTTAATACAATATGGTCTGACACATTTCTTACTAAATCAACCAGGTCGGGTATAAACTGGCACGTTAAAAATATTTAACATCGGTGATTAATCACAGACAACACTTATTTTCCCGTATCTTGTAAGACGTAAATAATGAAAAAAGAAATAGGTAAATAAAGTTTGATGTAATTCCATACACAGCCTGTGTGTTGCAGCAGATCCTGGCAAAGCTCATGAGTCATTTACGGAGCAACTGACATCACATACAGCGAGTTAAAAACTAGTTGATGAATGAAAAGAAGCTCGAGAGTGAGCCTGAAACTGTTGAGATGAAGTGGGAGGCAGAAGGAAAAGAAGAGTCTGGACTAATGTCAATGGTGTGAATGAGATCAATGCACTTAGGTGAACTTTTACAATAATGTTAAACTTCGGTCACATTTTTATATTGACGTTTTGGAGACAGTGAGACGAGCCACGCAAAGGATAATGTGAATTTGTATGTCAGAAATGTACTGTGCTGGATTACTTAAACATCTCAAGGTAGTTTACAATGAAGTGTGCTTTCATAGAGTCAGAACAGAATCTAAATGAGTAATATTTATCACACCTGGAGAAAAAACATTTTTAATCCATTTCTAGATATGTGGAGTTCAATCTGGTGTATGACAGGGGAGTGAAGTTTGGCCTGGCTACTCCTGGCTCTAGAATTGAGAGCATCCTCATGTCCCTCCCCCTCACTGCCAGGTAAGCAACACCAGTTACCCAATTCTTACATAACGGTAATTAGCTGTCTGTGTTTCCTAGTAATGAAACTTACCCTTCATTCCCAGGTGGGAGTACATGCACGAGCCTGCCAAGGATACCCAGGAGGGTGAGATGATTGAGGTGTTAAGGAACCCTAAGGAGTGGGTGTGACCGCAGTGTACAAAAGGTTTACACGGCATCTAGGAAAATGTGTTGTTTTTTATAAAGGAGTGACTGTTTGACCAGATCAGCAGCAGTTTCATAGTTTTTAAGCAATTAATATAAAGAGTTTTTTAATCTGTGCCAATTTTCTCTTTCCTGTGTTTTGTCAAATCAGCCCCGGAAACATTTAATTACATATGATTGTAATAATGTCGTAATCAGGGCCTGGCACAAACCAAATAATGTAACTTCACAGGTAGCTACTTTTAGGTCATCAACACTGATGATGTGCTGCTTTTGTGTGTTTGTGTCAAACAGCTGTGTTTTTATGCCTTGGCTAAATGATGTTTGCTCTAATTGAAGCTGTCTCCTCCCCTCTGCTCTTTAAAACTGCACTGAATGGGTAAATAGGGACAAACGGAGCCACATTGGGTGTTTCTGTGTGGCAATAGGGGTATCAAAATATAATAAATCTAACTTTGATGTCTCAAGTTATTTTTTGACTGAGCTGGATAGTAAGAATGAACTGTTCCATGTTGAGCTCCATTTACATTGTGGTTGATTGTTCATTTGTGGTTAATGAGTCACTCTGGTTTGTTTGAACAGCAGTAAAAAACACTGGATACTGGCTCATGTTCCACAGGGAGGATAAATGTGAGTCAACATGCGAGGCTGCAATTTCAGGTAAAAGAATGGCTCAAAAGCAACTTTTTAAACACTTTCTATTACAGTTTTTGTCCCATTTTATTTTACCTGAAAAATTATTTTGCTGCACCCTTGTGTTCCAAACACAGAATCAACAAAGCTGAGCTGGTGTAGAAAACTTCCTCTAACTAGTAGAAATACTGCATTATTTCTTTCAAGAAGAATTCAAGAAGCAAAGAGAAAAACATCAGTTTCTTTATTACAAATTAATTCAAGCAGTTGCACATATCAAGGATTTATTACAACTCCCCTTGCTTTTAATGTTACATAACATTTGTTAAGGAATTGTAAAAACAGGCCTTGGTACCTAACAGTATGACTGCCCGAACCAAAATCCCTACAACTACCAGCACGTCTCGTATCAAGTTCATAGCAAGTGCTGAGTTTCACAGGTCAACACATTAATATAATAATCAGTGCTCTTAGTCTGAGTTGTGGGTATTAACTGTTAACTTCACCAGTAGCAGTGAACATTACAGATATTTTTGGTTTGGAGTATATGCAGCAACATTGCATAAAGAGTATGAACACTTTTTTTCCTCAGAGGATTACTGTGACATAGTTGGTGCAGAGAATCACGTTGACGACATCAAACCACACTGTCCCAGTTTTCATTAAACCACTCGTTCGGAGCTTAAACACAAAGTGCCTTCATAATTCACAACCTGGTGTATGATAGTTACATTAGTATCAATGCATCCACTGCATTCCTGTGGAGTGAAAATGATCTCACCATAACTTATTTTCACACTAACACGCTTTACATATTTATGTACAGGTACATTACACATGCTAAACCTGGACTCTGTCCACACCTACGTTAAATTCTGAGTCTCTTCTCACACCAGTCTATATTGCTAGCTGTCCCTCTTTGCTGCACAAGTCACTCCACAACATTTACTGTTAATAAAAACCTGCATGGTAAATCCTCAGTGTAAATCATTTTAGTAAAAGTAGTACAGCATAAGACTGAGCCATATCTAACAGTTAAATTTCTTCTACAGGAAAGAATTTCACAGTTAAAGCAGGCTCATGGCCCGATGACTTCTGACCATCTAAAAACAGAGCACATCCAGACCCAACCTCAAGCTGCATGCCAGACTACATAAGCACATACACAATCACTAATTCTTTTTTTAAATAGATGACCTTATCCTAAATTTAAACTGAAAGGTGCACACTTAAGTTGGACCGATGCATTCATTTGGCAACTTGACTATTTTAACCTGTATTCATATTGCTTACGTGTAGTGCTGAGCCCCCTG
This sequence comes from Microctenopoma steveboyesi, assembly GCA_032359275.1. NCBI lineage: Eukaryota > Metazoa > Chordata > Actinopteri > Anabantiformes > Anabantidae > Microctenopoma > Microctenopoma steveboyesi. The sequence continues at coordinate 10,925,162 of JAUMHF010000019.1, read as the reverse complement.
AAAATTTACCTCAGCTCTGTGACTCTACACAGCTTCAGCTGATCCTTTCGGTTATTTGGCGTTAACATTTAACCTCCAATTTAACAAGCTCAGACAAGCCAGACATACAGAACCTGCACGAAACCGCAAGTAAGTAGCGGCTGGTGGAGTATTTTAGTATTTTCTTAGGACCAGGATATTTTTTGTCATGAATTACTCAAACAAACCAAAGCTAACGAGTGAGTACAGGACTTAGATTAGTCAGTTGGTAATGATGCTCTGTATCTGCTGAATGTGTCACTAGAGAATTGTTTGCTACTGTAACAGTGTCAAATTTAAGCACACTCAAAATAGGAATAAAGCATATTTTGAATTGGAACTAACCTTCAATGAGGCTTCGGTTCAACAGCAATACACTTATTTTTCCTTCATTGTGGTAAACAAACCGTTGCACCTGTTAAATGAGTTGCTACAGTGACGAGAGCATAGATGCAACTTGAGGCAACAGCAGAGGTGTTTGTTGGTTTTGGTATTGCGATATCACCTCCCTCCTGGCACCAGTTCACAGATGAAAGGTTAGTGCAAGTTTCAACTGCGGTAGCTCCAGTAAAGATTGCATCGGTCCATTGATCAGGCAGTGAACAGTGTTTCTGTTGAATGGGGAAGGCTGGTGATACCACAACAGTGGCACTGCTATGTGATAAGACTTAGTCTTAGTGTAGGTTAGGGCTTTTTTCTAGTGGTAGTGAAGGACTGGTTTACTTTCCATTCCCACCTTCGATAATAGTGCTGGTGCTGACTATATCCTCATACTGTGGAGGGGGCTCTGTCTCTATCTGAACATCTGCATGGCCCACAGCCTCCTCATAGGATGGGGGTGGATCTCCAGCACTTCCTCTCCCTGATGTGAGATCTGAGCCTGGATAAGCTGGGCTGCTATGGACGCTGTGTTCTGATTGGTCACCATGGTGGTAATCCCTCCCCCAATGGTCCATAGAGACCACTGACAGGACGTGGTCTTGATGGGAGTGTCCCATGCTTGGGTTTTGCTGGGAGCGCTTGCGGGACTGGCAGCGCCACACAGCGATGCCGACAGCCGTGATGATGAGCACAACCAGCAGCAAAGGTATGATCAAGTAGAGAAAGTGGACTCCTCCAGCTACTGTCTCCAGGTCTCCGGATGAACTGCTCTCCTTCACATACTCTTCCCAAAACCGTCTCTGCAGCCAATCACAACAGACACGTTGTTAAAATTACTAAATTATTTCAGTTTCAAGACGCATTTTTGTGAACAAAAGTGAAGAGTGCACAGCGTCCGCTGTGTAAATACTTTTTTTATCTGGATTACTGGAACACAATGGGAGTAGACAACAACTCCCAAACTAAGAGAGATCACATGATAGTGCACGTCTGTCTGCGTGACCTCGCTGTTTGGCTTCTCACAATAGTTTTACAATAGAGGTCCCTCTCTCTATTTCACACTCAGCTGTTCTTCCTGCTGATAATCATCACTTCCTGGTGAAAAAAAAACACATTCACAAGCAACCTTGGCATATAATTTCTTTTGAGGACCATGGACTACTGCTACCCAATAGAACTTTAAAGGGTTAGTTTGGATTGTTTTTTTTCTTTTACATAGTCTAGCTGTTTGAGTTACTCAGCAGTCAAATGATTGTGTTGCTTGTTATTGTTTTTAACATCTCTCTGCTGGAATTATTCAGGCTGTTTGAACAACTGGGGAAAAACTTGTGTCATGTAATGTTAAAAAAAGAGCTAAAACTTGATGCGAGTTTGTGCAGCCATCGTTTTAATGTGTTCTACTTTTCTATTCCTGTGTGTATGAAGTATTCAGAAGAAGAGGATCAGTAGGTCTGAGACAGTGTGTTTCTGGTTCCCCTACCGTCTTCTCGTCATTTTCAAATGCCTCGCGGGCCTCTTCATAGGTGCAGATCTCCTCACGACACTCCCTCTGGATGTTGCCCTGTTTTATCTCCTCTAGGAAAAAGTTGGCCCTGCGCAGCCGCCGCAGCAGTGAGTGGGCTGCATCTGCCGGCAGGAACACTGAGAGAAGAGCAAGACAAGGACAGAGAAGGGTAGAACATTTTAAATGAGATAAATGAGAAACAACACATGGATGAAGGTAACAAATCATGACAAGGAAAGGCGAGGGATGGGGGTGGTGAACAGAACGGAAACGAGGAAGTGAAGGAGAAAGAAATTACGTTTAGAGTGTGTACTGAAAGCAACAGTGAGGCAGAAAGGGAAAATAGAATGATAAAAAAGCAAGAAGGGGAACTGAAGAGGGAGAGGTGGGAACTGAAACAAAGGCAGCAGAGCAGCGCTGAGCGCTGCCCAGTGCCCACGTTTCTGCATAAAAACAAAAGCTCCTTTGATTTAGGCATGCATCCCTTGGCCAAATAAGAAAAACTGGAGGAATAAGCTTAGCTAGAGAGAGTGACCTTCTGTTTTACACATCTAGGATGAGAACATAAACAGTAACTGTGTGCAAGATGCCACAACGTGGAAAACAATTTCCCTCTGGTATTCATTATCCCAAAAACCTCATTCAGTGGCAACTGGACATTTTGTCCTTCATTCAAGAGGTTTTTCCTCAATTCTCAGTGACTAGGCTGAAGTAGCAGGCTTATAAACCCTGTGGAGTCCTCAAGTTGTTAATACTCGACGGTCACCTGTGTCTTGTTCCCCATGGCTTTCATGTATGTCACACATGGTCTCATTCATGACCTGGATGACTGAGAATCTTCACAGACACTCTGAAAACAATCAACGTTTTTTAATCCTGAATGAATGATGTGCTACTGAATTACACTGAAGGGACTTTTTGTGACACACAACTTCAGAGACACCAGCATGATCATGATCAAGCATTAAAGAGTGAAAAAAGGGCTCAAACACAGGAAAACTGTAAACGCCCAAAGAAAGAATGGGCATTGTGTTGTAAAGAAAACAGAGAAACCCAAAGAGTCGCATTATAATGTGAGCTTGTGTCTGACGTTGGTAGAAATCACAATAGAGTACAACATAAAAGAAAAACAGAAACAGGAGAAGAGTTTCCATGGATATAGAGTAATGAAACTGGTTTGAGTTTCTTTGCCAATAAGAAAATGAACTTACCACTCCCCATTATTCCTGCAAGCCTGTTTGGGGTGATTTACCTGTAGAAAACCAAACACACATTAAAGTGCATTTATAAAACCTGCTGATTCAAGTCAAACAACAATTAACTGAAGCCATCTTCTTCTATCTCACAACATTACTGCCGAGTTGAGTGTCAGGACTAAATCATACGGGATATTTTAACTTCCATAATAAAACGCATTTAAAAGTTGATTGGAACAGAAAAGTAAAGGTGAATGCAACACATGAAGCCACTTTGTCAGATCCTTTCTCTATGTTTGAGCTAACATAACACCTGGATTACAGTCAAATGAAAGGCTAGTGACATGGCTTAGATGTTCAGCAGACACAGGGCGTTGCTCCGCTGTATCTATATCTGAGGCATCGTTGACCAATGGCGGCTACTGGCCAGTGTTACACATGGATGTGTGACGGGAATCCTGCTCGTAGCAGCCCAAAATAGATCACCAGCAGAGGAAACATCACCAACAAAGCACCGCCGCCCCGGTACCGGGAGGCGGCACAACTGTTAGGCGAGCTTCCTGCGGGTGGTTCTTGTCCGTGTATGTGTCGGTTCGCAGTCCGTGTAACGTTATTGACAAGCGGGGACGATTTGCAGGATCACTATGCCCCCCGCATCTGATTTTAGTTAACGAGCGACACATCATTTAAACGACACAAAGGACAACAGAAAGACGTGGGCTCCATGCGGCGGTTGTTTAGTCCACGTCGAAGCGGTCTGTTTGTGTAGGAGTAAAGTTTATCGCCCCAGCTTACCTCTTTTTGTCCCCGAAATGAGCATCTACGACCCCTCCGCTGCTCCACTCTGCGAGTGTTGCTATGTGTCCTGCGCATGCGCATTTCTCTGTTCTCTACAGCGGTTCCATGAACTGCCCCTTCGCCAAAGTTAAAGGGCCAGCCCACACAAAAACACACCCCATTGACACCTACTCAGACACTCACCTGACACTTCATGAGGTAAACCCGCATGATCTAATGCGATCCAGTTCCAGCTCTGCCACGGATGCCACTTTTATAGTTTACCCAAATGCGTTGAAATTGCCAGAAAGTTGAAAATTCTACTATATGTTCATGTGATGGGATTACTTACTTACTGCTGAGTATTCTTAGTGTTTTGCTCACCCTGTTTATATATATCAAGGGTTAAAATATCAGCTACACTTGTAATTCAGAAGGTTTCTCTAAATTATAACTGGACCAGATAAACTGCTTATTAAAATTTACAACTGTGTAATCATTGATTAATGATTCATTACAATTTTACCTATAATTGCAGCTCGCAAAAATACAATACTTATAATGCCATTGTTATGGAACATAAACATATAAACAGGCTCTACTGGCATATTTTAATTTAGTGTTTTTATTCAAGCTTTAATAGACAATCTAATAAAACAGCTTTTACCATCATCATTTCACAACTACTGTACTCTCTCTCTCGGGTTGCATGCATATTTACAGATAGATAAGCTTTATATGTAAAAAGGCAACAGTTAATGAGCAGTAGTCCTACACCTAGATTTTGATCCAGATGTCCTTTAGCCTTACAGAGGGACGGTCAGATAGTCGATTACAGTGGTCTCGCTTGTAATTTAAAGAGTTTGCAAAAATACAAGTGAGGTGTCATGCTAGAGAACAATGTCCCACATCAATGATGACACCAGATGTTTCCTATTAATAGCCTAACTGGTCTAAACATTGACAAAGTTGTTACAGGTAACAATAAAGCAAACACAAAAACCAACAGAAACGTGGAGAACCTCATGTTATTGCAGGTCAGAGGTTACTCAGATTGAACTCTGGAGCAAAGGAAAATAGTTTGATCAGTTCACGATCTATGTGTTAGGAACAATACACATGGATGGAATTCAAGTTTTACAGTGACTGAACCATGATAGCTCTATAACTATTACCCCCTATGCATGTTCATAACAATCTTCCTCTTTAAAGGTCTAGTGCAAAATTTAAACATGACAAAGATAGATTTCTCATAATTATTAAACCTAAAGATGGAGCTGATTTTAATCCTTTATGTACTGACATCAGCATTTATTAGCTGGTTATATTTGTATTATGAATCTGAATCTGAAAAATAACTGAAGCTGTTAAATAAATGCAGCAGAGTAACAGTAACATAAAATGTAAGTGCTCAAGTGCCAGGTACCTTAAAAGTGTACTTAGGGAGATCTATTGTACGTGGGTAAATGTACTGCTGATTACAGATCCAGTAAAGAAAGACAAGAAAATGTCTGGTGCTATATTTGCTGCTGTATTGTCCACTACTGTCCAGTGTAATCCCACTCTGGACTGAATAAGTGCAAAGTGAAAATAGAAAGCGAGGTTGCATGGGTGGGCTGATCTGAGTTGAAACTCCAAGGCTGGTTTTTACTCCCACACCGACAATGTTGAGGTGCAAAGTTTATTTCCATCCATCCACTTCTACTTATTTACGTATCTAATTCTCTCAATCTAAGCAAAATGTCTTAGTCCATCTGCAGTTTCTCCTTGATCAGGGTTTTGTTTTTTGTAATGGGAACCATCTATACAGTCTGACAGTCACATGCATGGTCCCTTTCTGCACTGTATTTGTCCATCCTTGTGGTTGTGATCTCAGTGTGTTTCTAATTTAACAGGCAAACCTCCAGACATCCTTTTTCATTCGCAAAACAAACAGCAATAGTAATTTTATACCACAGTTACTTCAGTTAAAAAACTGGAACCATTTTATTTTGGGTATGACAAAAGAGTTTTGTGCACAAAAGAAAGGGTCATTTCAAAACCTCACAGAAAGTCATTCCCAGGTCATGGTCTTCATTGTCTCAAAGAAAGTAAGAAGTAGAAGGTAAATGGCAATAATTTATTACTAAACAATACAATGCATTGCTGTGGAAAATGTATTGACTGAAAACAGTGAGCATATTCATCCATTTTCTCAGCTCATCGGTTAATCAGCTTAGGGCCCTGCTAGTTATTGATGGCAAGGGAAGAGACAAAATTATCAATTTCTTTCCATGCAGTTGAACTTTTGCTTAATGATCTGTGTTAGTCAATTCAAAATTTCAATCTGGGCAGTGACATTTTGTACCTTACACATCCAATCAAAAATGTGTATTGCAACTCTGCAATAGCAGTAATGTTATATTAACGCTGATGAGTTTTGTTGATGCACAGTGTGACCATCAACTCTGTTGGTGTTTTTTGTGCATACCCACTGAGTCTCTACTGATTACAATCTGCAATCATCAAATGTTGAAATATTTAGGGACAGGTAAACATGCCTGTAGGTCACACACACATGCAGAGCAGCTGAGGACCAGTTAAATTGTCCTCATGAAACTAAAATGTCCTAGCGTTACATTAATGGTCAGACATTTTTTGTTCATTGAGTCAGTGGTTCCACAACAAGCTACATTTTCATCATTTTACAGCAAATTAACAAGGAGCACAGATGCTGTATTTCTGTTTAAATGTAACTCTACATCAATTTGCCCCAAGCAATTAGCTTCAAGTTAATTTGCTTCAAACTGTGTGTATAAACACACGCATGTGTGTGTGTGTTAATCAATATGAATTAATTCCAAGATTCTTCCCTAAGGACAAAGAATTAGCAAAGTTCAATTAGGAAAGAAATACCAGTGTAAGCTTCCCATAGCTCAGTGTGTGTGTGTGTGTGTGTGTGTGTGTGTGTGTGTGTGTGTGTGTGTGTGTGTGTGTGTGTGTGTGTGTGTGTGAGAAAGAGAGATAGAGAGCTAGAACATGGAAGTGTAACCTGGAAAGGTTGGTGGTGAAAACAATATTTTCAACCGCCACAATTCTCCCATTACATTTTAAAGGCACTTACAATAGCACTATCTTTATAGTGACAAAGACGGATTTAAATGCATTTAACATAAAAACTGTATGTGAACATTAGCTATTAAGAAAACACGGTGATAAGGCAGCCACCGGGGGGGGGGGGGGTTGGTTGGCTGGAAATAACTGTGGTGAAGGTGAGATCACCTCATTTAGTGACCTTCATCTCTCAGATTGCCTAAAACGATGTACACAAAACCTTAGGATACTGGCATGTGAGAAAACGAATGCTTTCATTTCAGCTAAACTATTCTCTTCTCAGACAGACAGAATGTTTTATACTATGAGTTAACACACGGTCTAATATGAATGACTAAATATAGGGAGAAAGATCGGTCTAGGCGCTAGGACCCAGCAGGTGCAGCACCGTGTTATTTCAGTGATGTGCAGCACAGTCCCGTCAGCAGAGCGCTGAGGTTACGCGAGCGGCAGCAGCGTCCTCTGGACTCAGGACGCGGAGTGAGCAGCGGCTCCCCATCCCGCTACCCACAGCCCGGACACGGGCAGCGGAGGCTCCAACAACTCAAACGACATTATTTTGTACTTTAGGAAAAAAACTCACGTGCTCTTTTGTTTCTTTTTGTTTTTATTTCTGCGTGAGATACTTTAAACAGCCCATGGCTTCATCCCTGAGCGGCACGGAGGAGGTCCGGGTGTCGACGCTGACGCCCCTCAAGTTGGTGGGACTGGTGTGCGTCTTTCTCGCCCTGTGCCTGGATGTCGGTGCCATGTTGAGCCCAGCGTGGGTCACAGCGGATGACCAGTACTACTTATCTCTGTGGATGTCCTGCTGGAAGCCCGTCAGCTCCGTGGAGTGGTCCTGCAACAGCACGCTGGCCACCGGTGAGAGACGCTCATGTGCCTACAGACAAACATGAGGGCGACTGGGTGATGCGCCACCATGTTGTGTAAGAGTTTCAAACCCGTTGGGTGTTGTAGTTTTACGAATGTTCTATCACGGCAGGATGAGGCAGAAGCTTGGGTGCTGACAGACACGCTCATTCATATTTAAATGACCGTGAGATGCGCCGCGCTCTGGGGCAACAAAGAGCCCCCGCCCGCAGCCAGTGCAGCGCCGCACGCACCCTGTTCTGTTCGCTCTGAATTATAAGACATCACCCCAGAGAGTGCTAGGTGTTAATTACTTTACAATTAGCTATTAGCGGGTTAATTTGAACCGCAGACCCTCTTATTATTATTATTATTATTATTATTATGATAGTGAACAATAGCGTACACAGTTTAGCTTGTGGGAAATAATCGACCATAAAAGAAACTTCATCCTTGAGTCTCAAAGTCTGAGGAATAAGACACTTCTGGTTTTCTTTTGAGGTTAGTTAACCAGAATGCACCACAGAATGATGTGGGAATTTTGCCTGACCAGGAGCCGTCCAGCTGGGGTTTCATTTGGCCCTTTGTTGCACACAAAATGAGCCATTGTGTGGGGTTCTTTACCGGCCAAGAAGCAAGGGCAACTCAGAGCAGAGAACTCCCCAGAGATCCAGATGCCTGGAGATTAGTAACCAGGGAAACACGTGAAGCACTCAAGAAACGCCGATTTTCTCTATTAAGGAAACTTCTGTCTCCACATTAAGAGTTTGCTGGAAGCATTTCATATTTCCATTGAACAGCTAAAAAAAGAACAGCATTAACAAAAGTCTGCTGAGATTTCAGAGAAGCATGTGTTTTATGCCATGTTTTCTAAAGTATAACAACCATAACATTTAATGGAATCCAATAAATAATGTCAACATAAAAAGTATAATGATTAAAATAATAATAAGTTCAATACCAATACCACAAAGTATAACCACAGTGTTCGAACGGTTGGGCTTTATGGAGCTGCATTGTTTTTGCAGGTGTTATCCACTCAGTAAAGCTCATGTACTTAGCACTTGACTATATCCCATGATTTTTATCAGCTTAAAAGTTGTCTAAAGTCTTTGTTCAAATGTAAAAAGAGGCTAAAGCACATGTAGGATTATCTTGCACTAGATCCCTGACTACAGCTTCTACCAGTCTGTGTCCTGTATATACTGTATACATATGTATCATTTAGTTGTTTCCTCTGACCTCCTCCTCTATGCTGGGAGGTGAATTGTGTTTTTGTTAGTCTGACAAAATATTTTCTTTTTGTCTGAGAGATGAGCAACTCAGACTGGCCCTCATCCTTCTCTGTCAGCACAGACAAAGTGCACTTGGGTGCCATATAAAGACATGCAGTCTCCGTGTGAGCTCTCAGCTCTCAGCAGCAGCATACCACATTAAATGCACAAAGCAAACTGCCCATTTCCCCAGGCTTGTACTTGGCTAGGCTTATTGATTTGAATCCCAGGAATCAGTTTGTACCCCCCACAACGCCCCAATATTTCCTCAGTGTCATGCTCTGGGCATTAAATAAATCCTGTTAGTTTAAAAACACCAGCTGGCCGCTCAGATGTTTTGAGCGTGTTCTGCAAGGCTTGTATGTATGTCTGAAAAAGCACAATGTACCGTGTGGATTAGAAACTAGTTACATCTTTCAAATACACTCACAATATTCTTTTGCTCCGTTTCTTCTCACAAACACACCATTAGGAAGAGTGTAAAGGTCAGGTATAACGGTTTAAGGCCGGACACAAGGCTAGGAATGTGGAACTGTTGTGCAAGAGCAGTGCGTGTTGATGCCGGGTCAGTGTGAGATGAGTGGACGAATGTGTAGTTGATGTGCGAATCCAGCTCGGTGTGAAAAAGCAAAGCATATTAATAATAATACGGGACATTATTAATCCTGTTTTTATGATTGTCCTCTGTTTGATAACAAGTGTGGGCTACATAGAGCTGGTAGGGGTCCAGTGTCTTGTTAAAAGTCACTGGGGTCTTGAGCCAGGGATGTCTGTTGAAGACCTCTCTGCTTCCTACACTTCTTCCCCCTGCTCCCCTGAGATAGTGAGTGCGCGTATGACAGTGAGAGACATACTCGAGGCTCTTCTGTGACACAGATCTCCTACCATTCTCGCAGACAAAGAAACAGAGTGATGCCTGAAGGATTTTCGCGATTAACACTTAAGCAGCAGCAGTGACATGCACACAGGGGACCATAATTAATGTTCAGATTGGATCTTGTGTACTGTATCTTCTTTTCCATCTGTCATCATGAGGGGCTCAGATTAATAGTTTGGCGCGTCCTGCTCGTCAAAGCCTTTAAGCACTCTAACTCTGGCTGTGCTTCTTGCACAGTGCACAAGGCCTGATCCAAATCGGAGATGAGATGACTTTCTGCATCCTGCTGTTTCATGAGCACACTGATAAGGCTTTTTGGTTGCCGACCGGCTGGGCTGAAGGCACCAAACTGACCCAGAGAAGAAATCTACCAACAATGGGCTTTGACAACTGCAGGTCAAGTTGCTGTGGTCAGTGAGGCAGGGATAGAGAATGTCGATGGGTCAGCCTGGGGGGGCCACTCGTTGTGCAAGGCTGGAGGCTGGAGAGAAAGGGTGCTCTGCTTTTCGTGGGCTCTTTCCAACATCCTGTGGTGACAGGGCCCATTTTTAAACTCTAAACCCTAAACCATATTTGGTCAAATGTTAATGTTTGTTTACGTTTGAGCTGCTTGGCCCCTGGAATAAAGTTTCCCTCCAACAAGAGTGGGAACTGTATTTTAAGCAGCTTATGTTCCATCAGTTTCTCCCCACTGGTGAACATTTTAATGATTTTCTGCCACAGTAGAGAGGAAATATTCTTGGCACTGCTCAATCTTTTTTATTTCCTGGGCTCCAAGACTACCATGTATATCTACTACAGAATATACAGTCACTGTCAATGTGAACTTCCACCCACTTATGTAGAGCCCAGAACTCTTTTAGTTTGAAAGTTAATTATTTTTTCCGCCCACTGTACTTTAAATTATTTCCTCCTGTGTAATCAAATGCCTCATCATAATATCCTCTGCCTGTTTACACCTAGACCTCCTGTTTTTGGAACAATAGGAAAAGCAGCCCTTAATCTCTAAACAATAACATATAGCATATCTCTCAACAATCCTCAGCAACGTGAATGTCCCTTGGTTAATACAAAAAACACTTTGCACAAAGCAAATAAAAATCTGGCCATAATGTTTTCTCTTTTTAATAAACACACAGGCTTCCTTTTTTTATTTTTCAGTATGGTACTACAAGAAGCGTAGTCAGCAGTTGTTTGCAGTTGCAGCAGTGTTTTTAGAGCAAACCTGAATGAAAAGCTGAGAATGCTGCTGAGCTAGCATCAGCCAAGAAGGAGGGATACTCATTATCTGAGTCACCTCACAGACTTCCGTTGACTTTCTCCTGCACTGGGATCCATTACTGAATGGCTGGAATCTGCATGTAGCCAAGCATGCATGCTCTTGTTTGTTTCCTGTCAGACAGAAGCTCTTCTTTTTGGTTGGAGGGTTGTACAGTACATGGTTCACATACTTCTTTAGCCACTGATCCCCAGTGGCTCACATCAAAACATCACGAGCCCTTATCAGCACCTCAAAATATGCACACGGCCCTGTCTCTGCCTCTGAACCACAAATAGTTTGTGTTTACACGGCAGTAATTCACTACAAACCCCAGTGGGTGGACTTATTTTTCTTCTGTTAGAATGAGAATGAGCATGGCAGTGTTACTGTGGCTCTCCAATCTGGCCTGTGACCTACTCTACTGCCTCTGTTCTATTTTGTCCCTCTGCATTTATCTCTCCACTTTCCTTTCAACAGTGCAGACACTGCTCTCCAGAGTAACCTTATTTTAGCTACCTGTGTCACTCTTTATCTCAGTGTGATTTCATTCCTTTTCTCCCTCCCTCACCCCTCCTCTGTGTCTATGTGTTTGTCTAAGACTGGCAGATCGCCACGCTGGCCCTGCTGCTGGGGGGGGCAACCCTCACCTTGCTCTCCATCCTCGTAGCGCTGGTCTCCCTGTGCTTCAGCTCCAGGAGTCGTTGCTACAAACCCGTGGCTGTCATGCTGTTCTCTGCCGGTATGTAAATATATTATTTACTATTGGAAACAAAAAACAATAATACTTAATCCAACTCTGTAAAATTCTTCAATATTTCATGTGTCTGTAGATGTTAAGCTGCATCTTATTGGCCCTTAGCTCTAATTACCTCATCTAGTTATTCATCGTTTTTAATCTTTACCATTTTATATGTACTTACTAGTGTATATCTATTTTTACATTCACCTTCTCTTCTCTGTTCCTTTGCAGTTGTGCTTCAGGCCTGCAGCTTGGTCCTCTTCCCTATTAAGTTCATAGAGACGGTCAGTCTGAGAGTGTACCATGAGTTTAACTGGGGTTATGGCCTGGCCTGGGGATCCACCATCTTCTCTTTTGGAGGCGCCATTCTCTACTGCCTCAACCCCAAAAACTACGAAGAGTACTACTAAAAAACGACAAGACGAGAAGCCAAGGCTGTCCGTTTCACTCTGTGTCCTCAGAATTATAGGAACTTTATGTCTCTTACATAGTGCAAAACCACAGAAAACAAAAACAAATGCTGATTGTTAACTTACGGACTGGAAACTTCCATTTAATACAGCTCTCCGGACTTTTGGCAACAAACCTGTCTGTAAAATAAAAGAAACCTAAAATCAGACAGTATTATTTTGAAGAAAACATCACCGCTCAGAAAAGTCTGCATTCCTTTAAGTGGAACTCCAGTATGTGTTAGATTTCAGCAGAAAATCTGAAGAGATCAAATGGAATCACTGACCCCATACAAGGATGAACTGGTGGACGAATTAACCAATCAGAGCTATGGAGGCAAAGAATGATGAAAGCATGAGCCAATAAGGGAAGTCAAATCTTGAGGATGATAAAGTGAAGAGAGGAAATGTGAAGTTAGATTTCTATAGATACAGTACATTGGGAGCTTGGCCTAACCTTCCTCCTCCAGTATAGCATGTTATGAAGCTTCAACAAACTGTCTCTTGTTTTTTCTTGTGCTGATTATGTTCAAAGTGTCAGAGACACCTGTAGCACACAAGACCTACCTAAAGACAGTAAAAACATTCCACAGACACCTTCAACATGATATCACACTGCTGGGAGGAACAGTTCCTGGTTAGTGAATAGCACTGTCTGTCACATGTAAACAGGCATAAAATCTTCAATGACAAATGTAAGCATGCGGCAAACCAGCTTTTTCTTAAGTTGTATTATATGTAAATATGTGCAGTCTGCATAATAAAGTTCATCCCATGCAGATGACTGGGAAGAGGGCAAATGAACATGTCTGAATGATCACACCACCCAGCGGGTGTTCAGACACTTCCTCATGTGATGCCTCCTTATCTTTTGACTGAGGAGGAAATGGGAATGCTCTCAGTAAAGCAGGCAACACAACAGAGAGAGGCTGTAGAAAAAAATCTCTGATCTGTGATACAGTACTTAAGGAAATACCATATGAGTGCAATTTGCATTAAAGACTTGTATGACTTAGCTGTAACTGGAATGTTTCGAACCTGAAAAAATACCGTGTGGGACGTGGAGGGACAGAGGAAATCTCCTCAAACTTCCTTCAAGGTGGTCAGAAACGTCTTTCCCCTTTTGCAACATTAAACAATGTGAGCGTGTGCATGTAACTACCATTTGCTGCTGTATATGAGTCCCACTGACTGAATTACTAATATAATAAACATGTACTGAGTAAAAAGGCATGTTTGTTTCATTTTTTTTTTTGGGGGGGGGGCATTTATGAGTTTTGACAGAACTATGTAGAAATACCAGCTGTGCATGGCCAAGTCACATAGAATCAGCTCATTTATTAAGTACAGCAAGTTGAGGCATTTGCACAGGAAATTAACATCTTTTGAACACATAATACAGGGTGGTATAATATGCATAGAAGTACCAGGAATATACTCATATGCAAGTGTCTTTAGTGTTCTTCTTTCAGTGAAATGAGCTCTAATACAGAGCCAGATACAGTGTACAGTCTACATTTCGCATTAGTCAGAACGTATATACCATTGCTTTTATTGTTCCACTGTGAGAGGGGGAATTACAGGTCCTGGACTAAAGTGGAAGTGCCTCCATTTTTGAGATCAGGAATGGGTGCAGTTGTGTAAACAGGGCAGTCATTCATTCGTTGCGTGGAATGTTCGCTACCTAAACTGTAGCTCCTCCTTCTTAATCCTCAACCGCTTTGACCTTTCTGAAGCCCATTGAGCCCATCCAGCCTATTTCCAAAGATGAAACATGTCTCTCGCTCTTTTATACATTTGCAATGAGCAGAGTCTTCAACTGTCCTGTAAAAGAATCATCAGCCGCAAATGGAAATAAGTGCACAGGGGAAGTAGAAATGGAGCAGGACAAGTGGGCAGAGAGGAATAGTGGCTCTACCTCATCAGGTAAGAATGCTTTATATACTGATTGACAGAGGAAGACCTCTAGACAGATCCTGGAAGGATGGTGCTTATAGTAGCCAAGGATTGGGAATGGATAGCCCAGGGGTGGGAATCACAGCGCACCGCTAATCTCAGGTGTAGCGCGGCATCTCGCACTGTTCACAGCGGTTGAGTGCAGGGTGGTTGAGGAAGGTGCAGCTTTCACAGTTCCACTGGGCGCCCTCAAAGTCCTCATCCCTCTGAGGCCCCGGCACTGGCTTGGAGCCCTGCTCCCCTTCTGATAAAAACAAGGAAAGAAGCAACTCAGGCCTAAAAATAACCATGGCTACCACAGGTGAGGTACACCTTCATCATCACCAACCATTCAAGTTTACATGTTGATCAGTCACTTTGTAGTAATGAAGTAATAATACTAACTACTTATTTTACTCTGATACATTTGTGTCATTATTAACAGCTTTGTTGAGCTTTGTGTCTGACGTTAGGTGAAAGTTTTCTTCTCTTGGTGATAGGCTGGTTATTTGAATCACAAATATTAACTTAGACTTTTTTAAACTTAACAATGAACATGCTGAGTAAATGTCCTAATATTATAGTTTAGACAGCGTTCTGTTATTAACATTTACATGCAAGTACAGTTCGTTATAGACTTGTCATACAGTAAATACTACTTGTGGAATTCTTATCGGTGACTTGAATTTATACAGAAGTAAACTTTTGGGAGGATATCTGTACTTGCACTTAAGTGTGACTTTTGGGTACTTTATACAGCACAGACGTTGATAGACATGGACATTCACTAAATAATGTTTCTCATATCGTTTCCATGCCAACAGATTTGTGGAAAACAACAAAGTCATTTAAGCTTTTAGTCCCAGTTTTGTGACAGAAGTCAAATATAAATAGGACCAAGAAGGATCTCTGTGAGCTTACACCGAAACTCAAAGGATTTGTTATACATGTCCTGAATTTTTTTGTAGGGACAAGTCTCACCTTTCTTTCCAGGTTTGGGCGGGACAACAGGACCAGGCTGAATGTTGTCATAAAAGTTGCTCATTGCTTTTGGATCAAACTTCCCTGCAGAGAAAAGCAGAAATCAGATAACAATGTTTCTTGATGAGTGCCCATCCCAATCAGAGGCCCAGTCAGCTTCCAGCAATAGTCTGGGTCTCTTCAGACCAGCAGTGTCCTCATTCAATGCAACACAAAAGGTCCCGACAAAAAACAAACTGAAAAAAGGAGAACACAGTTGAACCTCGTTTAGCTTTGTGTTGTATCATAATGAAATGCCATCTGGTAACACGCTATGCTGGCCAATCAAATACATCAAGTGCATGTACTTTCTTCTCATTCATGCCGTTATAAACAGTTTACCTCAGGATCATCAAGATAAAAATATAATAGCCGTTGTTGCAATGACTTTCCAAAGTTGTAAAATCATGTCTCACATTATAAACCATTGTCCAGTGTTTGGGCATTCAAAAACAATGACCACCCTGGACGGTATTTAAACATTTCTCTGCCATCCAAAGCAACACATTTAAACAGATACAGACCGTCATCTATATTTATGCATACTAAATATGCCAAGGCAATCACCAAAACTAAAAATAAGCCAAAGAACAAATCAATAAATGATGCAATTTTGCCAATGATATGATGACCTGTGTTTTCTACTTGC
The DNA here is from genome assembly GCA_032359275.1 of Microctenopoma steveboyesi. Taxonomy (NCBI): domain Eukaryota; kingdom Metazoa; phylum Chordata; class Actinopteri; order Anabantiformes; family Anabantidae; genus Microctenopoma; species Microctenopoma steveboyesi. The sequence continues at coordinate 10,909,137 of JAUMHF010000019.1, read as the reverse complement.
ACACAACTAGAAATAAGTGACTTTGCTCCGAGTGTTTACACAAACAAAGTGAAGCTTGCTTGCAACAAAAAAAAAAAGTCTGCTGGCTACAGGCACACACTCAGATGTTGATTTACTGGTTTATTTTTGCAGCTGGATGGAATTTTCTCTAAGCAAAGTTCTCTAGTTCAACAATCTCCGTGCTCCACGAGTATGTGAAGGCTGGACTCCAAGAGGCATGAAAAAATCCCACTAACAACACTGTCACAAAAAAAAACACAATTCACACCATCAGCTAATGTGAATCTGGCCACAGTCCAAAATGTGTCCAATATTTTGAAAGTCAGCAAAACGCATTAAGAGGGCATAGTGAGGATGTAAAAAAACAAAGAAGTCCAAATAACAGGAACAATTGCTTTATTACTTATTCTGTGCCAACATGTAATGACGTGAATTTTTAAGGTTACCATCTTAAAACTTAACAGAAGGCAGCATTTAAACTCATCCTAACCAAATATTTAATAGAAGAATATTTCTCTTAAATCTAAGCATCTGGGCCATTTTGCTTAATAATGTGTTTAGTATAATGCAAACATCAACAGAAAAACACAATCCCAACCATGATGCCTGATGTGGCAGTATCATGCTGTGCATGCCATCATGCAACTTATCCTCCGAGTCGTGTGAAGGATAGATAGATAAATACAGCGAAATACAAATAAACCCAGGAGGAAATCCTCCTGTCGTCTGCAAGAACTGTGGGATTTGGGAGGGGATTTATTTTCCAGGAAAACCACGGCCCAAATGTTTAGTGCACAGAGCTGATTGCAACTAAATTGGTCACACTCTTGAGCCTGCTGCCAGACAGACTGTTTCAGCTTCCAACATCACCACTCCTAGTAAATAGATAACGCAATGAAACTGATATCCAAACACTGTGGTTCTCAAGCTTTTTTTATCTTTCCCCACCTAGCAGGAAGAAACATTTTCACACCCCACCTGACCCACAGGACAACATCTGAAAATCAACCTTTCTCCACATTTGGTCCATAAACCGCAAAGAACAAAATACATTGTTTCTGTGGCTTTGAAAGAAGCAGCATTCACTAAAATCATCACAATCTCAGTCGGCAGCGTATTATACCTAAATGTATAATGTTGTTTTAGAACATTCATGAATTACTAACATTTAGTTTGTAGCTTCCAGCTGTGTGTAGAATTATTTCCTGAGTTTGTCAGTAAATAAAAAAACAAACATATGAACTCCTCCACTTCTAATCATATTTCTGTAGGCTTCAACAGCGGTAACTTCAATAATTATTCATGATTAGTATTTGGCCCCGACACAGAGTCAGGATTAGTCAGAATTTAACGGCAACTTTTTTTGTGAACTTTTTCACACGCTGTCCTCCTGTGTTGCATCACAGATGTCTGAATATTTTAATTTGCACATTATAATCACTGCAAAACTACACAAACAGAATGACAACCGAGGTAAGAAGTAAAAGTACAGTGCACAGACCGTTTCCATAAGAACAGCAAATGCAGGTTTGAGCGGCATGACTTATGTCTCGGGCTGCTTGTGCCAAACCTGTCACAGTTCTGCGCCCCACAGTTTTGAGAATCACTGGGTTAGGGGTATGTCAAGGCAATAACGTTATCAATTTCATAATCCAGACTGATCTGCCAAACTGTGCACAAACCCAGAAGTGTCAACCATGGATCACCCTGGGTCTCACGACAGACCAGTCAATGACTTCAGAACGTTGCATCTGTATGCAGTGTGATGAAGCCTCATCCATCACTTTGGGTCCAGCTCTGTCTGCTTCTTGATTTGGCTTCAAGATCAATGATTTCAAATAAATCAGAGACGCACTTCAAAGATTTGTGTAGGAATGTTCATATATGTGTGTGTGTGTGTATACCTCTAGACTGCAGCAGATCTATCTCCTTCAGGGTACAGTCGATATCAATCTGAAGTTTTCTGTTCAGACTCCGCAATCGGGTCATCTCTTCAGGCTGCAGCCGGTGCAAACACACAACCCAGTTAGATTAGACAAAAATAGACAACAAAATATTGCCCATCCACCATTTTAAACTTCTCACACTATTTAGACATCGTTTATAACATGACTTTGAATGATGGAACAGTAAAGATCGTCTTCACTTAAGTCTGAGAAACTTGAAAAACATTTTTTTCAATTTCAATTTCAGATCAAAGTCAACATATAATCACCATACAAATCAAATCACTATTTCTTTCAAGCTAAAAGGCTTCTTTTTACTCTTAATTGAGACGTGAAGATTTACTAAGCACAGCTTCAGTAACCCAGTGTTAGCATTAACTGGCTGATCCATCTACACTTTGTGTGTCAACCTAACTTGACGCGCTTGTATCGTGTCAGGTTAATTCAATTATTCTAGGCACATGGCTCAGCGCAGCTTGCTGTCTGTTAAAACCATGATGCAATGAGTTCCATAAAAGTTCCACTTCTCAAAAGGTCTAGTAGGGAAAAGTTATTTTGTGATAAGAAGTTATTCATTTTTCGCAAGTATGAGATAAATTATTTGTTAAAATCGTCTTTATAGCAATTTCGCACAGAGCATCAAATAAAGAAGCACCATCAGATTTGTGCTGGTGCTGGTAAGAAAGAGCAACAATGCACTGATAAATCTACATAAGCATTCAGCCCTTACTCTGGGTATGAGACTTGTTGAATTGACTCGTCGAAAACGTCTTTGAAGGGCATCATATTCTATATTGTTGACATCAGCTTTCAACTGCTCTAGTTTTTGTTTCTCCAGCAGAAGCTCCTTCATTAGCCGCTCCATTCTGGCTCGCTGGTGGAGCAGCAGAGCTAGAAGGAAAAACAACATTGACTTGTCACTCAGCTTGTCTCAACTTTATTTCTATGATGTATAAAGTAAACCTGGATACTAATAGGAACTATTACACCCAACTTGAAAGAAAATATTATGTAGCAGCATTATAGTAAACAAGATACCCAACTTTCATCTAGTTCCAGAATTATGCACTCTGTTCCACAGTAGTTTGTCATGAACATCAGCAGAAATTCAAATGTCTGCAACAATGAAGTCAGCTATTCTCAGTGCTGGCCCTAGTCTTTGTTTCCGTCAGCATGGCCCCAAACACACATCAAGTATTGACTCTAAATGGAAACCATTAGTTTAAGAGTCACGCACGTGCAGAGTAATCAATAGAAGAACAAGAATCCCTTACCTTGTGTGTAGGCATAGTCATCAGAGCCTGAGCTTGAACGTCGGGGCATTTGCTGAAACTGACTGACAACATTCCCTGGTAAAGCAGAAATTGGCAGGATGGGTGGAGGGGCAGCATTGTGTTCACCTTGGTCGACAATATTGAGGAGAGACTCTGCTTCAGCCACAGGAGGTGAGCTGGGTGGCCTTTGAGCCTGGCCTCCAGGGGACACTTTCTGACACATTTTGAAGGTGTAGGCTGACTGGCCAGGTTGAGGAGAGGAGGCAGGCCGCGGCCGTTGCTGCAGGTACACCCCATGGTGGAAGGCTGTCGGACCTGGTCCTGGGGTTCCACTCAAAGTGATGACCCTTGAAGGGGAGCTGGGCGACGGGCTGGTGGCCATGTAAATGGCTCCAGGCGGATGGGAGGTATGTACTGGTGAGTTGCTGCGTGGCCGTGGGCCTTCCAATGTAATCTCTATCTGGTTTTTCAGGGAGCTTTTGGGGTGGTAGGGTCTATAAACAGCTGGCTGTTGCTGGGGTTGTTGCGGCTGATGGTGGTAGGGCATGCTGGGAAGGTTTGGGGAGCTAATGGGAAGGAAGACATACGGCTGGTGTGGAGGTTGCGGTTGGGGCTGGGGCTGGGGCTGAGGCTGTGGCTGGGCCTGATGCTGTGGGGAGCTGTACGGTGAGTCATATGTGGGAGTACTATAGGGGGACTGCTGATGCTGATAGACAGGTGTCCCTGAAGAGGACCAGGGAGCTGGCTGTGGGCTCTGGGAAGGTGAAGGTCGAATATACAAGGCTGTGTTGTTGCTGTTAACATAGTGCCCAGGAGGGATTTGCAGAGCTTGTGATACATTGGGTATGCTCTGCGAAATAGTGACTGTTATGGGGTTCATACTATAACGTGAGGCAGGTGAGTATGTAGGAGACATGCCCTGTATTGTGGGTGGAGGAGTGGGAGAGCCAGCCGAGCGGCTCTGATCGTTCATGAAGAAAGGATTGTAACCTGGGGAGGGTGCCATGTTGGCAGGGGCCGACAGTGGCTCAGGGTAGCTGGACCGCTGGGGTTCAATGTGACTGTCACTGGTGCTGTGCACTAGAGCGCGCCCTACTCCTGCTGCTCCTCCATTTGTTTTGCTCGCCTCTGAGCCTGGGTAGCCGAGGCTAATGTGTAGCATGTGGTTTCGGCTCAGTCGTCCGTCCTCTGGGCTGGGATGGAACTCTCCATACAGGTATCTATTGCTTTCTTGCGCCAATAGGCGGCAGCAGAGATCCAGGTTGTTGTTGTTCTAGGACAACAGAGACCAGTATCAGGCATGCCAATAAAGTGCTGGGATAATACTAGAGGCTTACAATCGAGTAATACAAACATTTATAATAAAACACAACTTCCCAAAGTGAATATCACACTGTCACAATTTTCCTAACATCCTCCACACAGCTTTTTGAGCATACAGATAAATGATGAAAGTGTGTGTGTGTTTGTGTGTATGTGTGAATACCTGCAGAAGGCACTGTGATACTACCCCCTCAGGGATCTCTGGGAAACGCTGCTTGAGGTCCTGCAGGATGTGGTAGTCGAGTTGAGAGCCTCCCTGCGCCATCCTGAGCCAACACAGAGGGTCAACGGGCCCAGAGATGCAACTGTTCAACTACCAGATCTCGTTTCATCCCCTGTAGATGCGCAGGCGACAAACACGAAAAACAAAATCAACTGTTGAGACGCAGTTCGCAACAGTCTTGGCACTGCTGGCCTGCCAAATGTCTGTCACACACCCTTTTCCTCAGCAATGACTGCAGCGAACATTTCACTTAAATAGCCTTTGTGATGTTTGTCAACTTTAGTTTAACACAAAAGACAATGATTACCTATGATAACAAGAAAGTATCCGGAATTTAACACAAAAACACAACGCTGGGGTGGTTTGTGGGGTGGCACATTAGCACACGGTTGCTAGTGAGATGCCTGTCAGACTGTTGTTGTTTGTTTAGCCATACTGTTGCACCGAGCAACGACGACATACCACTGGTGGCTAGCAGGCTAGTAATCAGCATCAATTAGCTTCCGTACATCACTCAAACAAACAACCACACCGGTGTGATGTGGGGCTACGACAGGAAATAAGATCACCACTGCTCAGATACTTTCCGTTGTGACCTGCACCTAAACCAGCAACACAATCCCTAAACGAGACATCTCTTGAAAGAAGATTAACTCAGTTCGCCAACTGACTGCCAGCTAACTTTGCTAGTGCTAAACGTAGCTTGGTGCTGTTGGTTGGTCAGCTGTCACAAACCTGGGTGTTGATGGATTAGCTAGCTAGCCATGCTAAAACATTAGCCGCCAACGGCTTGGTAAACCTACCATATGTTGAGATTCTCCCTCATGGCCCAGACCGTAGCTGAGTCCCGACAAAACAGAAGATATTTCAAAAATCCTGCGCCGAGGTTTGTCAACTCTTTTGTTTTGGATAAATAACTTGTAGTTTCGCATTCCAGCGTCAGGCCGCTGCCGCTGAACTGCATACGAACTGTCTATCGCGATACTGTCAGGCTCTCCCGTACCAGGAAGTTGTTCGCATCGACCCATGCCTGCGTGTAGGCTGAAACCGTCACAAGAAAGGAACTCCGGTCGGTTTTCACTCATTTTAGTAAATAGCCACCGACTTCTTCTCAAAATATAGCTCACTGCCAGGAAATATAGAATAAATAAAAAACTGCAGCTATTAAATACATTCGGCCAATACCACTTGATTGCCAACAAATAATATGTTAAATATTATAATTTGATATCAGTAACTTTGTAATCGCATCTCACCTTACAATTGAAAACAATATTATACACATGTTATGTTTCATATATAACAAAGTCATAAATAGAGTATAGTGGGCTATAGTGGATAAATAGTCATTTATCACTTGTTTGCAGCTCTCACCAACACAATTTCAAGAGAAAACCTACTTGGCAGCACATTTGTGGAGTGTTTTCGGACTTAAGTAATGCTGTCATTTCTGCACATTCATTGCTGAATGTTTAAGAACAATAACGTCAAATTTTGTTCATAAAACTTTTTTGATAGACAGCATGTTGTTCTAAAGATTTTAAGTTTTAATTCTGATGTAAACACGCACAAGTCTCTTTACACCTGAATGTACAACAGGTGCATTGTAAAAAAAAATCACCTCAAGAAACTCCAACAATCTGTCACACAGGTTGTAATTTGTATTACAGTAATTTACAAAATTTCAATCGTTATTCCTGTGATGATAATGATATCATTGTTCCACCTAACCTAATAATTATCCATTTGGAGAAACACAGTGATCAATTAAGTTTTTTGAGTCACGTTGACTCATCAAATTCCTGTTTCTCATGTGGACATTTGGCCCAAAAAGGCCCTGGCAAGACATAAGGGCCAATAATAAATCAGCTGCTCTGTTAAAATAAATAAATACATTTCTTAAAATAAATGATTTAACAAACTCCAATTAGCCAGAAAACTACCCACAGATGTATTTGTTATGATTAAGGCAGAATCAGACTAATTTAGATAAAACACATAAACAAAAAATGTCAATACATAAAATTGTCATAGACATTAATTAACAATGTTCAGTAGAGTTTAATACAGCTATGAGGTTCTAAAATTATAAAAAACAATACATTTTATTAACTATATAAGCACTTTTTAAACTAATGGGATTTGTTTAATACCAATACATCTATGTATTTTGCTTTATAATGAGAAACTTCAAACTTGTCTGTGGATGGATGAGGATGAAATCTTAATTTGCAAAAAAAAAAAAAGAGCAACAGAAGAGATCAGTAATCTAATATAAATATATTTTGTGTGACAGTATTGATGTGAAACCAATAATAAAAATGTAACATGTAAATATTTAACTGATAAAACACACATTATTGCCCATTTCTGCCACGGCCCCAAATTAAAAAAGATCCCAATGTAATTTTCTTGCTGTTTCCACTAGAGGGCAGTGAGAGGTCCACAAATGTTTACAAGTGCTTAGACTTCATTCACAAGAACATAAAGGATTTGTGTTAAGGGTGCAAAACCCATCTTACCTGACAATCTTAGCAGAAGAAACAACAGCAAAAACTGTGAAATGAAAAAGCCAATGCACCCTCATGCACATATTTGTATATTAGTTGTATACCAGTTTACAGTATAGCATCACAGTTTAAACTCTATGTTAGCCTTTAAATAACTTAATGCATAGTTATAAATTGATTAAGCCAATGCCTGTCAGCTGAGAAGTCTACTGGATTTTTGAAGATTGGAAAAGTGCACCACACTAAAAAAAACTAAATTTCTATTACTTTTTAAATATTCTGCAAAACTCTACTGTATAATTTTCTAACTTAACAAGAATGTCAAGAGTCTGGTCTGTTCTATCCTCTGGCAGCACCTGTTCTGTGGTGAAGCTGCTTTTTCTTCTCATGACAGCTGAGCACCCAGCAGTCACAGGTGGGAGATGATGACATTACTTACTAATCATGCAAACAAAACAAGACAGGAATTATTTTATTAAAAAGCAACAGCATCTCATCACATCTAGACACTCAAAGGAAAGTATACAATATTCTGAGAAATAATATAACAAAGCAGTCCCCTTTAAACTTAAAAAAAGGAAGTGTGGTGTTTAGCTTGAAGTGCCTGATCAGCAGCAACCAAGGTGAAATTTAACCTTGGTTGGTCCTACTCAGCAAAAAAACAAACAAACAGAGACAATATTAAGTTTAAAGAGAGTTTTGACATCTATTTAGCTTTCAGATCAGCTTACAGCTCAGTGGAGTTGTCTGTGTTAAGAAACTGTCCAGGAATTGCAGGCTCCTGTGCAGCTCAGTAGAACTGAAAACACAACGCAGACATCTCGCCTTTGTGACATACGTTTAACCATCTAGTGAGACCTTTTTTTCTATACAGCGCTGTGCAGTGTCAGATCTGTATGTGAGTCATTATCAATACATTTTCATGATTTCTGCTAACTGAGAATTGTTCTGTAAAGACATTCCAACACAGTCCAGCAGGGTGTGTGGGGTTGTACCACCATAAATACATTCAAAGGGGTGTAAGGTCTGAGCTGAGCAGCTGAGGCTAATGCTCAGTCTGACTCAGGCTAGCTGTCATTATAGCGTTGATTAGTTTCCACAGCTGTTGTGCTATTTAAAGAACTCCTCTTGTTGTCTCTGGTGCCGTAGAGACCCCAGAACAGAGAAGCACAGTGCCCCCTTTGCCCCGAGAGTTTACACAAGAAACCCCTAATTAACACACTCCTTAACGTGATCAGGGAGTCAATACTGGGCTTTGAAATATGAATGTGAAAATATCTAGAGTGATATTTCACTGATTATGTAAATCATAAATGAACTACGATTAATCACAACTGAGGTAACCAAACATAACTTTACTTTTACAGGACTTTACTCTACTTTACTTGGCAGAGGCTTTTATCCAAAGCGATTACGATTTAGGTTCTGTAAATTCTGAGTTACCATGACACATAGGGTCAGGCAGGTTTGGATAGCTTGTAGATCATTAATAAATTAAATAAACCGTTAAAAAGCTGCATTTAAATTCATATTTGTTTAATATTAAAGCTTGTCATAAAGTCTCAACATTATTTTTTTTTATTTCCTTCCTTCTTTCTCTTCCAATGATGTGGTGGCTCTCAGATTTCACGTCTAAGTACAGTATTAGCAGGCGCTTCCACTCTCTTGCTGGGGGTTTCCCAAAATGTCAGTGTCTCCAACTGGACACAGTTTGTGACATTTGCTGTTTATTGTGACATCTACATTTATACAGTAAACTGTCGGTTTGCATTAAAATTGCCATTATCACGTCACAGTGTGGCAGTGTATGAATCAGTCAATCGAATACAGCAACATTCCTAGATCCTTTGGATGTGGATTTTACTTGCTATATTTTCTGCCTTAGGCCTGTTTGATCAGCTAGTCATTAAATGTACTTGCAGCCACTTGAACGGACACAAAATGTCTGCAGCATGGCTTTGGTTTACTTCAGATTACTTTTACCTAATTTATACATGTTTTAGGATTTAGCAGAATGACAGCAATATCTTTTATATCATCCTCTGTCCACTAACCTGTTATACAAATAAAGAAGAATTTAATTTAATTGAAATTTTGGTTATGTGGGGAAAACAACGGGCACACTGGCGTCCCTCTTAACTGATAAGTTAAAAAAACCTGGCCCTGAATGGTCAACATGTTGATAATGATAATGCTTCCCAGCAGACTTAACCAGAAGAATGTCCAGTTTGTCTTGTCCCAGACAATTCAACTATTATTATCTTGTTTGGCCTTCCCTGGTGAAAGTTTGAGTCATCCTATTTAGCATTTATATATATGCATTTATATTTATCCAAAGCAACTGGACTTGTTTGGTAACCAATCAAGTCCAGTTGCTTTGAATAAAACCTTTTTGATTCAATTTAGTAGAAATTTTATTATTATTATTAATTCTTTCCTATTAATTATTTCCTATTTCCATATAAGCTAAATGAAAGACTTCTAGATATTGCTTATGAAAATATAAAATGCCAAAAAACGTTGGAGATGAGATACCACCATATAAACAGCATATAATTACAGGTAATATATAATGATACACCCTACCCATTAGTCTAAGTACAAGTATGGAGTATTGAGTATAACTTAATATTATAAGTATCTATAAGCATCAGAGACTCATTCATATTGATAACGTGTACATGCTATTCAAGCTATTGACCTCATTAGTTAAAAACCTGATATTTAAAATCACTTCGTATAAACCACTGACACCACAATAAGTGCTGTAATTGTTCTAAACAACACACAAAAGTGACTTTATAAACGGTTATTAACGTTATTTATGCAGCTGTGACTCAAAGTGATCCGGACGAGACCGCGCTCGCGTGCGCGCGAGGCAACAGCTGAACCTGTGGCAGGCGCGCGCGGAATGCAGTATCCGGTAGAAAGTAACGGGGCTTTTATGGAAACGGATCACCAGTATACCACCAGCAGCCTGCCGAGTTGTTGCACCGGGTGGAAACTGTCTACCCGAAGGATTTTTAAAACAAATTCAAAAACAGGAGGCAGACGTCACGCCACAGAGGTAAACTCTTTTAAACGATTTTTATTTATAATTGAAGACTCGGTAAAACCATACAACAGACTCAAAATCATTTTTTAAGAAGGTCAAAGCTTTTGTTGTTCAATCAGAAGTGTGGAACAGATCACACATCCTAAGTAAAGTATCCGGTAGTGTATAGCAAAGTGTAAATCAGGATCTTTTTTATGGTTGTCATATACTTGTAACTATTAATTACTACATTATGTGATTAGACATGCAAGATCCACTTTTTATAGGCTCTAGTAGTCAGAATGATGTATTTCTCTATATGTGTTATCTTTTTCGATATCACCCTGTCATGATATCTTGTGGCAGCTGACTGCAGAAACGATATCACCTGCCAAAACTAAAATGTTTCTTATGGGTGATTTTAGAAAGTTAATATTCTGCAAGGAAATAAGAACCCATGAAAGATTATATTATGTTTGGATATTATGGGTCAAAATCTATTTATCAATGTTGAACATAATAAACACTGTCACCAGCTGTAGTTTGAAAATGGCTGATGAGGATCTGACAGTCTGTCAGTTGTTCGGACTCCTGACACCCTTTTTTTATTTATTGATATCTTATTCCAATAATGTGGAAGTCCTGCCTTTGTGGATTAAAACACATGAAATCATTCAGTGCTAAAAATGAAACATTTGAGTGTGAGAGGAAACAGTATGCATGTTGACCACACCTGGGACGCACGCCTACAGTGGTTACACTACAGTGCCACTATCAGCGTGATGTGAAATAGTGTTTGGCAAAATATAAGCTAGCTTGTGGTTTATAGTTCTACATTGTAAACTGTCTGACATTAAAATGGCCAGGCTCCTGATAAACCACACTGTGATCTTCATATCTGAAGAGGAAAGGTATTTGAGGACACAGATAAGCAGCAACAGTTTTAGTGTGAGGTGACTAACAGGCATTCATCCAGTTGTCTCGCCCTTAGTCTGGCCATTTTGTTGAGGGTCTGTGGGGCGACATATGGGTGCCAACTTGTGTTCTGTCCAACTGCCTATCACTCATCAGAAATAGCCATGATCACATGTCCTGGACCCACAAGAGAGTTATAAATAGAAGTCAGCGATCTTCTACTGCTCTCTCTCTCTTAACATACTGGGAAGTGGAGCAGCTCTCTTTGAGGTTAACTTAACTAATTGCTACTGGCATAAATTGCCAACAAATCTTTGAAAAGTGCTAAAATTAACTAATATTTCTTGCCATAATGATTGTCTAAAGGTTGCACTGATGGGCAGTCATTAAATGTGAACAGATTCAGATGGCAGCTAATGAAGGCTCTAACACACAGTGCAACATGATAGAAACATCTGAACTATTTCTCCTCTGTATTACAGGCAACACTGCTGTTTGTCAACTTGTCATCGTGGTGCAAACATGACGGAGGTGGCGCAGGTTGCGGCTGCAGTCGCCCACAACGTGGATGATGTCGCAAACGAAAATGAATTTGACGTGACACACAGGAAGGATGATAAGGCAATTAACGAGGATGACACTGAGAAGACGTCACACACAGAAGACAAAAAACAATGCGAAAATAATGATAAAGGAAGTAAGACTGACGAGACCCACATGAATGGCGTGGAGCACAAAGATAGAAACGCAGACAACAAGAAAAATGAGGGATCAGAAGCTGTTAATGGAGAAGAAGAAGAAGAGGACACAGACAATGAGCAGGCAGAACCTGATACAATTGAAGACCAGAATTTATCTGATCTGGCAATGAAAAAACAGGTGAGTCAGAAAGATCAAGACAAGAATAAATCATCTTTGCATTTTAAACCCTTGTATTATACCATGTACCATTCTTCCTGCTTCTTTGAATTGATTTCTCTTTTCATTCTTTGAACTCTTATCCCGCAGAAACTCCTCAGATCCAGGAGACCTGTGTCCAAAAGCTACGTTCCCAAACTGAACAAAGACAAGGGGGCAGTGTCAAACAAGTTTGAGACCATGCTGAAGGCCAGGGAGGAGCGGAGCAGGCAGAGGAACAGCGAGGAACAGCAGAAGAGGAAAGAGCAATTCGTCAAGGAGAGAGAGTGGAATCGAAAAAAGCAGCAGGTCAAAGATAGATAACCCAACTAACCTGCGACTGTGACCTGCATGGCATGATGAGGCATGGCGGAGTGACAATTCTGACAGTCTGAGTGAGAAATCACCACACGGAAACATCAAACCCACTGTTTCATTCAATTAACCCATTACCTATTTTAATATTCAACTTTGGATTGTGCTTGTTGTTAAGGCAGTCATTTTAATTTCTATTGAGTGAACACAAAGGACTGAAACCCACTGACTCACCCTAATTTAAAAGTGATATTTCAGTTAAAATCCAGTGGTGGTAATCAAATATATACTATTCATCCATCCATTGTCTTCCGCTTATCCGCAGTCAGGTCGCGGTCAAATATATACTAAAAGCTGAAATACAATTTTATAATTTAAAGTCGTGTAATCAAAGTTTAACTTTGTCAACATAATGGCTGGGCATTATTAGATTATAGCTGATGATGCATAATTCACTTTAATATTACATTGTTAAAGGTTGGGCTAATTTAAAGGAGTTAATGAGTTATTAACACACAGAATTTGTAATAAATTAAATTGTACTAAAGTATCTAACGTGAGTATATATATATATTTACATTTCTACAATTCCAGAAATATGATGGTGTGATACTATACTTAATTACTTTTATTTTTCTGTAAAGTAAATTAAAGTATTTTTAGGACAAGCCAAAACATTTTAATGCTCTAATTTATTGACTGATTCTAAAAAGTAAATGAATTTGTTAAGGCATATAATTATATTTTTATTTATAATGCACCTTAGCATCATTCATTTGCTAGGAGAAAGATAGACTGCATACAATGTTGGTATACATTTCCCCCAAGAAACAGCTTGTGGGAAAAATAGGAGACCAGGAATTTAGGACAGCCTTTCCTTAAGATCAACTGTGATGAAATAAATTCAGTGATACGGTATCATGTGAGTGGATTATCAGGGATACTCAAACAGAACAACCACCTTTAACCATTCAGCTGGACGACAGCTTGCCAGGTTTGGACATCTATGCTCATCTCTAGTCTGTGCAACAACACTACGACCCAATCACAGGACCTTCAGCAGGTCACATGACCTAGCTATTAGCAGGGATTATGCCCTTGTTCTTGCTGGGACCAGCATGGTTCTTGAGTGGCAAAGTAGATGATCCCAGCTAAACCGTAACCTCACCACCACTCTCCATCTGATCCACCACAGATAAAAGAACTACTTGCTTCTAGTGATGAAGAGGAAGAGGTGAAGCCAGCAAAGGTAGAAAAATCCTACGTCCCCAAAATCACAGGTAAGACACACAAACATGTGCAAATTGTAGGAAATACTTCACTGAGGGATGCGGGAGGAAGAGGAGGCTGAAGTCTTGTGTCATGCTCTGTGAATTCCTTAGGTAGCGTGAAGGGGAAGTTTGCAGAAATGGAAAAACATAGACAAGAGGAAGAAAGGAAGAGGATGGAGGACGAGAGGAATAAGAGGGAAGCCCAGGACAACAGGGAAAAGGCCAAAATAAAGAAAGAATTGGCTCAGAAAGCAGCTGAGGTAAGTGAACCTGGAAAGAATTACTTATACAGGGAAGAGGAAGAGAGGCGCTGCCTGTCTGTTGAGAATGACGTACTTGTATCTGTAGTGATTCAGGTAATCCTCAGCTGCCACTCGGATGAGTTATTTTAAGTAGCATGTAAGATACAAACAGTTGGCAGAGGCTGCGTATATGTCTAAAAACACTGGTTGCATTGTTGACATGACCAGTGTGTGAACTGAAAATAAATAGGTCACTTTTATTTCATCCTAATAAAAATGATATGGTGTTATTAAGCCAATGTGAACGGCGTTTTAATGTTTCCTCCACCTTCAGACATACTGTAGTTCTTGGGAATGGTTATACAAGGATTCTTGTGCCAGATAAGCAATTACAGACAATTACCTGCTACTTCTTCGCTCTATCTTTACTCCGTTCCAGTGAAAGCAGTCAAACTTATAATGACATTAACAATGCTTTAAATGTTCAACAGCTGTGGGAGAATGTTTAAAAACTCGTTTCTATTCAGCTTATAACTTTAACTCTGAATGCAATTAAAGTTAGAGTTTGTTTCCCAGAAAGGGAAAATGGAGACAGAGTTACAACATGGTTGTTTTGTTTTACTTGCTTGTTTAGAGTCTTGGAAGCAGTTGAAGCATAAATAATAATAATAATAATATTTATAATATTGTATTATAATATATCACTAGTTCCGTTGTGTCTTGTTGCCAGTATGTGTGGCTGTTTCATTATCCACTGTCACACAATTAAAATGATCCTGTTTAAATGTAAAGAAGCACTGAGAGACAACTGGAACAGAGCTATTAGGTGTAGACAGCAAATGACTGGCAAATGTTCACACACCTCCCCATGACTAAATTAGCTCTAGACCTCCTCACTGTGACTGAATTAGACTCTGCTATCTTAGGCGGACACCCATCCTTTGACCTGCTGCAAATGGTGACATTAGGCAAATAGAGCTGCCCCATGCTCGGTCACACACTCCTGACCGAGCATGAGTGTGTACTGGCTGACCTGTGTTTGTTTCTCTCTGTATGACTGAATAGTCGGTGTGTTATGCCAATATGGTCAATATTTTATCATTCTTTTATCTTTCTGAAATTGTCACTGTGGGCCTTTGTAACACCTTAGATAATCATTCTTCACCTACATAATACACATTTTAGGAAGGAGATGACACAATCCTGGTGCGTGTGGTTCCAGCAAAGCCTTCACGACCTCCGGGCAAAATCAAGGTGAACTTTGAGGACATGGAGAAAAATCGAGAGGATGAATTAAAGAAGAAGGCAGAGGAAGAGAAGAAGAGACGATATAATGAAAACAAGCGCTCCTTCAGAGATGCCAAGCGACTCTCGTTTGTTCAACAGGTAGGGACATGGACAAATGTGAGAACAAAATAATGACTGTGGATCCTAGTTTAAAAATTTATTCCACATTCTTAAACTCATTTGCCTTCAGGATGAAGAGGAGGGCGTCTCTGAGAAGGTACAGGTGACTCCCGGAAAGCTGAAGCTCACATTTGAGGAACTAGAGAGGGAAAGACAGGAACAGAGAAAGAAGCAGGCGGAGGAGGAAGCCAAGCGCCGCCTGCAAGAGGAGAGGAAAGCTTTTGAGGAGGCCAGGCTGGAAATGGTAAAAATAACAAATGTTTTTGCAATACACAATGTCAGTTTAGACTCCATTCATTCCCCATATTGTTCCACATTTATGTTTCTTGTGTAGAGTGTTTTTATTTTTCAAACTGTTGAGCTGAGCTGCTCAAAATACATTTGTGTCTTATCAGGACGAAGATAAGGAAGACAGTGAGCCATCTCAGGAAGACAAGGAGGAGGCCCGACCTGGAAAACTGAGACTGAGCTTTGAAGAGCTGGAGAGGCAACGAGTTGAGGAAGAGCGCAAGAAAGCAGAGGAGGAGGCCAGGAGGCGAATGGAGGAGGAGAGGAGAGCTTTTGCTGAAGCCAGGAAGAGCATGGTCAATATACTTCTCATATATAAATATATAAAAGTCTAAATGAAGGTGAAACAAATCCTGACAGCTCTGTAACATCTGTCTGTCAATAATAATAATAATTATTATTATTATTATATATATATAATATAATAATAAACACATAAATATAATGTTACAGCCAGCAGCTGTATATTTAAAATGATTGTAGCTTTGTATTTACAGCACAGATATAAACCAATATGAATATAACTTATTCTTTGGTTTAATAATTATTTTATCTGTTTCTTTAACTTTCCTCCATGTTAGTCAAACCTCAAGAAGGTTTTTAAGGGTTTCATATAACTGTTAAAAGATTACTGGACAGTCAGCCACAGTAAAGTTTACCTTGTTGTGTTCAACTCAGCTTGTGGATGAGGACGATGAGGTGCTGATGGCCTTGTTGAATCTGGAGGGAACTGAGCCTGGAAAGATATGTGCCAGTTTCGAAGAGCTGGAGCGCCAGAGAAGAGAGGAAGAGCAGAAGAAAGCTGAGGAGGTGGCCAAGAGGAGACTGGAGGAGGAGAAGAGGCTTTTTGCTGAGGCCCGCAAGAGCATGGTAAGTTCAGTGCGCATGAATATGGCAGATCACTAACTAACTAATGTTTTACTGCTGCTGAGCTGCTCGCCTTTCCACGTGGCTTTCATAAAAGGATTTCCACAGATTTTATTGGATTAGATTCTAATTAGATATAGATTAATAATTTCTGTCCATGTATTTTATATAATTTTCATGGGCTCAAGTGGTATACTATATTGCTGTATCTCTTTAAGAGCCCCGGCCTGGATCAGGAAAAGTCTGCATATGGAGATGAAACAGTAAGATATCTTCATTTTCAAATGAATTTTATTTACAATAAAATAACATTAAACAGTGTAAGTTGTGTGTAACTATATTACACTATATGTGTAATTATCATACAAAGAGGGACACAAAAGTCTTGTGAATATCCTTGCAAAATATTTGATGCATGTTGATATTTAATGCTGTCTGCCACAAGAATGGTTCCTGCTTAGATTTGCCTGGTTTTATGAGCTCATTCTGTATTAGTCAATGGTAAATGGTTGTTTGTTGAAATTATTTCACTCAGTTTTAAGCTGAAGCAATGCCGACTTGAAATCTAATACAACACAGACATACAGCAGTGAGGTCATTCCCTATCTGTGACGTCTTTGTGTGTGGTTGCTTGTTTAGGTTCTAGATGAAGATGAAGGGATGGTGAAAAGTGAGTCTCAGGAAGCGCTGTACCCTAGAAAACTGGAGATAAACTTTGAAGAGCTACTGAAAGAGAAGGAAGAAACTGAGAGGAGACGTAAGGCTGAGGAGCGTAAAAAGAAACTGGAACAGGAGAAGCAAGAGTTTGAACAACTGAGACAAGAGATGGGTGAGGTGAGTCTGTACATGGAGCATACCCATCAACAGCTTAGAAATAATGTAAGAAATAAAATACTTACATTTATTTTATACAAATTGTATATTTGAACTGTATCATAAAAAAGCAGAACTCCATATTACAAATACACAACAAACTTCACAGAGTAGTAGAAGTAGTGGCTATGCTGATTAAATTAGCTCCTATAATTTACAGGATGAAATAAATGAAAGCTCGGATGTTGTGAGCAAAGAATATGAAGAACTGACTAAGCTCAAGAGGACTGGCTCCATCCAGGCCAAAAACCTGAAGTCCAAGTTTGAGAAGATCAAACAGCTGACTGAGGAGGAAATTCAGAAAAAGATTGAGATGGAGAGAGCACGGAGGAAGGCCATCGATGATGAAATTAAAGAAAGAGAAGCAGAGAGATTCCAGGAGGTGAGAGGACCCACATGCTGTACAAGTACTTGACCGACATCTATAATTCAGCATGCCACAGAGCAAACTTCTGTGTTTGATTTGTTACTGCCCAAACTGTCAACTGAGGATTTTTCCTGTGTCACATTTCATGATTAATGTGTTTTTCAGGAGGATGAAGAGGAGAGAGCAACAACTCCTGTGAGACCTGAGGAGTCACCATTCAAACAAAAGGTTGACATGAAAGCCAGATTTCAACAAATGGCTAAAGCCAGAGAAGAGGAGGAGAAGAGAAGGATAGAGGAGCAGAAGCTGCAGAGAATGCAGTTTGAGCAGCAGGAGATTGATGCAGCTCTTCAAAAAGTAAATCTTCAATATTCATGACCATGTTTTATACATATTTTATTAGTACTGTATATACATGACTACAACTCAAGAGTGTTTTGATCCTGACAAACACTTCTGATTTGTGTTTTCTTCTCTTTGCAGGGAAAGGAGGATGACGGTGATGAGGAGGGTAGCATAATCAATGGCTCCGCAGCCTATGAAGATGAGGATGATCACACAAGATCTGGGGCTCCGTGGTTTAAAAAGCCCCTTAAGAATCAATCAGTGGTGGACTCGGAGCCAGTTCGGTTCACTGTTAAGATCACTGGAGAGCCGAAACCCGAGGTGACCTGGTGGTTCGAAGGAGAGATGCTGCAGGACTGCGAGGATTATCAGTATATAGAGCGAGGAGAGACGTACTGCCTCTACCTGCCAGAGACCTTCCCGGAGGATGAGGGAGAGTACATGTGCAAGGCTGTTAACAGCCGAGGCACTGCAGCAAGTACCTGCATCCTCACAATAGAAAGTAAGATCACCTTGGTGTGATTGCATGACTGCATGATACCTGCCATCTGGATTTCAGTCTCTCAGTGAAGTGGATCGCATGCTCCTCTTCTTCCTTGTGAACTCAGGCTGAGTGGAAGGTGTGGATAACTGTAATTCTGTTTTTTGTCTTTGCAGCTTATGACTACTGATGCCCTTCCACGTTCTGGATACTTTCCTCATTGTCTATCACTCCTTGCATAAAATTTGTCCCTCTTGGCCTTGTGTGGTCAAACAGCAGGGGGAGGAAAACAGCAGTATGCTTGGCATTCCTAAGGGAGGGATACACAACACGAATAAGTGCAAGATGTTGTTTACGTATTGCTCAAATGTAAAGCTGCACTCCCTGTTAGAGTAGTGTCATACTTATGTGCCAAAATCAGATGTGATTCTTGTTCCCATGCCTAGGGTTGCACAAAACTTCAGAGCTATCTTCTCTGCAAGACCCTAACAATATTTGTAATACCAGCAATTTCTAAGTATTGTACTATTGTAAATATGATACTTTATTGTCCAACATGGCAGATGTGATGCTTAAGGCTCTGAAATGTGAAAAGAAAAATGCCCATATGAAGTATTTCTACAAGAATAGGATAAAATAATATTAGTCAAACATCTCACATGCTTTGTTGAGTATTCTACCAGTATTATCAGTAACTTCCTCACGTTTAATCAGTATGTAGTTTTCACTTCTCTTTACCATATTATTGAATGGCGTTGTGATACTTGCCTGATATTGAATAGAGGAGAGGAGTAACACATTAGAGTAACAGGAGCTCGTTTACAATGATATACTGTATAATTGCAATTGCAGTCACATACTGCAGGAACAAAACAAGCTGAGCTCAACTATGAATCCCTTTTCAAGAAAAGCTCTTTAGGTCCACATAAAGTTTTCTTTACCTGTAGAATCTCAACAACTTTATTATTTTTCAGTTTGAGTCAAGTGTAATGCTCTTGATATAGTTGGTTTTACTGTGTAGTAGGTAACACTTTTATGGTTTGATAATGAAAAAGCATAGGTTAGCCTAAATATTTGTCATATATGAAAATGTTTTAATTAAATGAACAGAAATAACATAATTTTTGTGTTGTATTTTCTTATTATAAATAGAGCAGACTTTATTAACTACTACCTACTGCTTAATCTTTTTATCTTTGATTAGGATTTAAAACAGCCATGCAGCCCTGTGATTATCACTGGTATATCAACATACGTGGATATGTCTTTGAAGATTTTCAGTAACTCAGGTGCAAAAGTTTGGAAGTTGAGTCACCACAACTGGACTCAATCTAAAGACTGATTATATGCTATATAATAGGATGCTATTTAGATGAATACTGAAATGCCTTGGCCTAACAAGAAAGGAGTTTCCATGAGTCAATGTCCAGGACAAATACGTGGTTCTTGTCATGTAATACCATGGGCCTGTATTTCTATTATAGAGTATCTGTGATGAACAATTTTTTTTGAAGCTATACAGCACATTCTTTTATAGAGATTAACAGCCCTTTTTTGATAGAAAATTAAAACAAAAATAATAAGAAAGTTAAAAAGATAAATAGTAAATAAGACCTAAAAAATGACAATATAACTGAAAAACAACACAATATATTTACCAAAAAATAGGTAGCATATTTGGCTACATTCAAATAGCCATATAGATTTAGAAAAAAATATATAGCCACAAACTATTATACTTACCACTGTCTTGTCTCCACTGTCTTGGCTCTCTTTGCGCTTCCAGAAGAATAGTTTCTTGTCATTTATGTGGAGCTGAGGCTGCTTTGCTGTCGCTCTGCATGTTTGTTTACCTCCGGTCAGCCGGCACCGAGAGGGAGGGGTGGGGCCCCATAGAGGGGGTTTGTGAGATGTCCTACAGTGCTGTCTATGACATCTTTTCACAGTCTCACTACCGCTGTTCTGATGTGGTTCAAACTGTGTTGGTCCTCAGGGGCCCCCCTGGCCCCAGGCAATTGCCTGCCTTGCCTGTCCGCTAGGAGCGCCTCTGGAAAGGGGCCCCTAACAAGTTATGTTGACAATTCTCCTAATAAAATTTAAAAGAAACACCAAATCTGCTATCACATTCTGGCAAACAGAAAACTATTTACTGTTGCATTAAATATCTACTGTCTTTTCTTTTGTCGTGTTAGTAATCTAGACTCCGAGCATGTCAACCATTCCTACCTGTTGGCATAAACACCACTAATGACGACTTGAACTTGCTCCGGGTTAGCATTGTCATTGCAGAGAATAGGCCGCCATGTTTTTATATCCCATCCATTTACCTTATGCACAGTGGGAG
>JAUMHF010000019.1:10812438-10879041 GCA_032359275.1 Microctenopoma steveboyesi | reverse complement strand
TTGTAATAGCTGAAGAACCGTCCACAAAATAAAAAGGTTCTTTAACTTGCTGTGGTTCTTTAAGGAACCATAGAAGCATCTGAATAACCATTCAAGAATCATTATTTTTCTGTGTGTAGTATGTAGTCAGGCCAACACAGCTCTTCACTGCTGGCCTTCTTTATTCTAAACATCTGCTGCCTCCTTCATCCAGGTTCATCAGATTCAGACTATAAGCATCCCTATGTGTAAGGTTATTTCAAGACCTACATAAAAACAGCAGACAATCACTATAACAACCCCCCAGAGACATACTGTATTTCACCACAAGGTGATACAACATGACAGGAAGAAGACTGTTGTATCTTGTTTATTTTGTCAAGTCTCCACTTTATTAGTGTGGTGTTAGGCAAGTTAAACTCCCTGCTGTAACAGTGATCAAGTAGAGCTTCATTAAGCAAGAGCTGGGATGCCTTTAGTCACTGTAAGGAAATGCTAGTGCAAGTCTCTCACAGCTATTCCATGCTATTCAATTTGCAAAATCTGGAAGGCAAACAACCAGGATTGCTATAAGTGGGCTGTAAAAAACAGGCACACTCCATTCTTCGGACTTTGATGTTCAGCAACAAATTTGCTTGAAATATTTGTGTTTTCTCAACCGCAATTGTCAACTGTAGAAGCCTCAGAAAAGGTAAAAACATAGAATTATCAACTTGCATTAATATGAGCTACTATACACAATTAAGATAAATTAACAAAGAAAAATATTCAAATTTGAAATGTCATTTGTAAGGAGTTCACTAAGCTTCTGCCTATTCTGGTTCTGTTGAGCCTGGATTGCTCAACAAGCGTTTGAGTCCAAGAGTCCAAGATATCTGGCAGATATGACTGAGTGTGTGATTGAGATAAAGAAAACATTTTGAGAGATTTTGCAATAAAAGTTATCAAGGGGGAATTCAGTAATGGAAACACCTGCTGAGAGGAGAGTCTGTCAGTAAGGTGCAGAAAACAGACATATTTAAGCCAGAAGGAGAAGAAAAAGTATTCTGTCTATGGCAAATCATAATTAATTACAGTTTGTCCAGTGTCTTTAACATATTTGAATGACACGGAGCAAGAACGGAGATAAGTGTTAGGGCAGCTGAATTTCAAGAGACTTTATGCACTTAACATTTTACAAATGTGATTTGCGTACTCTCTACTCCCCCAAGTACATTTGCAGTCACACCCATCTCGTTGCCTGCCTATGCAGGGTTCATGCAATGCTGATTCCTCCTTGTATTTTACCCTCTTTCCCCGTTTCTCCAATAATAGCAAAAAATGACGTGCTTCAATATTCTTTATTGTTCAGTACTGCAGTGCATTATCACCACTTCCATATGTTCTCACTGTCAGCAATTACTCAAGTGCCAAATAAAATAGAATGACAATGACGGGCATGAAAAATCTTTCACACCACTTTCAGACTATGAGGAATTGATATATAAGAAAAAGTAAATGCTTCCTCTCTTTCAGTTATAACTTTTATAACCAAAATAATCAGATTTTGAATAATTGTGAAATTACTATGCACATTATTTTTCAATAAATAGGTGTATTTAATATGAAATTGATGTGTATTTACAAATATATGTAACATACAAGCACAATAAAGTAGAAAGCAAATCCATCAACATATACAACAAAGACAACAAACATAAAAACAATAATGTTCGTATGACTGCAGTGGATTTGAAGGCACTTCCTTGGCAACATGTCAATCCCTCTTCCATTATTTTGGAAACTGAAATGGAATAAATAACAAAATAAAATAAAGAACATCTGTACTTTTCTGGGTGCTTTAAGGTGAAAGTGATTTTAGAACAAAAAGAAAGAAATAACATCTGTCCAGCAAAGACACATGTTGACATCTTGGACCTAGTGATGTCAGATTCTAAAGAGGGTCATTACAGTTCTACCATTACTCTCATTCCTCAATGTTATGTCCAAGATCATTCAGAAATTCTCAGGATGACTAAATAATGAATCACTTAAAACGCCTTCAAAAGCCCCTGATTGTGACATATATTTGTCTAATTTCTCAGAACTGTGCGAACAGGATATTATTTTCTGATTCACTAGAGAAACTAAATACCTGTGAGAATGTGTCAGCTTCATCAATTTACTAATCACACATAAGTCCTATACTATGAAAAATTTGAATGAACTGAAATGGCAACTCTTTTGCAGCAATCTAGACCTAATTGCGCCCACTCAGAGCACATGCTTTTACCCTTTCTGGATTCAAGACTAGACAGCAGTGAACGCATCAGACCTGCTGTCATCAAAGATCATCCTAACAAAGAGATGGCTATGACTGTGTCCAAATTATTCTACTGACGACAGTCTGAGTTTTTCCCCTTTGTCTTGACAATGACTATTTTTACGTTTGGTGTGTGTAAGGTTAGTGTAAGACTAGTAAATGGTTGGTCAATTAAAAAAACACCATAATCTATTACTGTTCTTTTATCTATAGTTCTGCCTTTATAACTGACCAAACAGTGTTTCATAAAAGACATTATATGTTGTCTTTCATGAACACTTGTATAATACTGTAGGGCTGAGATAGTTAATCAATAAGTAAATTGAGAGAAAAATGACATAATCTTTTAATCATTTTTCTAGGAAAAATGCCAAACATTGTATGATTCAATCATTTCCATTCTGCAGTTTTTCTGTGTTTCAGTTTAATACATTTATAAACTGAATTTGTTTTTTATTCTGCTTTTTGGACTAAATATCACATTTGTAATTGAGCATGTGTGTGATGTGCTTCTTTGATGTTGTGGCAGCAGCACACAGGGGTGTGGGTTTTTCTGTAACTTCTAACCGCAACACATGTGTTTAGAAGTTACCAGATTTGCTCAACATGATGAATTAAATGTGTAATAGAATTTTTTGGCATTCTGGTTCTATGATGTGGGAAATCTGTTTCATTTTGTCTTTCCTTCTCTGTCTCAACAAGCACCAGCCCTAAATAAAGCTTAAGTTATGATAAAATACATAAGGGCTCTTTCTGACAGGACAATTTCTCAATACTAACTATTTCAATATTCTTAAAACAAAGTCACATGGACAGTACTATATCAAAATAATATAATATTATATGTATTATATGCTTCATCTGTCAACTAATTGATATTTTGAATTAATATTTAGTCTAACTGACACAAAGTCTGTTGACAATAAGAAGTGAGCTGAACCTCATCCAACAAGATTACACTTACATGCAATATCTACGATGGCATGCAGAGTGGACTCATTGCTAATCGTGTTAGCAATCTGGCACATCTTTTGTAATCTGCAAAAAAACAGACAGCAGGAAAAAGGCATTAATTTGATAACACGTCAGCTTCAAAGTCTCAGAATACAATGCTTTACTTTTCTTTGCTTGGCAGACGCTTTTATCCAAAGTGATTTACAAGGAGCTAGTGCTGGGTGTCTACAATAGGAGTCAGATGGGGTTTGGAACCTGCGACCTTCTGCATCCCAGTCTGACGCTTAACCCAGTGAGCTACCAGGCCACAAAGCAAGAATGTGAAGTAAATGATAGAAAAACTAACTTGTAAAGCCTGAGAAATGAAACCATAAAAGTGGCATCTGCACAATCCCATTCTTACAGTCCAATGCATCCTGACTAAATTTCTGTCTGTATTTGTTAATCTTGTTTTCTGTCTCAATGAATTTCACAAAGGGGAAATATCACAAATATATACTATACTTTAAGCCGGAGGCTCTGATTCACTATGTCTAGCTAAACAGATATTCATCTTTGGCAAGTAAACATCATCTGCAGTCTATAATGCCTGATTGATGTCATCTATTTAATTCCCAAATGAGGAAATGACTGAATCTTTAGTTTGCAAATATCTCAGGATGTTCCCATTGTGTACCTGTTACAAGCTTCGGAAGCAGAAATATCTCCCAACATTTATACTGTGGATCAATAACATTAAAGAAGTATTATTAACAGTATTTTACTTTCCTTCCTTCTTTTTTCCTGTTTTTAATGTTACGTAGTAATACGTAATAATGACTAAATACACAACAATAAAATTTAAAGCCTAGGGAAAAGAAGTCTGGATTGTTTATTGTTACTAATCTATCCAAATCTAATTACAAAATACATCTAGATAGGTGCACAGGTATGTGGCATCAACTTTTAAAAAACGAAGCCCCACCCTCTTGAGACAAGAAAGAGGAAAACAAAATAAAGTGAAATGACAATTGTAAAACATTTGGCAAAGGGTCATGTAGAATATAAATCGTAGAAAGAATATCACAGAAAAAACACCCATTTAAGATCTCTGGCGCAAAATACTTGATGAAGAATTGCACATCGGGAATGAGCTTATTATGAAAAGATTAACATAATAGTAAATATTCATACATACATGCTGGTCTTGAGCAATCCCTTGTGTTGTGATAGAGTCTATGAAAGTGTGTTCTGCACTCCGATGAGAACTTGACTGGTCCTGCTTAATAGAAAAGATCTGATGAGGTAAAAAATTTCAGTGGCTACTTTATTTTTTCATTATCCATATAATCATAACCACGCCGTTTGGCCACAGTGACAGTGCGTAATCAACAGAGATTAAATCACAGAGTGAAAGTCGACAAGTCACTAGCACAGACTGGGATATGATGTCAAGATTCAACTGGATTTATTGAATACAGTCTTATAATAACCTCTAAGATTTTGAGCACCTACATTTAAGGTTCCAGATTTTCACACTAATAATTAAGTCTACACATAATGTAGACAAACAAGCTGCCCAACCCCCATAGCCTTCGACTTCTGTTGACTGAGCCGTTTATCTGTACTAATATCAGGCAACCCTCTTCTGACCCACAGCAATGTGAGTGTTCATGAGATTTTCTATAACATAGG
Source organism: Microctenopoma steveboyesi (assembly GCA_032359275.1). Classification (NCBI taxonomy): domain Eukaryota; kingdom Metazoa; phylum Chordata; class Actinopteri; order Anabantiformes; family Anabantidae; genus Microctenopoma; species Microctenopoma steveboyesi. Next base: position 10,874,132 of record JAUMHF010000019.1, on the reverse strand, counting down.
AATACTGTATGTTGGCTTACACAAACAAAAAAGAATGTCTCAGAGGCAAAACCAGGAATATGCAGCCAAAAGTTACATTGGAAAGGTGCCAACTATGCTCTAAAAGACGTATTCCAGATAAAAGGATTCTGCAATACTTCTGCAGCTTTGCACTGATCATGTACTGTATTTGAAGGTAATTTTCTTACCTGTGAAGTGCTGAATGAACTTGCCTTTCAAGTTTACATCTCTAGGAACAATTTCTGGAAAATAAATTCACTGTTAGTTTGTCTATCAACACTCATTTCAAAACAGCTGATCACTAAGTAATCAATAACCATCAAGAATGTGACCATAGGTGTTACAGTTAACCTCACCTGCATCTATCGTGTTGATAACAGCTCAACTTTGAGGTAAAAATATAGCTCGGTTTAACATTGTGCTGCACCATTAATAGTTGCAGTTAGTATTCTGTCATCATATTTGTATCTGTATGTGTTGAATGCACAATTTTCTGTGATGTTTTTTTTAAACTGTACATTATCCCTCACAGAGAGCTTAGCAAATATCTGGTGTCAGAATATTGTAGTGGAATTTCATTAGGTTTAAGTGGGGGGGAAAGGGTAGCTAATACTTGCAGCTGTCCGGTAACAAAGTGGCCATGTTAACAGGCTAAAGAGATTATTGTATGGGAGTTTAATGCTCATTAGAATGTGTCCATGCCAGTGGCTACTGGGCAAGCATTATGTTTGCCCCCAGACCCATAACACACAATGCTGTAAATGCAATTAACTGTAAAATGTTGAAATATGATAATTTTAATTTATCCAATTTGACAGTCAACGGGGGAAAGAAATGTCTTTTAAAATGCAAATATACACTGACCGAGCACTTTATTAGGCACACCTGTCCAACTGCTCGTTGATGCAAATTACATGGTGGCAACTCAATGCATTTAGGCATGTTGACATGGTCAAGACGAACGCTGCTCAAACTGAGCTTCAGAACAGGGAAGAAAGGTGATTTAATTGACTTTGAACGTGGCATGATTGCTGGTGTCAGACAGGCTGGTCTGAGTATTTCAGAAACTGCTGATTTTCTGGGATTGTCACGCACAGCCATCTCTAGGGTTTACAGAGACTGGGAAAAGGGAAAAACATTCAGTGAGCAACAGTTCTGTAGGCGAAAATGCTTTGTTGATGCCAGAGGTCAGAGGAGAATGGCCAGAGTGGTTTGAGCTTATAGAAAGGGAACAGTACCTCTAATAATCACTCAATACAAACGAGGTATGCAGAAGAGCATAACACAGCGAACTTTAAGGTCGATGGGCTACAGCAGCAGAAGAACACACCGGGTGCCACTCCTGTCAGCTAAGAACAAATAACTGAGGCTACAATTTGCACAGGCTCACCAAAATTGACCAATAGAAGACTGGAAAAATGTTGCCTGGTCTGATGAGTCTCGATTTCTGCTGCTACATTCAGATGGTAGAGTCAGAACATGAAAGCATGGATCCATCCTGCCATGTATCAACGGTTCAAGCTGGTGGTGGTGGTGTAATGGTGTGGGGGACATTTTCTTGGCAAACTTTGGGCCCCTTAGTACTAACTGATCATTGTTGCAATGCCACAGCCAACCTGAGTGTTGTTGTTAACCATGTCCATCCCTTTATGACACACAGCAGGATAATGCACCATCACATAAAGCTTGAATCAGACTGGTTTCTTGAACATGACAGTGAGTTCACTGGACTCAAATGGCCTCCACAGTGACCAGATCTCAATCCAACAGAGCACCTTTGGGATGTGGTGGAACGGGAGATTTGCTTCATGAATGTGCAGCCGACAAATCTGCAGCAACTGTGTGATGCTAACATGTCAATATGGACCAATATTTCTGAGGAATGTTTCCAGTACCTTGTTGAATCTATGCCACGAAGGATTAAGGTAGTTATCTCAAAAAGGTTTTATCCAAAGCAACTGGACTTGTTTGGTTTCTTGACAATGTTTCACGTTTCACCCTTCGTCGTCAAGAAACAAAACAAGTCCAGTTGCTTTGGATAAAACCTTTCTAAGATAACCATGACCTGGAAGACTGAGAACCTTCACAGATATTAACGTAGTTCTGAAGGCAAAAGGGGGTCCAACCCAGTACTAGTAAGGTATGCCTGATAAAATGGTTGGTGAGTGTATAGTTTTACCCAAATAAACTACCATTTCCACATTTATGAGAATAAACAGCTATATAATTTACTGTTCTAAAAACCCATTTGGCCATTAAACCAAAACCCAGATGTGTTCAATAAAAACATAGACATGTTAGTTTAAAGCTTATTTGACACACATAATAAAAGAGGCACAGTACCTGTTATAATGTAAATGTGTTCCCTTATACAATGTCTGTCTTGCCATAGCTGTCAGTTTGATGACACAACCGTGGACAACTAGTGTACAGGGTAAACCATATCAGTGGGTTCACAGATATTTCTTCATTCTCCTCATTGTGATAGTTGCGTGACCAAAGATCTTTGGATGTGCCACGTGCAGCAGCTGCTAATATGCTGCTTTTAAGATCCTCAAAAGACAAATTCCATCCAGTCAATGGTCTGAGAACAGTACTTTTCCAATTGCATAAGCTGGCGCTGAGACATCTCTAAAACATGATCTAATTGATGGTGATGGTAGAGAGAATCTGGAATTAACAGTGTTCACTCTGCACTTAAAACACCAAAATAAATCAGAGAGACACTATCCTAAACTACTCTCTAAGTTATATATGTTCACTAGATAACTTCTTTATTACAGTCTTCCTATTGGCAAACACGCAGTGGTGGATGTCAAATATCTATAAAGGCTCATCATCTATATCTTCTACATCTATTATTTTAGTCAAATGCTGTCATTACTATCTCAATGTGTCTATAATTATACTGAAAAGTATACTGAGGATTTAAGTAACAGTTTCTGTGATTCAGCACTAAAAGTTAAATTAATGTGACAGCATATCTTTGCTTTGTATGATAGTGCGCTTGTGTGTGTTTGGGTTGGTCATCATTCATGCTGAAGTTTTTTAAAAGTGCTGTGCTAAATGAATCATTCACATCTTCAGCTCAGTGCTCCTCCTACATTAATTCCTTATACTGTACCTGCCCGTCCACCAATCAATCACTTTTTTAAGTGATGGAGCAATATGTTCAAGACATGTGGCTAAAAGGTATCTGTTAGAGATAAAATCATCAGTGATAACTGTGAAATAATATCTTGTCCTATTTGCATTACCGTAAATAAAATTAAATTAAATAGGACATTTTATGACAGAATTATTCAGACATTGTGTCCTGTCTTATAAGTATTCTCTCGCCAAATGCCATTTCTAAACAGGGAATCCTAATTTTCTTTACCACATGTTTCTTTTGTTTTTGTTAACATGCACACAAAAACTTTTATTCAGCCAAACGAAGTTAAGTTCACAAATGAGATGTACAGCACAGACCAGACCAATGACAGCTGTCTCCTATGGTAAAATGAGGATTATGCTTTCATCATCAGGATCTAAAAATAAATCTTATCAGCTTACCTACGAGTTTACTGTTATCCAGCCTAGGAACATAGAAAGGCTTTTCATGGGAGGAGAACTTCATGTCTAGGGCTGATGTGAAGAATCCACTGTTACAGCACCTGGACACAGGTTTTTGCATTTGCTGGCTGTCTCTGATACCATGTAAGATTAGATCCAACAGGGTCCTTCTTTCTTTTTGCTTGACCTTTGTGTTGTCCATACACTGGCCCGAGGTGATGAGCAGAAAGAAGATCGTCAGGAATATGTGCCATTTCCTCTCCACCTGCATGACTTCACTGCCTGAAAACATGAGAAAACAATGGTTTCTATTAAGTCTAAGCAGTTATTTGTTTGTTGTATGCGAACACCACAAACACACGTCTACATTTTGCTTCATACTTAAAATCCGTCACCTTCCTAAACGCACTGAACTAACGTGTCAGAGATAACATAGTTTTTAAAAGTGAAGAGAATTCCCCGGAATAGTCCACTTTCACATTTGTTCTAGATTAGTTTAGATGAATGATGCAAAACTTACTAGTTTAGGTGTTAAAGATGCTTATGTCCTGGGGAGTGGACACGTTTGCCTTCAGCCTTTCTTCTTCCAAGAGAATATGTCTATGATCCCGATGGTAAAAAGAGGGAAGAGCCGGCAGACTGTGCTCACCACCGTCTTTCGTGAAATAATGCGTCCCTATTTATACGAGAAGCCACCTTCTTGAAGGTAATACAATCGATTTCGAGTGGGTGGCAAAGCAGTGTTGACATCTTTGGTGCACTTTCTCCCAGTGTCATTCACCCACTTTGGCGTGTGCCCCTCCTTTGCGCACCAAAATATCCCTTTTTTTAGTTACGCAGGAATGTTCAACTCCAAATAAAAATGAACCGAGTCCAGACTTGGTAATGACTTAATGTCTATGTGAGAGCCAAAGGGAGATTTCCATTGAAATAAATAGACGCCAAATACGCTTTTCAGAAAGTAAATGCAGCCACTTGTTAGATGTCGGATGAAGAGAGGAATAGAGTATGTGGGCCCGTGAGCTTCTAGCTGACCTGTCAGTGTGTCGACGTTTTTGTTCACCGATGTCTAAGTCTTGTGACTGCCTAAGCGCTGCGGAGAATGCGCCTCCGGGAGTGACCACCCCGCTGCTGTACACCCTTGAGAAAAAAATGTAACCGTAACAGAGCTATTAAAGTGATGAAATGTGACGGTGTATTTCAATTTATTTGAATGTGAATTTACAAATGTTACCGTGCTTCCACATCAGCTCAATTCTAAGTCATCCCTTTTTAACACGCAACATGGGTTTTTAAAGTATTTAAGAACTAGTTACAGTAATGATACTAGTTGAGGGTTGATGAATATTTTCTCTCTCAGTTCTGTGGAGATCAATGCTAGTCTAGAATAAAAAATGTTGTAGTGGATTAGCGATTTAAATGAAAAAAGTTACGAATTATTATTATTATTACCATTAGTAGTAGAAGTAGTAATATGTTATTTAGTTTCCATGATTTCGACTTATCCAAGTGGATTTAGAAAAGAAATTCTATCTCTAGTTCTTTTATAAGAAGGCAAATAACAGAGTTACTTCCGGAATGACTGTTACTATGGCGACGGGACAAGCGCAGTGTCAACTCTGCAAAGCGGGTCTTATGTAGCTAGAGTTAGTTTAGTTTTCCCTAATTCTTCTTTTTGGAAACATTGTTTCTGCGAGCAAAAGCATGTCACAAAGGTAAAGGTCGACAATAACCAGACAGCTATTATTGTCGTTTATTCAGCGTAGTTAAACGTTAGCTCAGGTAGCCTGTCACATTTAACTTTAGCGTTAGCTTGCTAATTAACTTGGCAATAATGACTTCAGCTTAACCAGAGTTAGATAAAATTACTAGCTGTGCTATTTTAGACACTAGTCGTTTGACAGCAGCCATCCTTTGTTAAATGTGTCTCATATCAAAAAGGTACTAGGCTAGATGTCAATAAGACAATTCTGAGATGATAAACTAAAGAGCTCCTTTAAATACTGTGGGGCTGTTTGAGACTTCACCTTTTCCAAACTTGTGGAGGACATTTGAAAAAGATCACTACAGACTTAAACTAAGAAGCTTTGACATAAGTCTACACATCAAAGAAAATTACCTGAATGTTTACTTATCATCTTTAATGAAAGAACATTTTATTAATAAATTAGTTTATTGTAACTATATCCCACCTATAAATAATCAAAGTTACCATTTTCTCAGTCTTGTTCTCTGATAATCAATGTGTTCATGTTTCCAGGACATACAATAAGCTGTGGAGCGATGCCCAGTTAGAGTTGAGTTGTTTGCTAACTGAGGAACTGCCTGCTGATTCTCATCGACCACAGAAGGACAGGGTAGTGTTCTTCCAGCGTCTGGCCATGCTTTATATTCGCTACCTTCAAGTCTTCAGACAGCTTGATATGGTCTATGACCAGGTGGTCCACCCTCAGAAGAGACGAGTTATCCGAGTGATCCTTGAGGGTGTGATGGGGAGGGTGTTGGAGCTAAAGAATGAAATGGTGGAAAAAGAGTTTTCAGAATACCACTACATGGATGACGTTCTTCATGACTTAAAGCTCACCCCTGTGAGTTTATTTTACACTGAACTGTATTCCTGAGATCTCTATGAAGTTAGACTGAGCTATCTGTGCAAAAGAATGGCGTTTTCAGAGATAATGACAAAAATGATAATGATTATCTTTGTTATCATTTTAGAACAACCTTGAGATCCCCATTCCTCGCCATTTCATCAGTGATTGCAATAAAGAACTTCAAGATCAAAAGATGATGCTGAAAGACATCCTTAAAATGAGAGTGGGTACTGAAAGCCCAGAAGTGAGTTGAAAAATATCCAAATCTTTAGTTAAACCCAGGACATTAACCATATGTTGACTGTCACATTTTTATAATGCTACATTTACCTGTACAGTATTTTACTGTATATCACAATTGTTTGCAAATCAGTATCCTGGCCAAAAAAATGTTACATGCCACATATTGTGTGATTGTGTGAAAACTAGTGTCTGACTACTAGTCCATCCCCTACCAGTTGTGTCCCTGAGCCAGACACCCAGCGCTAGCTCCATGTAAGTCGCTTTGAATAAAAGCGTCTGCCAAGCAAAGTAAAGTAAAGTAAAGTAGTGACTCCACTGACAGAGTTTCAAGCTTTAGCATCTGAGATTGTACATACAGGCACAGTTGGCTAGGTTCCACACCAGTCAAAGCTCAAGACAAAAAATAATATTAAATCTCAGCTAGAGTTTGCCAGAAGAGGTGAGAGCTTCCAGAAGAGTTATAGGTGTCTTGATGATATCTCTCACCAGTTCCCTTCTTGCACAGTTAATTGTTATTGTTGAGGATGGCCTTAGATTCATACTGTACCTGTGCTCTATTCTTTCAAGTGGAGTTAGTGGATTTAACTGTACTTCAAGGGATATTCAGTGACCTGTAAAATGTCTTATATCCATCACCTGACTGATACTTAAATAATCTTTTTGAGGAGTTGCATGGAGTATTCCTTTGTCCTAATGATGGTCACTTTTAAGCAGGATACTGATTCACCGGTAACTGAACCTTCCAGACCCCTGTGTATTTATATTATGATCCTTGAAACGCATTAACTGCACTTAGGTGATGTCAATTTTACTAATTGTGTGACTTCTTAAACCAACTTATGCAATCACTTACGAAGCTAAGTTCAATCAGCCACGATTCAGTGTTGGCAAAAAAAAGTTGAAACATATATATGCGCTGTTTGAGCTGAACTTCATTTGACAATTTTATTTTCTTACTTACAAAACAGAGAAAGCAATAAATTAATGACTAATTTGTTACTTGTTATTTTTAGTAGATCAAATATTTAATTTCTTTTGTCTCTTCTGTTTCATGACCCAGCCTTTAATGCCCAAGGACATCAGTCAAGAGGAAGCCATTACGATCATTCAAAAGGGTGAGAGGGCTCGCCAAGGACGGCTTAGGGCAAAGTTGAATGAAGCAAGCAGAAATATGGACAGGATGTACAGGATTAAGGACTCCGGAACAGATGGCACTGAGTTGGCTGCAGTCTGTATTCAAAAGGTCTTCTGTTGTCAATGTACAGTAATGCTGCCTGTCTCTTTTTTTTACTTTTGTAACTTTTGTTATTTCCAAAAGATTTAGTTAATTATGATTTGTAGGTGTGGAGGGGCTACATTCAGAGGAAGAGGGCGAAGATTGCTCGGGATGAAGAAATGATTTTTTTGGGAATGGTAAGTAAAGACCATCCAACATCCAGCAATTGCACAATGGTTGAATAATTAAAGGATTGTCTTTTGAAACATATCCAATAAACAATACTTCTAATGAAAACAGTCTGGTTTCTTTCCATTAAAAACTAGAAACTGCATAGCACTACAGCTATGTTGCCATATTTCCTTGTAGTAGTACTTTTGACTTGCCTGTCCTTTCTTTATTGGACACATTTTTAACATATACAGTATGTTGTGTTATCTCTCATCTTAGGTCATGAATCCAAAATACCAGGTGCCATGCCCTGCAGAAATCACAGCCCAGGCCACTGAAGCCTCCATATGGATAAAACAGGAGGAATATGAAGAAGATTACCAAAAGTTTGCTGCATCTGTCACAGACCAACTACGAGATGTGGAGGGTCACGACATGAGCAAGACAATGCAAGAGCAAATCCGACAGTGGTTCATTGATTGTCGGTAAGGTGTCAAAGATGGCCGTGATTTCAGCTAAAACAGAGGAATGTTTACGTTGTGAAAGTAATCAAGTAGTTCTGTTGAGGTCACCTTTTTCCTCTTCTGTGTCCATCAATCTAGTGACGCTACCGGCTCATTTCCAGACTACCCTGATGAAGAGGATGGAGGCTCAGCTCTGATTTTTACAGAAAAGAACCCTCAGGAAGTAAAATATACCACAAGTAACAAGTATGGTTGTGTATTTCAGTAGTTTGCAGAAGTAGAATGCTTTATATATTTTTTCAGCTAAAAGAAGAAATTGCTGCCAAGGAAGAGGAGGAGTCAAACAACAAACCAAAGGCAAAGGAGGAAAGTAAAGAAAAGAAGGGAAATGACACAGAGGTAAAATTTTATAGATTTATTTAATTCATTTTGAGTAACTGAATATTATATTCCATAAAGAGAGGCATTTTTGAATCCAAAACCTTCCTTTATAAACTATATACATCGTATTATGTTGGGATTTCACTTACTCATCTCAACCGTATAATCTACTAATACTGTATGCAGTGCACATTAATTGATAACTTTATTCTGAACCACAGGAAGAAGAGGCGGGGTTAAAGATACTACCTTCAGCTTTTCTGTCAGACTTGGAAATAGGAAACAAAACCTTTGCAGGTAAGTGTATATTCAAAAGTTATATATATACATTGGTTAATAATCTGTTTGTAGCAGAGTATCTCAAATGTACCAAAGTCAACATTTGTAACATATTGAAAAAATGAAAATAAGAAAAATGAGTTGATGTGTATGTTATTTACATAGGAAATATGCAAGTATAGTGTAGAATAATCATTATTTTCATTATATTAATATGTGTTAAAAGCTGAACTGAATATCTGGGATCCTCAGATTTTTGGCAAACTCGTAATGAGTCCAAAAACTTCAGCCAGAGGCATGAGGTGGAGCTCATCAAGGAAGAGAAGAGGAAGGTCATTGAGGCAGAGATTCGAGTGCAGGTGCTGCTGAGTACAGAATACAAATCACTTAAAAAACATTCCTTTTGAATGAAGAATTACTAACTTCACAGAAAATTGTGAAATCATTTCAGATTCACTTAAAAGCATTATTCATAACTTGGACACATCATTTTTACAGGCTAATAAAAATGCATGATTATGTATGTATGGAGCCATTGCCCAAACACAGTTTCAGTCACTTGTATTTAAAGGTTTTAACTGTGGCACCTGTAGTCGTACTGATTGAACTGTTGTGCTTGTATCAGGTGGATGAGCAGATGAGGCGAGAGCTGGCTGAATGGAAGTTAGCTGTGGATAAGGACAAAGGTGGTAAAACCAAAGCAAATGCCAAGGTACTAAAGGGAAAGAAAGTGATCACACTTTATGATTTGACAATGTTAGTTTGTTTAATAATATTTATTTTACTCCATAGAAAAAGAAAGCATCTAAGAGTGGAAAGAAGAAGAAAAAGGAGAAAGATCTGACAGCTGATAGGTAATACAAAACGTACAACGTATGATTATCAGTACTAAAATTGAGTTGTATTAAATGGATAAATTAGTCAATGCAAATACTGTAAACAATTACATTATTTATTCACATCTACTAGGACTCTTGAGTCTCTGTGCCATGAGCTGGTGGAACAGGGCTTGTTGAAAAAGGCAAACAATGTTAGGATGCAGGATTTTTTGGGTAAGACACTGTATATTATTTGTGTAGACTGGTGTGCCATCTTTTAGAAATATTGTTGTCTTATAGTATACTTTAGTTTTTAATGTGACTGCAATCAATGTGTTGCATCAGAACAGGATTCTATCCATTGAGCACTTTGGATCAGTCATGTTACCTGGAATTTATGTAGTGATGTGCTGCCCTCTCCTGGTGTGCAGTTGCCATAGGAGTATGATCACAATGAATAAATTCACATGGACACAATAATCTTCTTATGTTTTATTTCTTACTTTTCCCCCAATTATTCCCAGTGCACATTATCAACTATTGATCTAATACTTGTCTAATACTCTCCTGTACCTAGGTGACTACAGCTACCTTGGGACAACACTGAGGCAAAATGACATTGAGCCAATGCCGTCACTTTCAGATGTGCGACAAGTGTTAACTCTATATGCAATTCTGCCATTAGGTAAAACAATTATATCATTCATTTTAAAGACATATAATCATAAACATTTGTGTGGTTTGAATGTAAGATGCATATTGTCTTCAGGCTCTCAGGCTGTACATGAGAAAGCTCCTCTGATAAAGGCTATCCTACTGGCAGGACCCTCAGGTGTGGGAAAAAAGATGTTGGTCCATGCGATCTGCCACGAGACAGGTGCCAACCTGTTTGATCTGTCACCTGTGAACACAGCTGGAAAGTATCCAGGCAAAAGTGGCCTTGCCATGATGCTTCACATGGTGTTTAAGGTAGCACAGAACCCACTCTCACTGCCATTTAAACATGTTTGTAATAATCATGGTTATTATAAAGTTTTTTGAATATCCAGTGTCAAATGATATCTGTCAATTTTTAATTCACCTACCAAAATGTAAATTCTGCAAATTTAACCTTAGACAACTGAGGGATACAACAAATATTTAAGAAATGCAAACACCACAGTTTTATGCTGGGCAGCATGTTGTCATGCCCTACTCAGGGCATGACAACATTTGGTGACCTTAGCAAAACATCACAAGTATTTCTTGCATTTCAATTCAAAACAGTAACTAATCATCACTATCCTCTTCGCACAGGTTGCAAGACTGCTGCAGCCTTCTGTAATATGGATTGAAGACGCAGAGAAAATGTTCTACAAGAAAGTTCCCAGGGAAGAAAAAGAGGTACTCTGAGCAAGATGGTTGAGTGCTGTGTTGTGATTTTCACAGATTTCAGTTATTTGTTAACCCTGTTAATGTTAATGTTTTATGTTCGTAAACAGTTAGACCCTAAGCGGCTGAAGAAAGACCTGCCCAAGTCTCTTAAATTGATCAAAGGGGAGGACCGTGTTCTTATAGTAGGAACAACTAAAGACCCATTAAGTGCTGATATCAAGTCACTGTGTAAAATGTTCAGTAAAATCATCCTGATTCCAAGACCTGACTATGGCTCAAGATACAGTAAGAAAAGATGCAATGTGAAACGTCAACATGGCTTTGTTCTTATGTTGCTTTGAAAAATTACCTTTGACTATATCTCCAGTCTTGTGGAAGCAACAGATCAAGAAGAGGGGAGGTGAGGTAACCAAGGCCCTGGATCTCAGCTCTCTTGCGAAGATTTCTGATGGCTACACTCCAGGTGACATGGTCCGGGTGATCCAGAGTGTTGTCACCCAGCGTCGCATTCTGCAGCAGGCACACAGACCTTTCAATGCTGCTGAGTTTGTTGCCCCATTAGCCAAGATTGATCCTGTTTTTCAGGAGGAAGAAGAAGTCTTTAAAGTACAGTTTCATTTAAATGATCATAATTGTGGTTGGTTTTCTTTATGCAGTAAACGTAATAATGTTAAGAGCTTCTTGTTTATACTTCTTCTCTTTGTGTCAACAGACCTGGTATGCTAAGACCCCCCTTGGTAAGAAGCGAATTAGGGCTGCCACAGGTAAAGAGGAAGAAGAGGCACCAATGAAAGGCAAAGATGTAAAAAAGAAAGGGAAAAAATAAATATGTCATCAGTCATTAATATGTATGTAAATATTTAATAAATAGTTTAGATCTAAGTATTTATTTTGTCTACAGATAATACAGTAACAATAAGCTGTTAGCATTGTGTAATATTTTTTTGGTATGATTTATGTGATGATTTAAGCCTTGTCGTACCTACTTCCTGTGTTGGAGTAGATGCACTGGATGACTAAAATTAACTACATACTTATTCTTTGATTCTTGATCAAAACACAGTAGTCAGCCTAGATTTAGGCCTAGATTTAGGCTAACTACTGTGACTTCTGTTTTTTTTTTAACCTAAAAAAATCAAAGAATAACAAAATGATCACACGGAATGAACACACAACAAATAATTAACTACATACTGTATATTAATATGATCGGAAACATTTTTTCAGACTCAAGATAAAAAATAATTTCATTTGTTATTTTATTAACAATTTATTTACTGTTGTATGGCTATAGTAATATATCTATAGCCTGTTATGAATACACTGTGCCTCGAGATGACTTATGCTGTGAATTGGCACCATATAAATAAAGCTGAATTCAATTGTATAATTGACACTCAGAAATAACTTGGGTTTTTACATTTGATTTCATAGACAGATAACTACTGTTCAAAACGTATGTTTTAAACAGGCTTATAGTCCTCTCTCATGACCCCTCTCATGTATAGAGAGTCTGGACCAGAGGAAATGTGAGACAGTAGGTGTGTTTCCAAACACAGACACAGAGGCTTAGGTGGCGTGTTCAGCTGTTTTGTCAAGTTCTATATTCACTCAACACATCCTCGCATTTCCTCGGTTCCTTTAAAATTATTTTTAGCTTATGTGCACCACCAACAGGATGCTACAGGGAAGGTCCGTGTCTCAAGATGCCAATTAAATTTATTTGTTGTCTTTAGCGACAAAGAACACAGTTTGCAACCTTATCCAAGTGTGCTGTGATGGTTTCTATATAACATTCCACTCTAAGGTTCAAGAAAACTGTTAAAAGCTTTATAATGAATCTGGGAATCTCATTATAAATTTCATATGGCTTTGCCAGTCCACCATTGCTTTCCCAGTGACGACATGTGATGTTTTTTTGTGGCAGCCGGACTGCACAGAGATTATACTGTCTGTTATGAGTTTCAGTGGACTTAAGAGTACTTAGTAGCACCAGGAGCTGTCTGTCAGTCGGAGGTGAGGACCATGGTGCGCAATACTGTCTTTGAACTAAACCCCATAAGCCTAAACATATAAAGAATGCATACATCTGACCCTACCTTGGCATTAATCACCTCTGTAGGTTAAATTGCTATAGAGTTTGGTCATGTACAGTAGTCATGCACCTTGTTGTTCTACTTACCCTATTGTGTGAGTTTATGTCTTATGTTTACAGACTCAGAGATGTTTACTGTGCTGTTTTGGTGCGTTTGTGTGTGCACTGATAACCCCGTGAAATGTGAGCGTATATTTGACCTTCCATCTGTGGCAGCGGGGGGAAACTCCCTGTGCTTTGATCTCACCTAGCCTGAGATAAACATGTTGTGTGTGTACTCTTCTGCTGTCATTTCAGGAACATGGTAAAAACCTGATTGTGTTTAAGTGATATCTACATGTGCAGACAGTAAGAATTACGCAGAGAGGCATAACTGCATCCTCATGCAATGTGAAAACACTGACTACGATTCTTCCACATGTTCTCATGAGAAACCATTCGAACACACTAAGCTTTTCTTGATTGTTTTTAATAGTTCCAATGATAGTGGACACGTTGTGTCACACCAGTATATAACCAGGGCTGTCTTTGTCCTCGTACAGAAGGCTATTTTGAGGAGAGATATGTCAGCTGTTCGACACTATGCCCTATCACAGCATGAAAAAAAGAGAAAAGCAATATAGACTGTCTGCTCTGAGGACTGGGATACAGCTTACAAACGTGAGCATGGCTAAATGTTTGTTGTTAATCATAAAGGCTTTGTAGGGAACAAGATAAGTCCTGGGAAGACCTATTGCCATGGAGGATGTTTCATCCAGCTCTTTTTTCAGGTGAAGGTGTGTTTTCTTTTTTGTGACGGTGGGGATATACTGTATGCTTTAGAAGGTGAAAGTGAGAACATCACTTCAAATGATCTGGTATGTCTGTGTTTTATTTTGACAGGTTTTGGAATTATTTTGTTTGATTACACAGAACAAAAGTCACTGCCGAAGAAGGTGTTAATGCATGTTTTTAATAACTCAATTCATGTAAATGCATTATTTTACCAATAGACTAACTGTGAATGTTTTACTGTTATTGTTCTATATCCATGTTATTTAATAATTTTGCATACTATATTAGATAAGATCTCCCAATCTAAATGACTAATTGCAAAGTTAATGCCACCATGTGATGCATTTTAGCTGGTAGGTAACGAGACAGTATAATTGTTTGTAATTGCTTTAATTGCTTTTATTTTTGTAAACTTAAAAGACATTACAACATTAGTCTCAAATATCACATCAACCAGTTTAAATGACAGTTCTTATTTGGCGTATTGCATACGGCCTGGCGAGGTCTATATTTGTGGTGCTGAGCTAAGCCAAGTGAGGTGACAGAGATCCTTTCATTACTGAGCAGTGGCATACCATCACAGGGATCAACAATAGAGCAGAGTGTTGCCGTGTGTTTTAGCCATTTTGATAGACAAATGTTGCCTTTTGATTTTGCAACGTGTTGATTTTAGTTATTATTTGCTTGAGAGAGGCAGTGTTTGGCATTTTAAACAATAATCTAACTGAAACAAATACAGGACCTGCCCTGCAGCACACAGAGCCTGACTGCACCCAGGAATGAATGAGGTATGAATAGAAGCTGGTGGTTTCATGATAAGACACTGTGTTATGTATAAAAGCAGTGCAATTATCTCGTTAGGCATTAACTTATACATATACATATACAACGTATGTATTCTTATTGAACTAGAGTTCCAGCCCCGTGACTGTGATAAAAATCAAAGATTCCCTTATTACACTGTGAGAAAAGCAAGTAACATGGGTGAAAACAAGCCTGGAGGAATAGTGGCAGCTGCAAGTAAGTTCCATCATGCACATGTTCATCTGACTTTTCAGTGTCGTTCTTGCGATGTGTGTAAGAATTTTATACCCGTAATATTCTGTGTGTTTGCCTCTCAGAGAACCGGTTGCAGGTGGTGAAAGGATTGGAGGATATGGAGGTGTCTGAGTGTGAGAGCTGCTCCTTTGAGGTGACTCTCAACCTGGCCTACATAGAGGGTGTGTGGACCAGGGATGGGATGCAGCTCAAATCTAAGCCCAACTGTCGCATCAGCATGCATGGCAGGAGACATTCGCTTGTTCTGAAGAGGGCAGCTTTGGGAGATGCTGGCTTGTACTCATTTGAGGTCAACGGCATTCAGACTTCAGGACGACTCAGTGTCAGAGGTAAGATAACACAACTGACCAAACTACTTCCATGGCCACATGGGATAAATGTCTGAACGTCCAATTCAGGTCAAGTTCAGGTCAAAGCCATTACCTGAACAGGGTTCTTTGTTCAAACACCACCAGCAGGTGGATATGTTGGTTTGAATTAGAAACAGATAAGTGTAAAGTTGGAGTTGAAACTTAAAGCATTTATGATGTCAAGGTGATGAACTGTAATAACTTGGATTACTATAGCCTGGACTATATTCATGTATAAACGGAGAAATGTCAACATACTGATACTGTTGAATGCACGAACATTATACCTGTTAAACATTGATATATTGGCATTGCTGGAGTGCAGAGTTGGATTGTGTTTGAAGAATAAATCATCCAGTAGTATAGAGAAGTATACGTCATTCGCTTCACTAAGTGTAGTGGATTTCTGGTACCATGCTTTTATTTTGAACTCACCTTTATCAACAAATATAGTAAACTTGGTTTTACTTTTTTATTTTTGTTACCACGGATTCATAGTGGATACAGTTAATTGATCAGTGCAGGGTTTGTGTTAGCTACTATTAATTAGCTCAGTGTACTGCTGTGCTAACCTTTGTATGTAGCTGCTAGCATGGTTGCAAATTTTGATTTAGCACTTTTCATAAAAGTTTAGCTGCTGGTTTGGATATCTACTGTCAGCTAGGGACATCCGCATAGTGAGGGAGTTGGAGGATGTTGACACAATGGAGCGTCAACCCGTGGACTTCCTGTGTGAGGTCAACCAGGTGGATGTGGATGGTCGGTGGTACAGAGATGACTGCAGGATCCGACCTGGGGAGAACATCAAGATCAGACACCAGGGCAAAACGCATACCCTGTCCTTCAAGTCAGTCAAACCAGAGCATGCTGGGGAGATCAGATTCACAGCAGAGCGTGTCTCAGCCTACGCGACGCTCACAGTAAAGGGTGAGCCACCAAACTGTTTGTGTGACGGTATAACTCAGATTTGTGGACTGAACAATGCCCGATCCAGTTTGTTCAGCTGAGGTTTAACGCCTGTTCCTCCTTTCTTCAGAGCTCCCAGTCCAAATAGTACGTCTTCTCAGGGTCAAGATAGCCATGTATCACCACCGGGGTCTGCTGGAGTGCCAGGTGTCACGGCCTAACGCTCAGGTCAAGTGGTACAAGAACAGGAAGGAGCTCCTGCCCAGTAAGAAGTACCACCTAATTACCCAAGATGTCTACAGGCAGCTGATCATCGATGACGTGTGTTCCTCAGATGAAGACACCTATACCTGTGATGCAGGAGATGACAATACGTCTTGTCAGCTTCTGGTGGAAGGTGAGACTATGGCAGTCACAGTAATTACAGCTTTTATGTTTATTTACTCAGGAGTATTTGTTTGAATGCTCTACATGGGAGTTACATCAGTAATTGGACTGTGTATATTTGGGTTGTAAATGCAGAGCAGGCTATTAGTATAGTGCGTGGGATGAGCTCAGTGGAGGTGATGGAGCCAGAGTCAGCACTGTTCCAGGTGGAGACCAGCCTGAAATCAGGGAGGCCCCCAAAGTGGACCCTGAATGGTGAGGTGCTGGAGCCATGTGCAGCAGTGAACATCAGCAGGGAGGGCACCCTGCACAGCCTCTTTCTGGCCTACACAGAAAGCTCCATGTCCGGCCCGGTGGTATTTGTAGCTGGAAAGAGTCGCTCCACTGCTCAACTTATCGTGAAAGGTGTGTATTTCTCTGTGTATGATCCAAAAACTAAAGGTTTTTTTTTCTTAAAGGGGTCACAATGTTTTTCATGGTCTCACGCACACACATACTTTTGTGAAGTTGGATGCTCAAAGGTTGAGTAAAATGTTGTTTTTACTTTTAAAATTATGAGGATTTTGACAAAAAAACAATATTTAAATTATTGTTTCACAGTCTGTATGCTTTATGTGTCAGACTACTTTACTTTACTTTGCTTGGCAGACGCTTTTATCCAAAGCGACTTACAGGGAGCTAGCGCTGGGTGTCTGGCTCAGGGACACACCTGGTTGGGAATGGATAAGGAGTCAGACGGGGTTCAAACCCACAACCTTCTGCATCCCAGTCTGATGCTTAACCCATTGAGCTACCAGGCCGCCCTGACTTAACCTAATCATAGTAATATGTATCACATTTCTTAGCCTTAGACTTGCTTTTATGGTCATTCAACAATCACACCGTTGGTATACATATTGAACAAAATGTCGTTGCTAGGCTCACAGTACAGTACATAATTAGTCTGGGCAAATAGCATTCACAGAACTAGGTAAGAAGTAACTGTGACTCTTTATATGTTAAGATGCACTACATCAGAATTACTGATTGACAAGATAAGGTCAGGTCCAGTTTAAGCAGGCTATTGTCTGTCCCTTGTAGAACGTCCTCTTCAGGTTGTCAACCACTTGGAAGATGTGGAGGTAAAGGAGACCGGCTCTGTGATGTTGAGCTGCGAGTTTTCCCCCTCTCCCAGGGCAGTGCGATGGTTTAAAGGTCGCACAGCCCTGAAGACCTCGAACAAGTATAGCATGAAGAGAGAGGGGAAACGGGCACAACTGACCCTTCATGGCTTGACAGGGATGGATGCAGGTCAATACCGCTGCATGGCTGGGGGTGCACAGAGCACAGCACATGTTAAAGTAGAAGGTACGTTAAATGTGTTTTGAGGAAAACCTGAGGTGTTGATGAAAAAAAACAATTAATGTGTGAGATATTCAGTATATTAAGATCTCTGATGTCTGTGTTGTAGTGCGAACACTAAAGTTGGTGAAACACCTGGAGCCAGTGGAAATTGAGGAGGATGGCATCGCTAGTTTTTCATGTGAACTCAACTATGTGGTTGCCAATGTAGAATGGCTCCTCAACAATGTCCGCCTCTATTCCAACGCCATCAACAGAATCCAGCACATGGGCACAGTGCACAGCATTACTATAAAGAAATTGCGGCCACAGGAGAGCAGGCTCACCTTCAAAGTAGGCCTTCTCTCTGAGACAACCATCTTAAAGGTCAAAGGTCAGAAATGGGAACAGAAGTTTAGGAATAGCAGAGTTTCTAATCATTTCTGTTTTTACTTATGTGAAACATGACTACCAGCAATAGAATAATGACGAACGTTGCTTCCAGAGCGCCCAGCTGTGTTTCTGAGATCTCTTGAAGATGCAATAGGAGAAGAGCAAGGAGAGATCTGTCTGCAGTGTGACGTTTCCAAAGAGAAAGTGACCCCAGTTTGGACAAAGGATGGAGTTGTCCTGACAGCTGATGATAAACATGAGCCACTCCAGTTTGGCAAGTCCATGGTGCTAATTGTTCATTCATTGAGCAAAGATGATGCTGGAGAGTACACCTGTGACCTGGGCACCAGCCAGACCAAGGCTAAAGTTACAGTGCATGGTGAGTTTATTTTGGAATTGGACTAATGTGTCATTAAACTGTTGTGACACCGGTGCTATCAAAGGATTGATTGAATGAATGATAATTGTTATAACATTTTATCTTAAAAAGTCACTTGGATCTTATACAAAGTTATTACATTTTTCATTCTCCAGTATTGTGTCACTCTCTACATGTTGGTAGCATTAATAATTCATTCATTAATAGTAAATGTTGATACAGTTCCCTGTAAGATGCACAAATGACTGCTACGATGTATTTGTCTTCAGACTTACACATGACCATTGTTCAGCGTTTGAAGACAATCTCTGTTCTGGAGGGAGAAGCCTGCACTTTTAAATGTCTCCTTTCACACAATCTCGATGATGAGCCTTCCTGGACAATCAACGGCCAGGCGGTGGTCTCAAACAGCCGCATCCAGATTATCGCCAACGGCTGCAAATATAAAATGACCATCAGAAATGCTTTACTGACTGATGCTGGAGACGTGGTCTTCACAGTTAAAGACCTCAGCTGTCGGACCATGTTGTTTGTTAAAGGTAAATACCTGGCTGTGTCAGATCAAATTGCCACCGCTGATTATATATGTTTGTTTTTCCATTTTGTGCTTCTACATCTTTCCCCCACAGAGAAGCCAGTACACATTTTCAGAGAACTGCTAAATGTCAAGGCGGTGCCAGGTGAGGATGCAGAGCTGAGCTGTGAAATCACCAAACCTGAAGTCACCATCCGGTGGTTAAAAAATGGCCATGTAATCAGGCAGAGCCCCAAGTATGAGATGAATGTGGAGAAGAACTTGGCACGACTGATAATCAAGAATACCACCATCAGAGACTCCGGGGACTACTGCTGTGAGGCTGAGGGCGTTGCCTCCCGTGCCAAGCTTGAGATCAGAGGTAGCTAGGGGTTACTCGTTGTGACTGCAGCTTTAAGTTTGACATTTGGTGAACGAGTTTTTTAACTTCACTATCCTTCTCAGAGCTCCAGCACACATTTGCACGGGAATTAAGGGACACACGAGCAGAGGAAAAGAGTAAAGTGACCCTGGAGTGTGAGACCAGGCGGCCAGCCAAACGTGTGACCTGGCTGAAGGGCATGGTGGAGCTGAGGTCTGGCAGGAAGTATGTCATCAGGCAGAAGGGTGTGGTGTTATCGCTGACCATCACTTGCCTGGAGAAATGTGACATGGATATTTACACATGTGATGTTGGTACTATGCAAAGCCGGGCGCAGCTGACTGTGCAGGGTGAGACCATAAAGCCACGAGCACAAAACACAGCGTCAGTGTAGAGGTGTTGGATCACAGAGTATGACGCATACACTGTAGTTATTGGATGTCATCAAACTCCAACTTCTCTCATGTGTTTTATCAGGTCAGACGGTTGTGATCCTGGAAGAATTAGAGGATGTTGACTGTCTTGAGGGCGACACCGTCACATTCAGGTGTCAAATCAGTCCCAGTGACTATGTCGGGGTTAAATGGTATCTGGACGAGACTCTGCTGTACACCAATGAGCTCAATGAGATCCAGATGCTGCCAAGTGGCTACCACACCCTCACATTTAAACAGCTTGCCCGCAAAGACACAGGCACCATTTCGTTTGCAGCAGGGGGCAAGCGATCATATGCCTCACTTTTGGTTAGAGGTGAGACTTTGAGCGACACTAGAGCCTTAATGGGTACAGTTATGTCACATTTTAACTTTTGATTTGGCTTTGTCTGTTGTGTTACCAGAGAGGCGTCCCACTATCATTAAAGCACTGGAGGACTGTGAAGCTATTGAACGAGGTGGTTTGGTTTTGTCTTGTGTGGCCTCCAAACCATGTCACATCTTGTGGTACAAAGATGGCTGCATGATGTGGAACTCCTCCAGATATTTTACCAGTCGTTTGGGCTGTGAGGCTCGGCTGACAATCCGGGAGGTCTGCAACAGTGACGCCGGGGTGTACGAATGTAGTGCTGGATCTGTCACAACTAGGGCTGTTGTAACTGTCAAAGGTAAGAATAGAATGTAATTGTCTAGGACTAATTGCTTTCTGTGGGGTGAGATTCAATGACAGGCTTATGGTAGATCCTGTAGGATTTTTCTCTCTCTCTCTCTCTCTCTCTCTCTCTCTCTTTATATATATATATATATATAATGAGTAATGTTGTCTCTTCTTTGTTGTCAAATTTTAGCCATCCCAGCAGAGTTCATCAAACGTCTGCAAACAGTGGAGGCCAAAGAAGGAGAGACGGTGACACTAACCTGTGAGTATTCTCTACCTGGGGTCCAGTTCCACTGGAGAAAAGGGTTTGAGAGTCTTAGACCTGGAGACAAATATGTGATGAAACAGAGAAAGACAATCAACTCTCTAAGCATCAAAGCACTGACACCTGAGGACTCAGGAGAATATACCTGTCAGTGTCGTGATCACAACACTACAGCGGACCTCAAAGTGCACGGTAAATCCATATAATGTATTTGTCATACTAAATTTTACTCTTATTTTATATTAAGATTCATAAATTCAGAGTAGGAGTTCTGTTTTGAGTAAGAATGTAAAAGTTCATTGAGTTAGTGGTTGAACAAACTACACATATGCAGAAATTTATATGAAGATTAGTTTTTGGGACTGGTGCAGATTTTTCACACAAAGGTAGAGCACACTTGAAATGATACTGATCCACTAAGTCACAGGCAGGAATCAAAGAAGTCAGTGAAAGCAGCTTAAGTGTTTGATATTTTACCGTATGCCATGTTGACTTTTCATTAGCTATATATAACCATGTGACATAGTATTACTATCATGTAATTTAGTTAAAAATCTACCCCCCTGTTCTCCAGCTATTCCCATTTCATTCACACAACACCTGAAGAACATACAAGCAGAAGAGGGCAGTAATGTCATATTGCGCTGTGAGCTGTCCAAACCTGGATTATTAGTGGAATGGAGGAAGGGACATGAGCTATTAAGGAATGGGGTCAAGCACCAGATAAGGAAAAGACAGACCACGTTGGAGCTTTTCATTTGGAAGTCTGTTCCTGACGATAGTGGGGTCTACTGCTGTGTGTGTGGTGAGCAGATGACATCTGCCACTGTCAAAATCAAAGGTAGGAAAAAGTGTATTATTAACTTATCAGATTTGATAAGGTTCATAATTAAAGTTATCAATCTATGGGAACCCTTGAATTCTCAGCTCTCCCAGTCACCTTCAAGCAGAAGCTGAGGAATGTGGTGACTGAGGAGGGAAACACTGCAACGTTGCGCTGTGAACTGTCTAAACCTGGCTACAGTGTGGAGTGGAGGAAGAGGGGCACTGAACTCATTAGAAATGGAGAAAAATATCACATGCGGCAGCGAGATATGCTGATTGAGCTGAGGATCGGTGACGTGAAGCCTGAGGACAGTGACATCTACACATGCATCTGTGGAAACATAGAGACCACTGCAGCTTTGACTGTAAATGGTAGGGTTTCTCTTTATTCCAAGTTTCCTCTCGAATCGCTATACCTCAGTGGATTTACAAATAAAACCTTTATATTGCGTTGTAGCACTCCCCATCACCTTCAAGCAAAAGCTAAAAAACGTCCAAGTTGAGGAAGGACACAACATCACATTATATTGTGAGATTTCTAAAGCTGGCGTTCCAGTGGAGTGGAGTCTGCGAGGGGATCTGCTGGAGAACGGAGAAAAATACCAGATTAAGCAACGGGACACGGCCTTGGAGTTGATCATTAGAGATGCTGTCCCTGAGGACAGTGGAGTCTACACATGCGTGTGTAGAGACCAAAGGACAAAGGCCACTGTTAAAGTTATTGGTATGCTCCATTCTTTTTTTGAAAGGCTCCCTCCTCAGCAAAAAACAACTAATAAACAGCATTTGTGTTTGTTTTCGCCAGCATTTCCTGCCACATTTAAAGTGAGCCTGAAGAGCCAGGAGGCCGAAGAAGGGACGTGCGTGACGTTGCGCTGCGAGCTGTCAAAGAAGGGAGTTCCAGTACACTGGCAGAGAGAGGGTCAGGTGCTGTCTGAGGAAATATCACACGGAAAGTATCAGATGAAGCTCGAAGAAAGGACGGCTCTGATGACCATTCTCAACATCCAACCAGGAGATGCAGGGAAGTACAGCTGCATCACAGGAGCTGAGAATACCACAGCTGAAGTCAAAGTGAAACGTAAGTAACCACAATATATATGTATAGCATCTTGATTATAATGTCTAAGACATTTGCATTTCGCCTGGACTAAGCTGAGTTTTTTTCCAAGTCGTTGAGCAGCATCTCTTTTTTTCGAAGTAATATACCTGTGGCTTTACAGCAGTCACTCAGTAAAATATATTCTGAAATGCCGACAACAGCACTTCCTGTAACATTTAAACGAGAGATCCAACGCCTTGCGGTGAAGGAAGGGAACAGTGGGGTTTTCTGCTGTGAGCTCTCCAAACCTGGAGCTTCAGTGGACTGGAAGAAAGGCAGAGTCATCCTGAAGCCTGGAGGAAAATATGAGATGAAGCAGGAGGGGCGTCTCACTAAACTGGTCATCAACAACGTAGAGGAGAGTGATGGTGGCAAATACACCTGCAAGACCAAAGACAGCCAGTCAACTGCTGAGCTCATCGTCCAAGGTATCAAAAACATCTTACGGGTATGGTTAGTTTCAGACTTTGCAAAGCAAATTAAAGTTTTCCTGATATATTCAACAGAATCACTTTTCCATTCTTAACTATTTTCAACTCAAGTCCGGCTTAGCTTTAAATTTAGCGTTAGTGTCTTTTCATGTAAGCAATATTGTGTACGTATTGTGATCAATAAGACAATTAGTTCAAATAAAGTTTTAATGACTATAATCAAACAATAAGGATTAAGTTATCAGGATTAGAGACAGGACAGGATCCCTCTGAAAGTAGACACTGGTGGTGGGAAAGTAGAGCGGATGGGACAAATTGTCAATGTGAACATTTGAATGGTGTCTCTGAACCTGGTGCAGGTTTTGGGGAACATGGGCCAATCCTAGGTTGCACAGTCAGAGGTCTGACAGAGAAAGTAGACAGGCAGAAATGTAAACTGGTTTAATGAATGGCAGCCAGTGATTGATTAGCACAGACTAAACATCATTGGGCAAATACGACGACAGGATTGGGGAAGTTTTTGGACAAAAGTAGGGCTGGAGAGGATTGGATCTGGTTTACATGACATAGGCTAATAAAGTGACTTATAAAGGAAGTTATGATGTTTACTGAACGTTTGACGTTTTATAATCCGTTATTAGTTGAGCATGGCTTCTCCTCTAGGTCTACCTGCCATGTAGTTTACATCACAGTGTTGGTTTTTAAATGATGATTAAATATTATTGTGTTCATTTTTGTTATGTTTTTCTTATTGTGTTATATATGTTATATGTTATTATGCAGAGAAGATTAAGGGGGTACTTATTTATACTGGTTTCCCATCCATGTTTATCTGACTTTAGAATATATCCTTGTATATTTATCTGTAGCTAAAAAACTATTTTCATTCGGATACTTTATTGACTAACTAATAATTTAATCCTGTCCTCACACTTTCCTTCCCACTTTTCCCTGGTTGGTGGTCGTCGACAGGCTTACCACCAACGTTCAAGCTACCACTGGTCAGCCAGGAGGTAACAGAAGGCAACGCTGTGGTTCTGCACTGTGAGCTCAACAAACCTGCCTCGTCGGTGGAGTGGAGGAGAGGGACTGAGCTACTGAAGAATGGAGACAAATATCAGATGAAAAAGAAGGAGCTGCAGGTGGAGATGAAGATTACAGATATCAGTCTCGACGACACTGGAGATTATGTGTGTGTATGTGGAGAACAGAGGACAACAGCTAGGATTAGTGTCAGTGGTAAGTAGTGTATTCACTGGAAAGTTACCTCCTAGTTGCACACTGCTGTATATAAAAAAGTCATATGTGCCTTGCTTTGCTTCGCACTGCAGGCACCAACAAAAACATAACAACGTTGAACTAAATGCAAATCTTTAGAAATATGTCCACGTATGTCATGTTTTAATAGAAAATATTTTCATTGACTTCAGCATTTCGCTTTTGCTCTTTAACAGAACAACCCATCAAATTTCTTCAGAAACTGAAACATATCCAAGTGCAGGAGGGCAGCGAGGTGGCACTCTGCTGCGAGCTCTCCAAACCTGCCATTCTAGTGCAGTGGAGGAAGGGAGACGATGTGTTGACCAGCGGAGAGAGATACCTAATGAAGCAGAGGGGCTCCACGCTGGAACTCCTCATCAGAAAGAGTCAACCTGAGGACAGTGGCACATACAGCTGTGTTTGTGAAGACACCAAAACTACTGCTACCATCATCATCACTCGTGAGAGCCATTCTGGTTTTTGATACACAAAATCTTTGGATTTGAACATCTTATGTAGTGTTTTTCGGGTGTCTTGTTTTACCACTTCTCAGCAATCCCAGTGACTTTTAAGCAGAAACTGAAGAATCAAGAAGGTGTTGAAGAGGGCAGCATGACACTGCGTTGTGAGCTTTCAAAGCCTGGCGTTCCCGTGGAGTGGAGGAAAGACGCTCAGCTTCTTAACGACGGAGAAAAATATCAGATAAAGCAAGAGGGCAGAGTGTCTGAGATGCTGATTAGAAGTTTAACTCTTAAAGATGCTGGGGAGTATTGCTGTTGTGTTGGATCTGTCGTGACGTCAGCTGACATCAAAGTAAGAGGTATGGCTCACTACAACTTACATATAGTAACAGGTAAAGAGAGTTAAGAGAGTATTTCATATGCATAAACAAAGTAAATGTATGTATTCACTTTTCATTTTTTCAGCACTTCCTGTAACATTTAATCGAGACGTGGAACATTTGGAGGTGAAAGAAGGGGACAGTGGAGTTTTCTGCTGTGAGCTCTCCAAACCTGGAGCTCCAGTGGACTGGAGGAAGGGAAGAGTCATCCTGAAGCCTGGATACAAGTATGAGATGAAACAGGAGGGACGTCTCACTCAACTGATCATCAACAATGTTGAGGAGAGTGATGCTGGTAAATACATCTGCCAGACTAAAGACAGCCAATCAGCCGCTGAGCTCACTGTCAAGGGTAAGAGAGAGGTCTTACACTGAATGCATCGTCAATCAAATTAAATTAAATTGAAAATAATCATCCCTTTCTTTCCAGCTCCTCCCATCACATTTAAGACAAAGTTGAGGAACCAGCAGGTGGAGGAGGAGAACAGCGTAACGCTGAGCTGTGAGCTGTCCAAGCCTGGCTTTCCTGTTGAATGGAGAAAAGGAGAAGAGCTGCTAAAGAATAGTTTCAAGTACCAGATCAAGAATCGCAACAGCATCATGGAGCTAACCGTCAAAAATGCACAAGCCGAAGACAGCGGACTCTATAGTTGTAACTATGGTGATGTCAAGACGACAGCCAACGTTGCCATTACACGTAAGGGAACAACACTGTTCGTTTTTAGCTAAAGTCTTCTTAGTTTTTATGTTGATAAAAACAGCCTGTTTGGTTTGAAATAGTGCGTGAACATTCAACTTTCATGGAAACAACACAACGTGAGTGTTTTTGTGTCTGCCGTCATCCACAGCTATTCCACTCACTTTCAAAATGGGCCTGAAGAACCAGGAGGCACGCGAAGGAGGCAACGTGTCTCTTCGCTGTGAAGTGTCCAGAGCCGCGGTGCCTGTGCAGTGGTGGAAGGCGGAGGACCAGCTCTATCACGGAGGGAGATATCAGATGATACAGAAAGGAAAGATAGCTGAGATGCAAATCAAAAACATCCAACCGGAGGACGTGGGAGAGTACAGCTGTGTCTTTGGAGAGCAGAAGACGACGGCTGAAGTGAATGTGAGAGGTATTTAACATGCTATACTAAACCACATTTAACAAGATGGTAAAACAACTTTAATTATAAACCCTGTATTACTCCACACGCACCTATTTCCTTTCTTCCACTCTATCTGTCAGCGGCAGCGTCAGTGTTTTTTGAGAAGGAACTGGAGAACCGAGTGGTGATGGAGGGCAAATCTGTTGTGCTGCCGTGTGAAGTTTCCAGTGCTAATGTCCCTGTCACTTGGAAAAAGGACAATGTTGTGCTGGAAGAGGGAGGACGATACACTTTAATAAAGAGAGGCCCCACACACTCTCTGGAGATCAAAAAACTGAATTTGGAGGATGCTGGAGAATACAGTTGTGTCACCAGAGGCAAGAAGACTACTGCCAAGTTGGTTGTGAGAGGTTGGTGTATACTACTGCAGCATTTCATCCCTTATTTAGGTATTTGACTAATTGATTTAAAATGTCAACATGTGTTTCATGTAAAGAATAAACAGGTGTTAACAGCTAAGTTGTGGTAAATGTGGTAAATGACTCCATTTCTAAAAAGCCAGCTGTATCTAGCTCCTTCTTCCTCCACAGAGCGTGTGCGAATTGTCGCACAGCTGCAAGACATAACAGTAACAGCTGGAGAGGACGCAGTGTTTGTGTGTGAGCTGAGCCACGCTGGCGTGAGTGAGGGTGTCTGGTGGCTGGGTTCCAGCCCTCTGCAGAAGAACGAGATGAACCAGATGAGTTGCCAGAGTCACCAACATCGTCTGGTCCTCACTATGACTACACCTGAAGAGACAGGCACTGTGGCATTTGTTATAGGCGAGGAGAGGACATCAGCACGTCTGCTAGTTGTTCCTAAGCCCAAAGGTGCGCAGAAAGAATAAGCTTCCGCTGTTGTATCACGTGTCTCCTTTTATGTGGTTGAAATTCTAAAGTAGTGCGTGGTTTCATGTTATAGTTTTGTTTGAGAAGAAGCTGGAAGACATTGTGGTCATGGAAGGAGAGACAGCCAAGTTATCCTGCAAAATCTCTGACTCTACCTCTCCGGTTACCTGGCGCCACAATTATGTTCCCCTGCAGAATAGTGAAAAATATGAGTTACGTAAGGAGGGAAAAGTCAACCTACTGCTCATACATGACGTGGAGCCCCTGGATACTGGAACATACTCCTGTGATACAGGAGATACAAAGAGCAGTGCTGAACTTACTGTGACAGGTAGAAGTGGACGTTGTGTTGTTTGTAGAGGGTGGATTGATAACTACAAAGTGTACAGTTTGCCTTTTATCTTTCTTCTTCTCTTGAGTGATCAGAGTTGATTCATTTGTTTGAATAATGTGAAATGTCCTTATTACCCTAAATGTTTCTGATTCTGTTCTTTATCTGCGTTTTTTTCCAGCGCTTCCTCCGTTCTTCCAGGAGGAGCTACAGAATGTGGAGGTAGAGGAAGGAGGTTCAGCGACTCTGTACTGCGAGCTGTCCAGACTTGGAGTGCCAATTCAGTGGAGGAAAAATAGATTACCAATGAGAGCAGGCAGAAAGTATGAGATGAAGCAGGATGGATGCCTCCTCCAGCTCCACATCAAGGAGCTCAAACTTGAGGACAGTGGCAGCTACACATGTCAAGCAGGAAACACAGAGACCACTGCAACTGTGACAGTGAAAGGTGTGTGGTGCAGTAGGTAGGGCAGTTGGCAATGGTCTACAAAGCTCAGCCTTTGAGGTTCACTTCCCAGTTGCCCCCTAAATTCCTATCCACATGTTGAAGTTGGATTTGTTCAATGAAAAAATATGCTTGTACTGTTAACTAAATAACCATGACTATTTAGTTTTTTATGTTACCCATCCCACACACTGTAAAAATGTTTTATGTTTCTCCCAAACCCTATTTCCCAGAGCTTCCGCCGTTCTTCAAGAATGAACTGCAAAATGTAGACGCTCGGGAGGGAGGTGCAGTGTCCCTGTCCTGTGAGCTGTCTAAGCCTGGGGCATCAGTGCAGTGGAAGAAGAACAGACTGCCGTTAAGAAACAGCACAAAGTATGAGGTAAAACAAGATGGATGTCTCCTCCAGCTCCACATTAAGGAGCTCAACCCTGAGGACAGTGGCAGCTACACATGTCAAGCAGGAGGTGCAGAGACCACTGCAACTGTGACGGTGAAAGGTGTGTCAATCTCACTGGGGGTTTTCACCCATGACCTTCTGCGTCATGCTACATCTGTACACTTTATCTTATGCCTCCTTACCTGCAGAAACACACAGACATAGTTCTACATGGTTGTTACCACATTTTCTTACATCTTGCCTCAGTGCTGCCAGTCCACTCATGACACTCATTCACTTCCTGTTGTGGCAAACATCATATTCTTAACTATGATTTCGTATGATATGGAGATTATGTCACTCATTTATATCATTAGCATTAGCATGATTTATACTACTTATAACAACTTTTTCAGTGATGTAGCTTCATGAGTCTTCAAACGTCTTCTCTTTCTCAGAGATCCCGCTATTTTTCGTAGAAGAACTGCAGGATGTGAAGGCTGAGGAGGGAGGTTCGGTAACCCTGTGCTGCGAGCTCTCTAAGCCTGGAGTGCCAGGGCGATGGAAGAAGAACAATCTACCATTAAGATTCAGCGGAAAATATGAAATGAAGCAGGATGGCTGCGTCCTCCAGCTCCGTATCAGAGAGCCTAAACCCGAGGACAGTGGCAGCTACACGTGTCAGGCAGGAAGTGCTGAGACAACTGCAGCTGTGACAGTAAAAGGTGTTTATATATCTAAAATCATTTTTAAATCAGTGTTGCACATCGCAAAAAGGAATTTTCTCTTTGATACTTCTTGTGATTGTCTGAAATGTTTGCAACTGGTTGTATTACAACATAACACAGCAGTTTAATTCACCCCTTAAATGCATGTACTATAAATAGTCTAGAAAAACTATGTTATCTATTATTTGCTCCACATCTAGTAATATCTTAAATTCCAATTTGTTAATGAGGACAAATGAAAAACTTGTACCTTGTTTTTACAGAACTCCCTCCATTATTCAAGCAAGGACTAGAAAATACTGAGGCTGATGAGGGAGGTACAGCCTCCCTGTCCTGTGAGCTGTCTAAGCCTGTGGTGTCAGTGCAGTGGAAGAAGAACAAGCTGCCACTGAGAGCGAACAGAAAGTATGAGTTGAAGCAGGATGGCTGTCTCTT
Organism: Microctenopoma steveboyesi; assembly: GCA_032359275.1. Classification (NCBI taxonomy): domain Eukaryota; kingdom Metazoa; phylum Chordata; class Actinopteri; order Anabantiformes; family Anabantidae; genus Microctenopoma; species Microctenopoma steveboyesi. Next base: position 10,844,369 of record JAUMHF010000019.1, on the reverse strand, counting down.
CCACCTCCACATCAGAGACCTTAAACCAGAGGACAGTGGCAGCTACACATGTCAAGCAGGAAGTGCAGAGACCACTGCAACTGTGGCAGTAAAAGGTTTGTGGGATTTGGTAACATGTATCTATTCTGTTTCTTACATTGCAAACCCATCATCTCCTTTGTAAGATGGCTGAAAGGTTTACCTCAGTATCATCATGTTTTCCAAAATGTAATGATTTTTTGCAGCTCGCCCACTTTCCTTCACCAAAGAGTTAGACAGTGTAGAAGCAGAAGTGGGTGATTCAGCCTCTTTCTCCTGTGAGCTGTCTAAACCTGGAGTCCCAGCACAATGGAAGAAAAACAAGCTGCCACTGCGAACCAGCAGAAAGTATGAGGTGAAACAAGATGGATGTCTCCTCCACCTCCACATCAGAGACCTTAAACCAGAGGACAGTGGCAGCTACACATGTCAAGCAGGAGGTGCAGAGACCACTGCATCTGTGACGGTGAAAGGTGTGTTCACATAGGTCTAAATGAATAGAAATGTTTAACATATCAAAATCAGTGTCAGCTCTCACCATAAAGGGATCATTTCTGGACTGTTGTAACTTTATCTAGATATCCAAACCCAAGGTCGGAAAGTGCGAGAGAAAGTTGACCATTATTTAAGTCAGAAACGTGGTCTGGAAACCAAGGCATTTTTAGTATATACCTTAAGTTAAATCAAACTGAAAACAAAGTTGTGTGACTGCATGAAACAACAACATTGTGTTGTGCTCTCCCACCAACTTAGAGCCTGCTACAGTCTTTACCCAAAAATTACAAAGTATGGAAGCTGAAGAAGAAGGTACAACCTCCCTGTCCTGTGAGCTGTCTAAGCCTGGAGCGTCAGTGCAGTGGAGGAAGAATAAGCTGCCACTGAGAGCAGGCAGAAAGTATGAGATGAAGCAGGATGGATGTCTCCTCCAGCTCCACATTAAGGATCTCAAACCTGAGGACAGTGGCAGCTACACATGTCAAGCAGGAAGTGCAGAGACCACTTCAACTCTAATAGTGAAAGGTTTGTCAGTCTTTATACCTAAAGTTACAGCAACAGTATTCATTTATTCAATAATTCATACATTAGTTGTTAACTTTTTTCACATTTTCTTCCCCAGCACCACTATTAGCTTCTCCAAAGACAGAGCCACCCACAATATTTCCCCAGACAAAATGTCCTGCTTCCCAACAAGTGTCTGTTCCAGTAAACAAGAGACCCCATTCCCCCGAAGCCAAGGTTGTTCCCCCAGAACCAAAAAAGAGGACTAATAGGAAAGCATCTATTACAAATTTAGAGAAAGAGGAACATTTGTTGGAGCTTAAACAGTCTATGTTAAGTAAGAACAATGAAGACCAAAAGAACATCCAGTCTGTAAAGAACAAGCAGAAAGACTTTGATGCTGTACCAAATGGAATCCAACTGGAGAGGCATAAAGAGAAAGATAGCGAGGAACACCCAGTGATGTTAGTCGAGAAAGATGGTAGGACTAACAGAACGGTTGAAGAGCCACAGAGGCCTTTCGGAACAGAAGGTAACATTTTTGTGGAGAAGAGAGAGGCAGGAAGGCATTTAGAGGATAAAGCTGTCTTTAAAGTAAGTCAGTCAGGAAGGATGCCGGATGACACTGTGGCTGAACAAAAGAAACATACAAAAATATGTGTGGAAAAGGAACGTGAAGTTGAACAGAGCTCACGTGAACCACAAAGGCCTCCAGAGAAAACAAGTGATGATGAGAAGAAGGTGAAAGATCCAGGCACAGTCCTCTGGATTAACAGTGCAGAAGTGAAACCCATAGAAAAGTTCATTGGAAAGGAAACAGTAAATGAACAGGGTGTAAAATCTGTGAGAAAGAAAGATGCAGTAGACAAGACTGAAAAGGAGCCTTTCAAACCACCAGTAAGATCTAAAGGAATGTCAACAGGGGGAAAGGCGCCACTAAAATACATTACAAAGGAAACTGAGGAGATTGTTCCCCAATTAAAGCCTTCAGGAAGTCATTCTGGAGAAGACCAAAAACAAAAAGACCAACCAAAACAGCAAGTGTCCAGAGAGGCAGAAAGCAAAAAGACGCCACCAGAACAAGCGCCTTCTACAAATGACCTGAACAGACCATCTCAGCCAGAAAAGCCTTTAAAAAACAAGGTTCAATTTGTCCCTCCAGAACAACCTTTGAGGACAAAGAGTAAACCAAAGGGTGAAAAAGAAAAACAGTTCTCAATAGACACTGAGACAGATCAAGATGATCAAGAACTGACAACGGTTGTGGTTAAAACAGTGGCTGATCTGCCCATGAAACTGCAGAAAATCCCTGTGGAAAAGGAAGATGATGAGACACCAGTTTTTGAGAAGACAAAATCCATAACATCAGACACTGAAGTAGAAGCGAGACTGAAGCAGTCTGGGAAAACCACAGAGAAAGATGCCAAACAGCCAATCAAACAGCCAGTAAAACCTATGAGAAAAGAACCTGAAGGGGCCGCGAAGCAGGCGGACAAAGTGGTGAACAGGGAGGAAGCTCAACAATCAGTGAGGATGATAGACGATGTTCCTCTTCTCTATATTTCTGAAGACGACACCTTCTCAGAGGCTTTGACTGAAATACCAGTGAACAGAAATATCCAGCCGGTTGACTCTAGTGTGAAGGAGTCAACCCAACTCTCGTCCCTTCCTCTCCAGAAGACTCAACCATCCAAAGACGCTCCACCTGACTTTGAAATCAACACGGAGGATGAACCACAAATGCACGAGGCTGCAGTCAAGATACAGGCTGCCTTCAAAGCCTACAAAACCCGTAAAGACATGAGACCAGTCTTCAAAGAGGTGTTTAAAAACCAGAATGCAGATCTTCATGGTACTGTCACTCTAGTTTGTGTTGTAGAAGGAAAACCCAGCACAGTGCGGTGGCTGAGAAACAGCCAGCAGATCATCAGCGACAAGCGTTGCTGTGTAGAGACAACAGAGAAGGGTGTATGCACACTAGTGATACACAACCTGACCACCAGTGACAGTGGAGTTTATACCTGTGAGGTGGTGAATAAGTTTGGCGTGACGTCCTACAATGGAAACGTAACAGTAGTACAACATCAGCAGCCTCCTCTCGTAGCCAAGAAGCCTGTACACCCGCCCCTTGCAGCCATAACCCCGCTGCAACTTGCCACACCAAAGCTTGAGACCCAGGCAGATTCAAGCGCTCAGAATTTGCCTCAGGGTCAAACCCAAGTACCTACTTTAACTACAGATGGTGTAAACTATGTAGAAAGTGTAAGCATCTCTTTGTGGGAGGCCTACAACATGACAGAGCAGGACACAACAGTGAGCCCGCAGGAGAGAAGGGGATCATCACTCATTGCTGCCAGCTCCAGTGAGTTATGCAGTTATATCCTAGGTGTAAGGACAAAAAGTGTGAATATTCCTACATGGTTTTCTGCTTTCAACAGTGTCCAGTCCCTCTGATTATGAGACAGCACCTGATATGATGGAACACACGGAGACAGGTCCCGCTGTACCGAGGTTGGAGTAATAAACTCAGGATGTATCTTCTTCCTTCTAATTCTGAAACCACTAAGATACTCAGAATATTTTCTGTTTTCACAGGGAAGTGTCAGAACCAGTGGACCATGCACCTAAAGTGGATAATAAAGAGGAGATAGCTCCACAGCCTACTAAGAAATTACTAAATGTCAAAGGTCAGCGATTATGATTTCGTTTGTTCGCTTTGTCATATTAAGTTTTTCTATTAGATGAATCAGAGTCATCTTCTGTCTTATTTTTAGGGACTCATGAAGGCAAGACACGGACACCCTCTCCAAAGCACCGTGCCCACACGCCCTTAACAAATACTGTGTCTGGATCAGAGTCTGAAGGGGAGGAGGACAGGCGAGAGGTTCTTTAATTATTAAAGTTTTGTTAATTCTCTAACATTTAGAAAAGAAAAGTTTCTAACAATAACTCGTTTTTGATTGAATAAATTTTAACCATATTGTAATGTATAGAACCTGCTTCCCTGTTTTCCCAGATATTTGAAATGTATGTGGCACGAGCTGACTGCAGTCCGATCAGCGGAAATAAGGACAGTTTTATTCTGAAAGAGGGTCAGTTTGTAGAAGTCCTGGACTGTGTTCACCCCGACAGATGGCTGGTGAGGACCAAACCCACCAAAACCAACCCTGCTCGAAAGGGATGGGTGTGTCCAGCCTATCTAGAAAAGAAGAGAAAGGTAGTATGAACCTAGATGTCGGTGTGGTAAAAGGCTATGAGACATTTTCTATGGAGCTTTAATCGTGCAACTGTAAGAACAACAGACATTATTTCATCAGTAAAAATGAAAGAAATGAATCCAGTACTTTCTCAACAGGAGATGTTTCCTCAGTTAAGAGCACCTCACGAGGAGCTTGATGGAATTGGGTCTACAGGAGAGGAGTACAGGACAGTTCTGAGGTGTGTCTGTCTGCAGTAGCAATAGAAATGTTTGCCTTTATTAGAGATATTATTTTCGTTCATTCTGCCACACTTGGGTTTTCTGTCAACCAAATGTAAAATGATGTTTATTGTTAGACAAACAGCGATAACAGCTACTGCCAGTTCACATCTAAGCTTAATGTAACTCCATTTTCTTTAGCCAACTGGTCCAAGGTCTGATTGATGGTGAAGAGGAGTTTGTGAAGGAGATGAAGGTGTTTACCTCTCATCAGTTGAATTATCTGGACTCTAGTCCCCATGTTCCCATCAACATCCTCAACCAGAAAGAGATCATTTTCAGGAACATCAAGGACATTGTGCTTCTGCATGAGCGGTAAGGTTTGGTACATATGTACATAGTCATTACTAGATAATATGGAATTAATTACACAGTATATAGTAGTATATAGTGTTCGGAAGACTGTCTGTGGGACTTTTCTGTGTATAAATACTGTACTTTGTGCAGGTCCATTCTTCCTGGTCTGAGAGCCTGTGCCACGGACGATGATGTGGCCGTGCATCTGATCAAGCACATCGAAGACTTTGACAAGTATCTTCACTACATGGTCGGACAAGCACAAGCAGAAGCCTGTGTCACAGATAAGGCTACTCAACAGTATTTCAAGGTTTCTACAAACTTTCATTTTTCTATAAACATTAAATATATAAACAGAAATATTGAAGACATAAAGAACGGTGAATTTGTTACTTGTCACTTTTCAGGAGTTAACAGAGTCTGGTAAAGCGGATGCTGCTGTCATGGACGTCCTTACCTTCCTCCAGCAACCAGTGGAGAGGATTCAAACCTACCAGGCCTTACTGAAGGTCAGCACACAGTTTTTTACATGCACGTAGGCATCTTAGTGTTAGTGTCTGAAATATAAATTTCATAGATGAATGTAGTAGAGAAATTATTTGCAGATTCGACATGTACTGTATTCAAGCTTATTCTATTCATTGCTTGTTCTACTGTAGCAGTTACAGATATATATACATTGTGATTTTCTTCTTGACAATGTGTCAGCAACATGCCTAGATTGTGAGTACATTATTAATTGGCAGGAGTTAATTAAGAACAAAGCCAAAAGTGGTCAGAACAGCTGTCTGTTAGAGGACGCCTTCTCCATAGTTTCTTGCCTGCCCTGGAGGTCTGAAAACCTGCACCAGGTGTCCCTCATTGAGAACTATCCAGCTCCTCTAACTGCCCTGGGCGAGCCTGTGCGACAGGTAAGGCAGTGTGAACACCGTAAATCACACACAGCGTAATTACTGTTCTGTAATTGTCTTCTTTCCTTTCTTCAGGGAGTATTCACAGTGTGGGAGGAATCTCCAGAAATGAAGACAGCCTCTAGAGGGCATCAGAGACAAGTATTTCTCTTCAAAGACTGTATTGTACTGTGTAAACTGAAAAGAGACACCAGCATGAACAATGACACCTTCACCTTCAAGAACAAAATGAAAGTAAGACATTAGATGTCCGACTTTCTCATATTAGGTCAAGCAGTTCACTTGTCATTCTCATTCTCACTGTTGCTGTCTACCCAGCTGAATGATGTGGAAATAAAGGAGACCGTGGGTGGAGATGAAAAATCTTGGGGGTTATGGCATGAACACAGAGGGTCGTTGAGAAGGTATCTACTGCAGAGTCGCTCCACGTTGGTTAAACTCTCCTGGCTCAAGGATCTAAAGGAGCTACAGCAGCGCTCCAGTCTGCCTACTAACAGTAAGTTGTTTTAAATTTTATCTGGGGTACGTGACATCTGGTGTTGTCTTACTGCTTGTGTGTTGGATTTTAACAGGCCCCCCAGTGTTTGAGTCATTGCTTTCTGACACCACAACAAAGATAGGTCAAACAATCAAACTGACCTGCAAGGTCACAGGATCACCAGAACCAGTCACGAGCTGGCTCAAAGGTCAGAAAACGCTTTTCTGTTACTCGTCGTGTTTTTTCAACTTAGTTTGTTAACAGCAGGTTTTACTAATGGTGCATTTATGATTAAAAACAACAGCGATGGTTCATAGTTAGAACCTCATGTCTACCTTTTAGATGGGCTCCTTTTAGAGGATGACCCCCGTCACATCATCACATCAGACCAGTCGGGCACCTGCAGCCTTGTCTTGGATTGCCTCACTGCAGAGGACTCTGGACAGTACATGTGCTACGCTACCAGCTCCATGGGCAACGCCGGTACTCTGGCAAAAGTTGTGGTGCAGGGTGAGTCTGCGCCTGAGCTCCAAGTACCAAAGTATTATTTCCAGTGTGATGTCACAAGCTTTACCCACAGTTGTTATTGATACAACTTTTATTATCACTAATTCTACAGTTTCTATGACAGTATTAATAATACCTACTAATAATATTTTGTCAGTACCTGCTCTACAATTACTTCAGTCACTACTAGCACTGTTTCTACTGTTACAGCTGTTATACATTTTCTTTTCACTGCTCTGTCAGCTACAGATGTTTTAGTACTACTACTTCTATAAATGGCATAACTACTATTATTACTGCTAAATTGTACTAGTATATATTGAAACACCCTTTAATCTGACTGTATTCCTTCTCTCCAGCTCCACCCCGATTTGTGAGACGGCTGGAGAGTGCCTGTCTGATAGAAGGAGAGGATATCCAGTTCGTCTGCTCCACGCTCCCTACTCCTTTACCACGAGTCAGGTGTGCCAACAGAGAAGCTGTAATGTGACCACAGTACACTCTCTGTGATTTCCTGCCCATTGTCTGTACCAAATGTTTAAATCATTGGCAGGTGGCTGAAAAATGGCAGAGAGTTGATTGATCCTCAGAAATACTGCATCCTGAATGATGTTCGAAGTGGAATCTTGTGTCTGACGGTCATTCGTGCAGCAGAGGCTGATATTGGACAGTATGAGTGTGAGGTATTAAAACGTGCATTGATAAAATCTGCAGATGTCAGAGATCTATTTATTACAAAGTACATTAAAGCCTTTCTCCTTTTAGCTTCGGAACGAGTTCGGCTGTGTGAAGTGCAAGGCAGGCCTCTGCCCCGCCTATGTGTTACCGATTGAATATGAGAACAACCAACCACAAGATTTGCCTCCCAAAGGTAGGAATGGCTCAGTGACTGAAGGTAAATGTCCTCCGCCTAGAGTTTTCATGTGGATTCTCCACACTCTCACTAGTTCCGCTGTGTTTGAAAAGGGATGAAGCACATACCATTGTTCCACCTCTGATCCTTCTGATCACTGTTTTGCATCACATCATGTGACACCTCCTCACTTTACGACAACAAACCCTGCAACAACACATTACATCAATTCCCACTTTCAACCACTACCATCCATCCATTCTATCAAGCCTACACCATTTTAAGAGTTTACTTACACTTTCCTCTTTTCCCATTTTAGACTCACACCTAGTCTCAAAGAGGATACCTGTTGTCACTAGATCCCCAGGAGTTATGGCATATTTGTAGAATTATTATTATCATCATCACAATACAGGAACTGTCAATCTAACTATTAACTACATTCAATTGTGGTATGCATGCGTCATTCCCACTGGAGCATGGAAGCAACATGTGAACAGTAATGTGTAAGTTGTGTGTGTGTGTGTGTGTGTGTCTTTGCTGAATGCTCATAATAATGGTTAACTGTTACAGTAAACCACTACTTGAATATCCATTTCAGACCTACTATCTACAAAAAGCCGATACTAACCCGTGGTCCAGAGTCTGTGTCACCACTCGCTTCATCTCATGTATGTAAGTGCCAGGAAGGATGTGGTGTTTCTAACCTCTACGTGTATTGGACAGTTGAGTTCCTGAGTGCACGTGAGTCATGATAAGAGAAACGTCTGCAACTAAACAAGAAAACAAGTGTTTAATGCCATAACATAATGGGATCAAGAGGTTATCATTCCACATTGACAACATACTGTACTTCCCAGCATCCTCACTTATGATAAGACATTGACATGTGTGTTTATGGAATGTTTGTGTTTTCCATCTTCTTACCACTTTCTTCAAAGCGTGGACCAAAACAGGCTTTTTTTAAGTTTTAGTTTTAAGTTTTTTTAAGTTCCCATCATTAATTTAATAATAAATACACCACTATTGTAGTCCTATAATATGTAGTGATTTTTTTTACTGTGCTGTTAAACTACTGTTACATATGCTCCACAATAACAGTGGTAGAGTTGAACAGAATTAGTTAAGAATAAGATTCTGTAAGTTTGGTTTATTTAGAGTTAGGGTCTAACTCATATAAAAATTGTTCCTACCTTTTTGGCACAAGTTGACGTTTTTTCTTCCATTGCCAGTAACCTACATGTTTTTCCATCTTCCCTCTACTAGTTTGATAGCAGAAGGTTCCTCACATGGACCGTTCCATGTAAGTCATCATTGTCATGATAACAAATAACCACTCAACATTCCCCTTTCTCCTCTTGCCAAAGCATGCCCAGCTAACTCTTCACACCTACGAACACAAGATGGTCATGTGCTGGGCAGGTGTCCCCCTTACGTCCATGTAGGAGTGGTCATGTGCCCACATCCTCCTGATGTGGTGTTAGTGGGGTTAAACCCTCACGTGCTGAGGTAAGACATGCAAAGTTACTTTTCCTGGACTGTAAGGTAATGTACTTTCCCAGTTATTCACAGTATACATAAAGATTCATGTTTAAATTTAAAAATATGTGGTTATTCTACTTTTAATATTAACTGTCTGAGTATAAATTCAAAGAAGTGTTTGGATTTTCTTAGATGCTGACTCAGAGGGCTGGTCCACCACCTTTGTGAAGAAATGGTTACAGACTGACTTCAGCCCAACCTCTATTGCCAAGATGCTTTTTCTTCCTGGACACACTGAACAGTAAGTTGTGTAAAACTTACTACACAACTTACCTACTACTTCTTTTCCTCTCTTTGAAGTCGACATCAGTCACAACCTGATAAATATTGTCTTTGCTTGGTAAATGTCTTAATTCAATAGTTTGCTGCTAAATTAAAGGGGAGTAGTGTAAACCCCAAAATAAAAAGGATAGACTGTATGATGTGAATTGTGACTGTATTAAGAAGTATGTCACATCATTATGATCTGACCGTAGTCTTTACATTTTCTACTTATCCTTTATCTTTAGAGCCGAGTGTGATGCTGAAGAGGCGGCACCTGTCTCTTCAGACGTGGATCAGACAGGTCGGCAGCCTTCCTGCTACTTAGAGGAAGAAGAGGAGATCTTCATCTCAGAATCAATGCAGGAAATTACAGATGGTATTCTTGTCTCTTAAACATACAGTTATGAATATTATCTCACATATGCATATACGTGTACGTGAGTAACTAATTATCTTTGCAGCCCCTCCATCCATCCAGGTACCCACTCAGGACCTTTGTGTGAAGCCTGGGCAGGCAGCTACGTTTACTGCCATCATCACAGGAAGACCTACTCCAAAGATACAGTGGTATAAGGTAGAGTTCAGTGATTTACAAAAAAGAGAAGTAAATAGGTTCAATAGTTAGATACGTTTTCACTCTTTATACTCACAACGTAACATAATTAAAATTAAAATGGCTCTCTTCTCCCGTGACTGTAGGACGGTGAGGAGCTCGCAGCTAACGAGAATGTGGAGATAAGACAGCACGGAGCTCGATGCTTAGTGACCATAGGTTGTCCTGAGGGCGAGGACAGCGGCGTATACACCTGCTTTGCCTACAATGACTCTGGCCATGCCTCATGCCAGTCTCAGCTGACAGTGGAGGAAGGTGAGACAACAGCGTGCGCTGTCTTAGTGCACTGGTGTCTAGCTGAAAAACCCTACAAAGGGTTAGTGGCCAAGGTGCATTTATCACAAGTTGACTGTATTGTTTCTCTCTAGGTCCTCTGGAGTGTCAGGAGAGAGAAGTGGAGCTGGGGAAGAGAAGAAAGTTATTCTCCTTATACGATGTTCATGAGGAAATTGGAAGGTGAAACTGTATTATACTGACATTGTCCAAGCCGTCCAGGATCCCTGGTAAGATCTGACATCACCGTCATAATCTTTCTGTCTTCCAGGGGAACCTATGGCGTAGTGAAGCGTGTAGTTCACAGAAGGACAAGTGAAGTTTTTGCTGCAAAGTTCTTGCCTCTGCGGAGCAGCACTCGGACGAGGGCCTTTCAAGAGAGAGACTTGCTTTCTCGTCTGGCTCATCCCCGAGTGGCCTGTTTGCTGGACTTCTTTTGTACCAGACGCACACTGGTGCTAATCACCGAAATGTATCCTCTTTGGGAAATGTTACAGCATTATTGCCACATGTGGGTTTCGTTTTTTCATTTGTATTTAGTCCTTAAACATGATTTTTGTGTAGCTGCTGCTCTCACGGACTTCTGGACCATCTACTACTGACAGGATCAGTCTCAGAGATAGAGGTACAAGCTCACATTTATTCCCTGCAAAATGTTTTCCTTAAAAATGTTACATATGACACATATGACATTCACCCTTTTCTTTCAGGTTCAGTCATACATTCAGCAAATCCTCGAGGGAGTTGGTCACATACACAGCATGAACATCTTGCATTTGGACATTAAAGTGAGATTCACAGTTTGCTCATCTCCACATTGAACTGTTGAGTGTGTCATTCATTTTATGCTGTCCTTAACGCTGATTATATTTATACTCTGTTCAGCCTGAAAACATCCTAATGGTGTATCCACCAAGAGATGAGATCAAGATTTGTGATTTTGGCTTCTGCCAAGAAATAGATGCATCCAGACACCAGTATAGTATGTTTGGCACGCCGGAGTTCACTGCTCCAGAGATTGTTCATCAAGAGCCAGTAACTGTGGCCACTGATATTTGGTGAGTAATGTTTATTATGTATAAAATATGGATTTAAATTACACTGGCCTCTACAGTATTACTAGAAGATTTAAATAAAAGCTAAATGTTATTTACAAAGACATGTACCACTGTAAAATACAGAACAAATATAAGGCATCGTAGTGATGAGTCTCATTCCCTCTGTCAGGGCGGTCGGCGTTATGGCCTATCTGTGGTATGTATCACAGTATTTGTAATAATATTCTGAACATGTTGAATGTGCTGCGTATTCAGAAGCTGCCGAGTTTCTGTCTGAATTCTACCTCTTTATCCTGGAAGTCTTGTGTGCCGATGCCCTTTTACGGGTGAGACAGACCGTGCAACACTGCTGAGAGTTGGGGAGGGGACCCTGAACTGGGATACTCCTGATGTCACTGACAGGAGCCCCGAAGCCCAAAGCTTTCTCCATATGGCTCTTCAGCCCGATCCAGAGTAGGAATCATCTCTTATTATTGCTTTATTATTCCTGTGGCTTAGCAGTCCAGTCACACAACAAAGTGTGAAGCAATCTACCATGGAACTGCAAATGTCAAAGTTTTGAACAAACAAAAACAAACAGTACATGAAAATGTTTCCACATAGGTTTTGCTGAACACAGTGTTTTGTTTTAACATAGTGTACGGATATAGCACAGCATGCGTCTGACTGCTCCTGATTTTTCTTTGTCTAGGAAGCGACCGTCTGCCTTTGAGTGCTTGAGCCACGAGTGGTTTCAGGTAAAAGGAAATACAACACAACAGGAATAGTCTGCCTCCTACAGGGACGCGTTTAGTGCACTAAACTACTACTATACTTTATATCTGTATTCAGGATGAACATGCAGGAGAAGATACTGATGAAATCAACACAAAGAATCTGAAGATCTTTGTCTCAAAAAGAAAGTGGCAGGTGAGTTTCCTTTGCATCAGGCTTTAAGATACTAGCATACTAAGTGCTTTCTCATAAAATTGATGATTTTCAAGTGTCCTGTACTTGTATGAGTTGAATTTGCTGTTTAACTTCTACCTCCCCAGCGATCTTTGACTTGCATTGGGTCAGTTCTCACTTTAAGACCCATCCCTGAGCTGCTGGATGCTCCTCTCAGAGAGACCTCAGTCACAGTGTCCCGCGAGCCACAGGAGCACAGCAGCACCTCTCTCAGTAGTGGTTCCTCATCGGAGTATGACGAAGCAGACTCTTGGGACTTCTTCCGGCACTGTAGCCCGACTGAGGAGGAGGAAACAGAGGAGGACTATGATCCTCTGAAGGACAGAGCACAGATCCCTGAGCCTTTTTCCAAATTCCACCTAGATGCAGAAGCGGAAGAAGAAGTAACATTAGGGGAAGAAGAGTATGGGGGGATGGTAGGAAGGAGGAGTGCGTTAGAACGCAGCATGAGCAGACAGTCTGTTGCGTCATCGGATGCGTCATGCCAACAAACACCTCAGATAGAGCGTAGGTTCAGCAAAGACAGCAGTGCTTCCCTGTGCTTGTCTGACGGGGAGGAGGGTTCGGGGAGTGATGGCAGTCGTATCCCTAGGGGCAGCGTCATCCGAAGCACTTTTTATAGCACCTCTCATCAACTTTCACCAATGTCTGCCAGACATATGTCGTTGAGAGACAAATTCCAGGCTAAAAAGCAGGAGAGAGGGCGCAAACCACTGAGGAGAAGCTTCTCAGGACGTCTCAACGAGCCTCTTATTGAATATGTGGAGGATGAGATGGAAACCAACCGTGGCCAGAGACGAGGGTCTAAGTCCACCTCCGCTGACAATGGAAGTAGACCCGCCCACACCAATGCTCCACCTCACAGGAGGAGCAGGTCTCTTGATGAGTGTTCCCGTCGGTCTCCCAGCTCCCCTAAGCACACGCCAGGTGAAGAAAGTGGTTCTCAAAGTGTGAAGGAAGATTTCACTGATGATGAAGTGGCCGGGAGAACATCACTGGCTAACTTGAGCCTGTGTCGACCAACAAGAAGAAAAGGCTCTGGCGCTCAGTTCCGCGTACTAAGGGGAACATCATTTCCCTCCAACTTTGTGGCAGGAGACAGAATGAGTGCCAGGCTGGATCAGGAGCAGACAGAGGGAGACGCCTTTACTGGTTCCCAGGGGTCTTTGGCTGAGTCTTCTACCTTGGAGCATGGTGGCTCTGAGTCTTCAAGTAGACTCGGCTCCTGTGAGGAGCTGAGTCGTGGTTATCTTAAAGGAGGATACAGATCAGGACTCAGTGAAAGGTGCGATGATCAGGGGGAGCCTCTGATGTCAACATCCCCTTGCTCATTCCAGGAAGTTAAATCCAAAAGTTCATTTTTCCAGGCTCCACCGCGAAACCGCACCCGCTCTAATCCCAACTTATCTACAGATCCCCCGACGATCTTGCAAACACCAAGCCCCAATCCCAGCCTGTCTTCTCTCCAGACTCCAGAAAGGCCTCCTAGAGCCAGGGATAAAAAGCTAAATTGCAGCCTGCAGAGGCATGCGTCGGCTCCAGCCTTGGAAGCCCAGCCACCCACGGGAAAATCACCCAAGCTGGGACTACTACAGATCTTCCGCAGGCAGTCCTGGACTGGTCATTCCTACTCACAACTGCAGAACACAGAGTTAGGACCCACACTAGGAGAGATCATGAAGCCTGATACACCCACTATGTCTCTGAGGAAAAAAATGAGAGCCTCTGCTTCCAGCTTAACTAAGCTGTTTTCCAGGTCTTCTAGCAAGGAGGATGTGAGTAAAGGTGGGTAGTTAAAGGTTGTCCTCATTTTATCATGAAAGAAAACAAAAAAACGAAAATGATATTATATATGTATCTTTACTGATGTATTTATACTGTTCATTGGTTTTTTAATCCAATTTAATGTTTTCTTTTTTCTTCTCTTCTTACAGGGCCAATAGTAAAAGGATCAGTCATTGGTCTTGAAAGTCCAAAAAAGAAGAGATCTAAGCTTTTGTCTTCTTTCCTAATACCTGCATTCAAAAAGACAAAAGGTAGTAAACAAGTGTTAGTGATGTTCAAGATGGTCTGAAATCTTGCCATTCACACCATTACTTTGTTAAAATCCAGGTTTTGTTGATTTGTTTCCAGATCTGCCAGTTCGCCCGAGCAGGGCCGACGTGCTCCGTTTAGATGGAGGTGGAGTTCTGCTGGTTTGGAGGCCAATTCAGTCTAATGATCCAATCACCTACTGTGTTCAGTACTGTACAGACGGTGGGTTCACAGAGACGGTGCAGGACATCAGCACAGAAATTCAGACGGCGAGGAACCAAATCATTTGTTTGTTAGACAAAAAAGTTTCTGTTCATGGTGATCTAGTTACATGGATGGTGTCAAAGTTCATTGTGCTTCATTGGAAGCTGAATTACTTCACTTTGTGGGGATGACTGTTTCCTCTTGTAACATATCATATCACTGCAGGAGGGGAGTGGACAGTGCTGTCAGAGGAGGTGACAGAAAGCTGTTACGAGGTGAAGGACCTACCGAGAGGAGCGTCTTATGTGTTTAGGGTGAGCTGCATCACCAAGACCGGAGCAGGACCTTTCAGCGATGCTTCAGCACCTGTTGTCATGGCTACTCACCCTGAAGGTACGAAAATACTATTATAATATATATTTATTATAATTTTTTATAATTGTGTTAATAAATAGGAATTAATTGTATTAACTATTAATTCCGTGAATTTGAATACTTTCAGTGACCTTGCGTTTTATGTGTGAATGTAGTTTTTTTTCACTGACTATTTACATCCTTGTCGGCCACAGCGTGGAAAGTAACTGCATTCTGACCTGTATTTACTTTGTTGTGTAGAGACCTCCATTCCTCTCATCCGTACTGAAGCCCTGGGGTCAAAGGCCCTCGCGTCAGAACAACAAACAGCCCACAAGAACTTCAGCTTCCTTTCTGAGATCAATCGGTGCCGTAGTTTCCCTTTTTATTTTATTTCTGCACTTGATAATATTTTTCTCCCCTTTAAAATGAGATGTTTCAGGATATTTTTCATACCTCCACCAGACGGGTTAAGGCCAGACTTGCCTCATACTTCCCACTTTCTCACTTTTGCTGGCTTCTGTCTCTCAGGGGTCGTTTCAGTGTCATAAACCTGTGTAGAGATGTCGAGACCAGCCAGGTTTTTGTTGCAAAGATCACCGCTTACCAGGCAGAGCAGAGACAGCTGGTGTTAAGAGAGTACCAGCTGCTCAAGAGGCTTCATCATCCCCACCTGGTTCAGCTGCACGCTGCGTTCATCACCTCCTGCTACATGGTGTTAGTGGAGGAGCTCTGTCCCGGCAAGGAGTTGCTCTACAGTCTGGCTGCGAGGTAAAGGAATGGAGCAACTTTCACTGTCTCTGCATAAATGTATATTTATGCTTGTTTTGTGTTTTCTCTGAGTGACTGAATGACAGTAGCATTATCTGTTTACTGTACTTTACCATTAACTTTAGCCATATTGTTCTGTTGTGTGTTTAGCGGTGAACTTGCTTGTGGTCAACTTAACATCAGATCAAAATGTCACATCTCTTTATGTTCTTATGGACATGTTTAAATTAAGGTTATTAGACCAGATATATTCATTACTTAAATGTATTTTTCTGTTACTTAATAATAAATCAGCTGACAGACAGTACGTGTGGGCGCTACAACATGGTTTCTGTGTTTTGTGACATTTAGCCAGGCAGGACTGGGAATCGAACCTCTCACCCTTGGGTTGGTGTTTTAAAGAATGATTTATCTAATTAAAGTTATTTTTCAAGCTTACAGTTTAGATTTGAGATAAACTGGTACAAGGTTCTGTACATTTAAACCTAATTGTAGAGGAAATGGAGAAACCAAATGCAACAAAACGTGTCTGTGTCTGTCTTATCAGAGACGTATATGCCGAGGCGCAGGTTGCAGAGCTCCTGGTTCAGATTCTAAGAGCAGTCGACTACCTTCACAGCCGTCGGGTTATCCACCTGGACCTGAAGTCTGACAACATGTTGGTGGATGATTGTAACCACCTTAAGATTGTGGACTTTGGCTCAGCTCAGTCCTTTACACCCGGACAGCCTCTTAACGTCGAGCACATCCAAGGCCTAGCAGAAAGCAAAGGTTCAGATGTACAGATGTTACATTTTAAAAGGAAAACCAAACATTTTATGATATTTTGTTGTAGATATCTCTAGTGCACTAACCTTGGATTGTCATATATACAGTAGATACATACACAGACATACAGTATATCCACCACATGGATGGAAATAACCAGCCGTCTTCTTCCACATCAGCTGATCCTTGCTATCACGTCCTATTCTAACAACCCCAAATGTGACTGCATGTGGTATTTCCAGTAACAGCACAGCACTTTACAAACAGTATCCCATGTCTGTCTGTTTTGTCAGTTTATATTATCCTTCCTAAAGCTCCGGAAATCCTCGAGGGTCAGGGTGTCGGGCCTGAAACTGATGTTTGGGCTGTGGGAGTTCTGTCGTTCATCATGTGAGTGCAGAGACACAGGTGGCATAGCAACCATACAATCATACAAATCATTATTAGAATAGTTTTATGAAATGTAGTAAGTAATCATTGTTTTGGAAAATGCTTATTGCATAATCTACAACATACTGTGTGTATAACTCCTATGGTCACTAGGTTGAGTGCTGACAGCCCTTTCCATGCAGAGCACAGCTGGGAACAAGACAGAAACATCAAGAAGGGGAAGATTCAGTTTGGACGTTGTTACCCTGGCTTGTCAGAAGGAGCCTTAAACTTCATGAAGAGCTCCCTGAATAACAAATCTTGGTGAGTGTATCTCTTAAAATACAGTCTGCAATTCATTGAAATGTACATATTGTAAGTTAAACAAGTACAATATTGCACATGTCAAAGCAGACTGCTATAAATTGCTGTGACAAGGCTCTAAATTCTTAATGGATGAATGAACCTATACTGCATTTTGACAACTGTCAATTCATGAGCGTGAGCATAAACTTCTCATATAAAGACTGAAAGAATAGTTTTTTCTCCCCAGTAATCTCTGTGGCAGTCAGTACATGAAATCTAATAACTTGAGTTGTATTGACAGGTTACCGTACCATATCAGAACCAGACTGCATTAGACTCTACGACTGACTGACTAAATAAAAACATCGCCGTCGCTGGAGTCTGAGCCTTAAAAAACAGCGTTCAACATGCGAACATTGCTAGTGCAGATACAAGGATATGTATAATAAAAGACCTGGTAGTCTGAATGATTGCTATCATCATTGCTATAATATTTATAGGGTGGGTACTACACCAGAGAATAAATACAGAATATCAACGCTGTATTTAAGCTCTCTTTTATTTTCAATATAGATTTGTATCGAGGAACACACAAGACTATAAATTGCTAAAAATGATAAAATAATCATGTCTGACTTAGGGGGAGGCCCACTGCAACCGAGTGTCTTCGGCACCCATGGCTGAGGAACCATCGTACCCTGCACAAAGCACCACACTCCCGAGTGTGTTTCTCCACAGACAAGCTCAAAGACTTTCTGAAGCAAAAGGAGGAGAAGCGAGACCAGGTCTGCACCAAGCTTCGAGGTCCCTTCTTCCAATAAGGAGCCTTCTCTCAACGATGCAGAAAAGCGTGATTTTATAAATGATCCTGCAGCTTTGTACCCAGCTCAACGAGTTTCAGCTGAGTGTTTCCTGTGTGGCTCTTTGCTGCTGGATGAGGTCAGCTCAGATATGTTTCCCCTTTTAGGGTCCTCCGATTGATGCGTCTTAATGAGTTGTCGCTTTAGTTGATACGGAGACAGCTTTAGTTTAAGCAGCCGCTGCAGATTCTTTCGTCAGTTCTAAAGTTTGGCCTTAAAGTGAAAATATTTTCCGTGTGCTACTGAAAAACAGTTATAAACAGTATTTTATTCAAAACATTTTCTGCCTTAAAATGATAATGTATAAATGGGAATTTGAATAGACTTTAATTTGTGTTGGATAGTTAGATATTAGTAATATATTTGGGTCGAGAGTGAGATAATCAATAAAAGATTAAAGACAGTGGTCAGTCAACATCTTCTTTATTCAGTCTCATTCGTATCAAACACACAAACATACATGTAAATGTTTAAAGTGTAATACATGCGGTAAATTTAAAAACCCATTTTATGTCATCTTTAATTCATGCGTTTGAGTTCTTTGTTTAGTATCATTTGTTTATTAAAAGGTGATTGATGACTTATATTAGACATAATGACATTTATTTCCACTAACCTATTGTTTAATCATTGTTTTTAGGTAGGTCAGTGTTAAACCTGGACCTGATGTTGCATGCTGCTGAGCCAGCTGGCAGGAATATGTGGGTTATCATTTTCATACAGATATGCAGTATCAACCAATAATTGCACTAAATCTAAGACAAAGTCCCATTCTCTTAGCTGAGAGGACAATACAATTCACTTCAGCGTTCTCTTTACCATCTCAGCATCACTGAACTTTTCCTCCGATGCCTTGTTGGTGTGTTTTCAGCCAGTGAAGGTGTCATTATTCAGGCCAGAATCACAACTTGTTCTTTCAGTGTAGCAGCAGGAAGATTTCCTGGTTCCTTTTTATTATTTGGCCTCTTGAACCTTTGTGATTTCCTGTAGAATTGAAGTAAAGAGTGCAGAAATACTGTTACTTTATGCCGTGTTTAATGACCCAGAGCAAACACTAAGGTGCTTTACGTACTTCATTAAGGATATCTTTCAGCTCTTCGTAGGCCCTTTCTACGTTGTCATTGATGATGACAACATCAAACACTCCGGGCTCCTTACCTAGAAGAAATAATCTCATCAGATGCAACGACTGTCTACATCAACATCATGTTCCAGCAGAACTGCAGAGAAACTCACTGAGCTCTAAATCAACACGTGCTGCTTCGAGACGTTTCTGTAAACTCTCCTCTGTCTCTGTCTGCCTGTCCCTCAGGCGTTTTTCCTGGGAGACATAGCAGAATAAAACAACACCTTTAGCACAAAAGCTGCTCTTGTTTTTTTAACAATTCTATAGTTTTACAAGTTGTATATAGTTGTCTATATTAGGTTATGCAAAACATGAAGTCGGAGTGTTACCAGGATGTCCATGGATGGAGGCTGGATGGAGATGTAGATGGGGTTCAGGTCTGTCTCTTTAATCCTCTTCACCCCCTGGATGTCCACATCCAGGATGCAGATTAGGTTCTTCGCCTGCACATCTTCTATGGCAGCTTTACTGTAGAACCAGTGTATTGTTATAGTATGAAAATACACAAATCTATTTAAGAGATGGGTTTAACCACATCCGAACCATTATCGAACGTGCAACCATGCAAGTTTGGGCTCACGCGTAGGGACTAAAGTAAGAGGATCTCTGCATTGATCCGAGCTGCTCAGACTGCAGTGACTGTGTGTTATCTTCGGAATAAGAAGAAGAGATTAAACGTGACACACTAGGTGCTGAGCTCCAGCATTGCACTTTTTGACCTAATGTGGGTTAGAGCTCCATCTGTCACTGGACTGTTAAGTACCCTCTTGATCCTTGTGGTCAAGCTAGAGGGTATTCTCACATACAAGACAAAAATCTATGTTTGCATTAAGATCTGTGGACACTATTGATTTTTACTTGCATTATCTGAGCTTTTCTTTCAGATTTTCATCCTAGGTAGAGTGGAAAAGCTTTGGAATCAGCATGAATAACAGAAAATCTATTAGAAACATTTTTATCTTGATGCCATTAATCGCATGGTTAAGAATGAGGCGACATCCACAAAGAGGTGAACAAACGTACCTTGTTCCGTACATGTTGCCGGAAAATTCTGCATTCTCAATGAATTCGCCGTTGTCGATTCCCTGCTGCATGGCTTCTCGCGTTGTGAAATGGTAGTCTGCAACATCAATAGTAAATCTAACTGTCGTGAAGACTTGCACAATGAAAATACATGATTTATTATATTATTTGTTAATGCACGCAGAGACAAGTCATGTTTTATGAAGATGTCATTAGTAGTTCATTCCGGATCCTCACAACATCAAAACCTCTAGGCATCTAAACAAACACTACACACTTCTACTACCACTAATGAGCTCTGTGTAATCTGGTCAGGATGAGGTAACAAACTGAAGGGAAATGTTGAAACAGAACGTGATTTACTATAAATCAAATCTTTCCCCAAAATCCACTGTTATGTTGTTTACAATAAAACACATTTGGATTATTAAATAGAAATTTTGTGTTGTGTATTTCTGGCAAAGAGACAAAAAATGGTCTGTGCCAGAAATGACCAAGTTTTTCCTGATACATTCAGTGTTTGAAGACCTTTGATCCAAAAACAACACAGAAGGTTGTACATGTTGAAAGTTTTGTTCTGTGATGCTAATGGTTGCTGTAAATCACCGGTGCTCTATCAGTGGGAAACAGGAGAGTCAAACCTCGTGAGACTGGAAATGGGAATAACTACCGAGGCATTACAGGGGGCTATTTTCAAAAGCTTTTTACTCCAAAGTGTTGACTGATCTTGATTCCTTAGATGATTTAGTGTTTTTTTTATTTGTTTATCACATTACTACTCCATGCAAATTCAATGACGGTGTGCCAGGATGATGAAAGTAACCCCCATCCTTAAAAACTGTGATCAGGAATCACACTGAGATCACCTTTATCTGTGGTTTCTGATTCATTTGGACACGATAATGAGGCTGACAATTCTAAGTCTTCAGAGGAAAAGACGTCTGCTACAGGCAGTAAAGTAGCCCCCAGAAGCAAAGGGAGCTTGTTCAGCCCTATGGAGAAAGCAAAAAAGGCACAGAAAGACGTTTATCCCTTTATGTCAAGGGAGCTAAACAATGGGGACATAACCATTTGTGCAGTTCACTTGGGAGTAAGAAGTATTGTGGGTGTTTTTCTTTTGAGCAGACAGGTAGGAGCGGCTCGGAAATGTGGTACAACAAAAAATAAAAAAGTGTATAGTTTAAAATACACTTTTTTTCAACAGGTCTGTAGATTTAAATCCAAGTGCATAACTGGTGCATGTTCAGTCCCGTTGCGAAGGCCCTAAAAGCATCAACCACCCCTCATCTGTGGAACTGAAACTAGAAGTCTACTACAACTACTGACGGCCTGGTAGCTCAATGGTTTAAGTGTCAGACTAGGATGCAGAGGTTTGCAGGTTCAAATCCATGTCTGACTCCTATTCCATCCCCCACCAGGTGTGTCCCTGAGCCAGACACCCAGCGCCAGCTCCCTGTAAGTCACTTTGGATAATAGGTCTGCAAAGTAAAGTAAACTACTGTACCTTTGCCATTTTCCTCTCCTGGACGAGGGTTCCTTGTTGTGTCTGCAAGCAGAAGTTTTTACATCAAAATCCAGTAAATGTGCCATGACGCTGTAAAAAGACTGGTTGCACCATTACAAGATTTCCTGATTTAGCGCAGGACTAGAGGCCAGCGCAGCATTAGACTGCTGTGCCTCCTGTTTCTACCTCACACAGGATGTTGTATTAGAAGCCAATCAACAGTTGGCAAACAAACATACGTGACACGCTGAATCCAAAGACGCCTTCATAATCCTTCATCAGCTTTTTCATCAGTGTGCTCTTCCCTGCTCCAGAGGGGCCACTCAGTACCAAAGGCCTTGGTCCTGACATTGTTCTGAGACAGACAGACAGACAGACAGACGGGGGACAGAGTGAACTCATGGTTGAGCCAGAGGCAGATTATGGATTAGAGTTTGTGCCAGAGGAAATTCCGTTTTAGAGGTGTGGCACGGATCATAATGTTAACAGAAGAGATTTAAGCACCAGTTATGTCAAGCATCTCGTATTGTTAACCATTAAAACTGTGGAAAAGCTCTAACATTTGCTGTAAGGCTAATCCCTTGAGCCAAGCTTCTCTTGACCGCTCCACTGTCATGAGGACACATCCCAACATGCACGTTGAGGGTTAAAAGCAAACCTTTGCTCTCGTATCATTGTGAATTTAATCTCTGCTAGTAATTAACTGAGACTTGGAATTTCGGCATCCCATCTTCTTAATTAAAATATTAAAACATGTCCGCGTCCTAATTGCTGACTCGTTAGACAGCCAGAGGCCCTGGGGTTAATGCTAAGAACGCCTGTTAATGAAGTCACGGCAGGTCAGTCAGCAGGATTAATTGGATCTGAGCCACGAGACAAAAGAGGTCCCGGACAGGCGTACCTGCTGCACAAAGAGAGGATGTTTCAGGGACAACGTTGAATCCGTTCATTTAGGATCCCCATTAACACAATTACTTAGTAACACAGAAGTCAACGAGTCTGAGACAAAACTAATACTTTCTGCTACGTTCTGCATCAACTTCGCAGCATCTCTCATGAAAATGAATTTTCACCTCACTGTGTTTGTCTGACAGTTAAAGTACAGTACCCAGCAATATATATCCATCAGCTGCAACGTGAACATGGGCAGGTGGTTACGTTATGGGCGGTGCTCAGCATGGCCTCTGTGTCTGTGGCTACACAACCCTATACAGAGCAAGCTACAGTATAAAGTCCTCCACCACGTTAAAACTATCAGGTTTGGTTATTAGCATTTGAAGCTGTAAAGAATTAGCTGTAAAACTGTTGCTTATATGTTAACACCTCAGTGAGAAAAGGCATTAAAGTAAAATTCAGTATAATTACATTTGATAATTATTATTATAATTATAATTATTTCCCCTTCGTCACAACATTTGAAATTTCCTCTCGGTAATCGTGGTAGTGTAGCCAAACACTGATCTTTATTTCTGTTTGAAGCAGCAGTACAGTATAACACAAGTTCCCAGTCTTATCCCTGAACTAAGCCTCGGTTCGCTTGTTTTTCTCATCTGTATAAAAGAAGCCATTGTATGTCTGTATGTGTGTTTCAGTGCTTTATGACATATTAGCTATTATTCAATCAATTGTACTAAATTAATGATTAAAGTCTAAGAAATAAAAAAATATTCAAGCTTACCTGTTGTCACAAAGCCTGTGTTGCTTGTTATGTAGAGAGTAATGTCAGTAGTGAATGGACTATTTACAGTGTGTGTGTGTGTGTGTGTGTGTGTGTGTGTGTGTGAAGCAGCTCACTGTCAGTCCCTATTACCACCACCTCCCTTCAGCTCAGCCGCCTATCACATGTGTGCGTCCCGGATTGTTTTTATTCGCACAAGTCACCATAGAAGAATTAATTTGGGGAATTCTCCAGTTCAAGAGGCAAATGTCATTATTACAGGTTTATTTACATCACAATACAACAGTTTTTCGACAGGACAGTTTTTCAGTAGGTCTGTATGGCAATTTCCTGTAACGCCCTGTTCACACTGAAAGAGTGACACATATCTGTACATATGTGCCCAAAACGAGGACAATCTACAAAGCAGCTTTACAAGTTCCTAGTTTAACTTTTGCCTCTACAAGGAAGTCACATTTTGAAAGCAGAAACGCGCCAACCGTGTGTTTGAGCTGCAACTGACTCTGTCTGGCTAATCCTGTAGCGACCCACTTCTTAAAGGGTGAATGCAAAACACAGAGTCATCTCAACAAAGCTGCCGTCAGGACCAACCGGCGTGCGATACTGTACCTGCTGTCTGTCGATGTCTCGATATGTTCTCCCTTTACACAAAGATTTTGAGAAACAGCTTCCTTTTGGACTCACGTTTTATTTTAGTTACATTGATAAAATTAAATGGAATGATCCTATACAAAGAAACACATTAATGACAAAGTTAAAATTTGCTCAAATTAGATTACTGTGAACATTTGCAACTTACAGGAGCTAAACAAACAAGAAGTGATCTAATCAATATAGTTAATACAGTCACACTGTTCTGCTAATCAACATCAGTCCAAACATACACAAACTATATACACATGTTTGATTCAACTATTCTTCGCTCATAAAACAGACAAAAAGATTACAAAATTGATAAATATTGTCCCAAAATGAGTTTTTCAGTGCCTGAGCTCTGGTTTTAGACGTTCTTCAGATTTGGCTGATGTTGCAGCAGGAACGTAAATATGATACAGGCTCGTAAACAAAGGTCACATGTGCTGTTCTTCAAACTGTAGCGGGCGTTAGGAGGACAGCAACGAAAAGACCAGGAAGGTGTGAAGACGAGGGCGGGAGTCTGTGACCAGGCCAGCTGCTCACAAATCCAACCCTGATTGGCTAAAACAGAGGAAGCCGCTCTCCTGGTCTTCTGTGTGGCTGCGTCACAGGTAAACCCGCCTCAGGTCTCCAGGTGAGGTGATGGTGTTGCACTGAGGACACAACTTCTTCGCTCCCTGAAAAAGTTTGAATCGCATTTTTCAAACAACCTCTGGCTAATTTACAAACGGTTTATTTTCCCATCAGTCAAAATGAGTCTGAGGTTTTACCAGCGTCCGAAGCCAACACTCCTCGCAGTGAGCATGCCAACACTGGATAGAGGTGAGTGGGGTGGTGTATGTATCCTGCAGAGAAAAACAGACATCGGACAAGTGTAGATTTCACGTCTGCAGTGCAAAAAAACACCACTAGATGTCCAACCGCAACTACAATGCCTCTCCTGGAGGGGACACTTGAATTTAAATCTCTTTAACAACAGAAGATGTGTGTTTATTGAGTTACTAGACTATTTTGTTTTAATACACAATGTATGGGTCAATCATTTTAAAACCTCTAAGAAATAAGTTAATTTACGTTTTTCAAAAATAGGTTTGTCATTTATTCAGTAAAATATAAAAAAGGGGTGGATAAAATGATTAGAGGACAGAGAAAAAGCTCTAAATATTCATACTGATTCGAGAGTCCAAACCCACAATATTAAGCTGAGAGAAGAAATGAACTCATTATTGCGTTATTAATAATCAGTAAATTATAGTTAATTCTGACTGTGGATTAGTTTTCTGTACCTCAGCTGTTAGATTAATCCACTAATCGTCACAGCACTAAAACAGCTATGGAAGCTTCTAATATCTCTGTCACAGCCAGGTTCAATATAATCCCCTTTACAGTTCATTGCAAATAGTATTACTTGTTTTGTCTTTTATAAAGGCAAAAAAATGTGATCAGTAATATTTATTTCCTGCCCAAAACATGTCCCTTCAGGTATATCATTCCTTTTTGCCGTACGGTGCTGTTATGTCTGATCTGTTTGGTTCATTTGTCTTCATACTCACCATGCAGATGAGGCATTTGAACCTGTCTCCTTTAGACAACTGTTTTTCCAAATCCCGTATCCGGGCTTTAAGTGCATCCAGAGTTGTCAGTGTAGAGTCCTCAGACAGCCTGCACACACACACACACACACACATGCACAGACAGACGATAACAGGAGGGGAGAAGGGAGGTGCAGAAGTTAGGCAGACACTGGAGAGTCATTTATAAATCGAAGACAGATTAAATTATTCGCTGGCCAACATGGACACTGAGCATGAAATTTAGCAGCAATCACATTGCGTGCATTTGCTGTCTCATTTATCATAGGTGGAGGTGTGGTGGCGGGGGTGAGGTGTGAGGGTGCTCACAAAGATAAACCTACACACAGGCAAATTTACAATTACAGAAACGTCTCTCTGTGCACACATACTGTACGTGGAGACAGACGGGCTGGGAAGCATTAAATGTGATGAGATGTGTGGACATGCGTCCGTCACCTGCTCTGACCTTGATTGATGAAATCATCACATTGATACAGTATTGTATATGATACTGGTGGGACCCAAAAGGGATGGTTACACTTCCTGAAGTGATTGACAAATGTGTCCTGCCTCGCACTTTGGGTATGGTGGGACATGCTAAACCTCTGTGACAACTGAGCTGGAAATGACAAATGTGGACTCAACTAAGAAAATAGTTCAAACGTACGTCTCTAACTCAGTGTTTTTGCAGGTTTTGGGGAGACCAGGGATACTGCTGTCCACTTTCTCGCCACTGCTAGTAGAAGGACTCCCTGAGTGAACAAACAATAATGTATAGAATAAATACAAAAAATGAGCAATGTAAATATGTCAGACAATTCTCAAATGTTAATTATTCCCTGTTGCATTCAGTCTGACAAACTCACCATCATTTGACCATTTGGTAAAGTCCAGGTTTACTCTGAAGTCAGGCAAAAAACTGCTGCTGCTGCTGCTGCTGCCATAAAAAGACAAAAAAACGACAAATGTTAAATATCTACTTTACCTGATGACAGATAAAGAACGCAGGGTATAATTATTGCATAATTAGGGGGGGATTCTTACTTCACCAACTTCTCCTTGGAGCTTTCACCTGAACAGGGGATAACATCTGTCTCTGTGTATCTGAGAACAAAACTCAGGAAAACACTGCACAAGACAAACGTTGATTAAATCGGTAAAATGCTGAGAAATTAAATGTATTATCTAAAAATGTAAAGGAAAACAACACATAGCGTACCTCTCTCCACATATAAGCCCTCTTATCAAACCTGCGTTGGGATCTATTTCATGTGTGTGTACATGGTAATTCCTGATTTTAAGTTCCCTCCTCAGTAGAACCACGAATAGTTTTCACTGTAAAAGGATACTGTGCTCTGCCGTACTCCAGAGTATCATCCCCGTCCACGTCCAGGTCAGCGTCGCTGTCTCGACACTCCTTGGAGGTCGTGCTCACCAGCATCGCACCTGGAGAGACACTTTTGAGTTTTATGTGGAAAACTTTTTTTTTAACTGTGAATAAAAAAGTCTGTACACAGAAAAATCGGTAAGATGTCAGAATCACAACGTGTTGACGTCGCCTGACGCTTTGCATGTTTCTGTCAGTCAGTGCGTAACAGGTTTGCCGGTCAGAGCTTTCTACTGGCGTAAGGGAAACAGTTAAACAAACCTCCAAGGCATCCCGCTCTGCCGTAATCCGGACTGAAAAGTTCAGTGGCTTTCCAACTGCCACTCAGTCACGTTATTAACCCTCCACTGAACGTGATCACACACACAGATGCTCCGATGACACGCGCAGATTTATGCTTACCTTTGAACCCTCCCACTATGGACGTCATCTGTATCCGTCTCCTCTCGTTCCACTCATCTTCCAGTGGCACCAGGTCCCCTGAGCCCTCCTAGGACACACGTAAACATACACGTAAGGTTCGGGATATGTCCATATGCCTCTCATAACCCCGAGCTAGGTATCTGCTTCTATGTTTTTATAGCTGTGAACCAACGCCGGCAGTGTTTTCACATGGATACACACTGAGCTGACAGTGATCCTGATGATACATGAACAAAGCCAGTCGACGGTGTCAGAGGGTTCAGACCGCCGCCATTCTCTCAACCTGCCCTTTACATGTTATGTTTATTCATCTTTGTTTCCGGTAAAAATGTCAAAGAAACAAATATCACTGACAGAAACACACACACACACACACACACACACACACACACACACACACACACACACACATACCTGTCCTTCCTCTGGTTTCCTCCTCTTCAGTTTTCCAATCCTAACTGGGAGCAGACAGAAGACACGCGCGTGATGAAATGATGCAGCTCACAGTGACTTCACTTGTCTTTTTATTATTATGTTTTATGATCTCTTGCTGGTTATATTTTAACTTCACTTTCTCAAACTTGTGTCAAACTGATGACATATTACCAGCAACTTTTTTGTCCTTTCAGCCCAAGAAGTGAGAGAAATGTGTGTTTCTGTCAGGAGCCGGCAGCACTGTTAGGGCTACGCAGAGCTGGATGATTTTGTATTTTTTCCTTTAGCTAATGGTTAAGTTTTGGGCAAAATCTAAACCAATGTTCATTAGTTTGACATGTTGTAAAGTAATAATCCAGGAGCAGGTCTTAGGAACCACTCATATGCAATATTCAGAAATATTTTACACATGGACTAACACGACCGCAGACATTAACCACGGGTACACACGGATGCCATTACATCTAAATAAATGGGAACTTCTTAAACACCACAACACTAAGTAATAAGTAAGCTAATTTGGAACTGAAGGCACGACGTTTGTCCAGTCCTGCCCCCACTTTCTTCTCTGATATAAAAGTTAACATTGCAGAACATCAACTGCGCCTCCTCTTCCACTGTGACCTGACTGACTGACTGACTGCAGATTGCATGAGGGGACATTAAATTTTAGGGCTCTATTTTGTCAGTGGATGACAGTGGCCCTCGAGGAGGGACACACAGAGAGAGCTGGTGGCCGTGACCCAAGTGTTGCCATCCCAGCTAACATAATGAGGGTTAAAGAGACGGTCATAGATGAGGAAGAGCTCATCAAACAGGGAGAGAGGTTGATTAATCAACAGAGGATCACCCCCCTTCCCCCTCCACCCTTCTCCTTCTTTTCCCTCCCTGACGTGTATTTAGAAGCTCATTATGCTGTCCTGTTATAAGGCCCAATAAAGGTTAACAGACCTCGACAGCACTGGCAGTTTGAAGAGTCAGCTAAGAAGCTGGAGATGCTCAGCAGCAACAAAGCCAGCAGTGAGACGCCTGTGGTGTCAGCTTTAAGGCTGCTCTGTATTTCCATATCGATCCATATCAGAGACACTCGCAGGATTACTAGAAATTATTTTTACTAAAATAATCTTTGATTCAATGGGTTATCAGTTTCTTTGGGTTGCCAGCTAGTAAAAATCCAGTTGGCCGTCCTCCTACAGCGTCATCACTTGGCAGATTATGGTCACAGCTCGTTCTCAATGAGCATTGCAACTGCAAGCAACACAAGTATTTTTCACAAGCTAACGACTGATCTACAGTAACTAGTTCCAGTAACTAGTTCTCACTTAGAGAATAATACTAGAGTATCATCCTTTTTGTAAAATAAATGAAATAATGAAAACATCATGTTGTTGTTGATAGATCAATATATAAATAAATAAGATTTGTATTCAGACTTTCATCAGTTTAAATCCAGGACTTTGCTGATAAAGAAATGAGTGTGGGGATGAAGAAAGTGCTTCTTGAAGTGTCTTACCAGCTTGTGTGCAGTCTAGGTGGGCTCCTGCACTGTGGGGGCGTGATGGGGCAGATTTGACGTAGCACCTGCACCAGCAGAGGTCATCGACTGTTAACATATCAAAAGGTCAAGGTTTAAAGGTTAATAGCTCCTCTGCTCGTGTGGGCGCTAGGCCGGTGGAGATGGTGTGGGAAAAGGGTGATATCTCAACCACTGGTGAGGGGGGGGTGGGACGAAACACACAACTGGACGCGTCAGTGTGAACAAAGGAAACCAGAACGCTGAAAGTCAAACTCGGCTGCTTCTGGGTACTTTTTACATTTAAAGTCGTTTCAAATTCAAAGCCTGTTAATGACAAACTGAGTCAGCAGCAATGAAACACAGCAACGTACCATTCAGTCTTGTATGTCTGTTGGCCCGCACACGGAGAAAAGTCTGCGACAAATAGAAAAGCAGCATCAGAATCAACTCAATGTGACTTCTGCAGCTTTAAAAAGTCAAAGCATCTCAGCAAAAGCCTGCTCAGACTAATAAAACTGGTGGTTATTGGAAACACACCAGGGGAAAACAATGTTTTTATGACGTTGCTAACTACAAATCAAGTGATCTTATTAAATACACACATTTGAAGGTGATGCATACAAACATTTTATTTCACCATTGCATATTTAAACTATATAAAAAGCAACTGCATACAGTACTGCACTGTATAATAATGTGATAATATATATGACGCTGTACTTTTTAGCCTCACCTGGTATCGGTCAGAGTGGGTGTCCTCAGCTGGTCGAGGGGGTGAGGTGGGGGAGCCTCTTTCATGCTTTATGTGCAGAGAAAGAGACAGAGACTGGAAAAAACACAAGTGAGAAGAAAGTTAAAAGTCAGAAGAAAGAAGATTTGATAACTCATTGAAACTATACATCATAACTGTGTTTACCTTCGGGGTCCGTATAAGGTGGTCATTCTGCACGGGAGCTGCACTATAGAGAAAACAGGCAGAAGCCTGTGTGTTAAACGAGATAGGAAACAGAAAGCCACACAGCAAACAAATCAACTACGCCGTCTTCCTGTAAAATATACAAACACAATATTATCCTGTAAATGTCATTTCTGTTTTTATCTTGTCTGAATCTGTATCCGAGTCTGTGTGTAATCTCATTTTACATGCTCTCACTTTATGTCTATCACGCAGATACTGTACATTCACACTCTCTCTCTTTCACACACACACATTCAAACTGTCCCCGTGGGCCAAGTTCAATTTGAAACCATTACTGTCCACGAAGCGGTCGTTAAGCAGATTTGGAGTGTAATGTCTTTATTGGAGGAATCATTCTTCTAGTCTAAGCAGCAGGTAATGTGTGTCTGTGTGCGTTTGTGTACATGTGCACCTCTGATCCTCGCGTGTATGTGTGTAGGTCTCAAAGCAGCCATTAGCAGGACATTATCCGCTCGCTCTATGATTTGTCGCCTCGAGGCCGGTGGCAGTAATATGAAATATGTAGGGAACAATGAGGCAGCTTGTACTGCACACAGGTGACACAGAAGATGGGAGATACCACTTGGGGGAGGTAAAGGAGGGGGCTCCCTGTAGCTACGAATTCTGTCAACATTAATTATTACTGCAGAGATGAATATATGAAGTATAAAGCAAGAAAATGACATAAAAGGAGAAAGTGAAAGGTTGGAGGAAAATAAAAAAGGTTGGAGAAAGAAATAAACACGTGTGTGTATAAAAACCTACATGGTTTGATGCAAGATAAAGATAATTGCTAAAGATAAGATATAGAATATTATTTATTTGGGTCACGTGAGTGTGATACCTGATCTGTAGATGGGCCACTTTGGTTAACTCCTGCTCCATGTGTTCTTGCAGCTCTCCTGGGCGCAGAATGGTCTGGCAGACTGGACACATTGGGGCCTGAGCATCATAAAGACCCTTCACCTTTCCTGGATAGAAACATTAAGAGCAAAACAATTAACATATTAAAAACACTGTAATAGCAAAATTACAACTGAGTATAGTTAGAAGGTGAAATTATTTGCCTCTGAAATGTACTTAGTAGTGTGAAACTACATGAAAACTCTGTTTTGTAGCCTTGTGTGTGTGTGTGTGTGTGTGTGTGTGTGTGTCTGTGAGCGTTCAGCGAATTTGTCTGTGTTGACAGACAGTAGGAATAAAATAAGGTTACACACATACACTCATTTCTATGGCCCCCTGCCGTCAGTACGTTGACATCATAGGCTGTCAATAGGAACATTACCCAGGAGGGCCACTCGGCCCATTTGGTCCTACTGATGGATTACTGCCATAAGCAGCCAGCTGGGAGCCTGAGGAACCTCTACTATATCAAGATTTTACCTAGTAGATGAGGTACTTTACTTCTGAAAGCCATCAATCACAGGGAGAGAGCTCGTTGGCAAGACGCACCTAATTTCCCATTACTGCACAGTCAAGGGAAAACAAATGACAGTGCTGGCAATCACAATTTAACTCTTTCTAATACAGGCCATTACAAACTGCTTAGTGCCTTTGACAGTTTCTCACCACTCGCTGTCGAGCATAGTTAACTGAACTTCCTTGAGGACCCTATTTTTCCAAACACCGGAGCTCCACTGCAGATGACCAGCAGCATAACGGGCTTGTCTGTTTGCAGGTGCCATCCCCTGACATCAATTGAGGTATGAGCCCCCATAATGAGGAACCAAATAGGACAAAATGGCCTCTAAATAAAACATGGGGCA
>JAUMHF010000019.1:10770158-10812338 GCA_032359275.1 Microctenopoma steveboyesi | reverse complement strand
TGACATCAATTGAGGTATGAGCCCCCATAATGAGGAACCAAATAGGACAAAATGGCCTCTAAATAAAACATGGGGCACAAAATAGAAAGTGGAGTCGGGTGTCCTTGGGGGAGTGACAGCTCTCCTGGCTTCGACCCCCCCCTCTCTTTTGCCTTTTTTGCATCCCCTCACGGAAGCCTAAATGATTTTTCCCGACACGCATCGAGCGTTCCTGGGCTTTCTGCGCTCTGCCGCCCGGAACATGCAGGCATCAGTAAACAATGAAATCTCTGTGCTGAAATTGAATTTATAACCACATTACCTGCACAGATAACGTCTCAGAATGGCGCCACGATAAGAGCAATGGGATTTGATTTTCAGGTGTTTTATTGGCCCACTTTTTGGATAAGCCCCCCTCCTCCTCTAACTAGAGCCTCCTCCTACGGTCCACACAAACACCAGATTTGAGGGTGTGGGACAGTACACGTTAGGATGCATGGATGAACGAGTGTGTGTGCGCACGCGCTTTGGTAAGGCTCTCATAAGTGACAGTTGTTGGTTCATGACCACCTTTTTACATGTCTCCACCGCCCCCACTACCCTCCACCTCTGCCCACATAAACCCTGTCGGTATCAGTCAGTCTCAGCCCCTCCTCAGCCTGGGGGGTCTCAGACACACAACAGGGGGCTGTAAAACTTGCCTGTGGGGCTTGTTAACTGTTCCCTCACTACGGCAACTGGCTCGGAGGGATTGGGCCTCCCTCACCGGGCTGTGCTGCGTTTGTCTGTCCGCTCTCCTAATGTCCTGTGAGTCAGGACTTCCTTTTGTCTATCAAACATTTTGAATGTTGGATCTCCTACTTGAGAGAACGCTTATTAAGAATATACTTAAATCTTGATCCAGTAAAATAAGTGAAGTGTTTGGATCTGAATGGGACAATGAAATTTGTATCTCCATAACTGACTAGATACTAAATGAGATATGAGAATGAGACGATGAGACAATAAATGGTCTGGTCCAGTTTTGTGTTGTTCTGCATCAAGATGGACTCTGACTGTCCTGGGTTCAGTACTTGCCACTGAAACACACAGAATCCTGCTGACAAATCCTTAAAGCTTCATGTCCCCCTGAGGGCCCGGGTAATGGTCGATGCCAGCACCCATATGACGGCTGCCAGTTCTGCTGATGTAGACGGAGCAGAGATGCCTAACGTGACCTTTAGTGAATGCCACATCACATCAGGCCTGGATGTCACCCACTGACATTATGCTGGGGCATGAAAAGGCTGTTCTGCAGGGAAGACACGGTGACGAATGTCCCCCTGGTGACAAACCTCTGGACGTGGTATAATTCTGATTGACATGAGGAAGACTGGATGGCTTTGAATGGCAGGGCACATACAGCGAAGCAACCAGGGCGGCTTGTTTTGCTTCAGCTGGATCTGTTTTTTTCTGTGTTCATTGGCGGTAAAGTGCTGAGACAAACTCACTCCAACTGGCATCATTATCCCAATCATCAAACAATTCTCTAAGCACATCAGAAATCCCTCTATAAAGCCATAACAAGCGCAGACTCTATATAACCAATGGGCACGCAGAGATTGGCTGGGGGAGTAAAGTTAACGCTTGGCGGCTAACACTGCAGTAGTGGGCTGTGTAGGCAGGTCCTTGGCACACTTTCAGAGGAGATGGAGGGCTATAAAAGCCATTGGCTCCTGCCACACCTGTACCCCACCCTGTCCCGTGGCCTGCTTCCTATTTAAAAGCATCACATGCAGGATATTAGTCAGGGGTTTTTGCCGTCTGTGAGGTAGAGCTAACCTCTGAAGCGGAGGGGGGAGAGGGGAAAGTATGCAGGCCGCCGTTTGTTTTTTTATTGGGGAAATAATGGCCTATTGAGAGGTTGGGTATTTAATGAGCAACATAATAGGCCCTGTAGTAACACATCTGCTATGAGCAGAGTCACTTCCTCAGCTTTGAAAGGCTGCTGCTCCAGTCTTTGAAACAACAAGTCCAGTTGCCTTTGACTTACTACTTCTACATACCTGTTTTTCTTTTAATTGCAGAACTGCTACACAGTAATACGTGAAAGACAAATGTGTTGCTGAGCTCCGTGTTCAATCCTAACCACATAGAGTGCAGGTGAAGGTAAACTTCCTCTCCTGGCCTGACCTCGAATCACTCACTGTCCATGTAATTCCAGCATCCTTCAAAAATATCCCTCCTACTCTGCAATCAATTGTGTTTAATATATTAAAGACACTCACCAAAACCACCGCAACCTTTGGCCCTCGCACAAATCAATGCCTCGTTAGACCTCTAATGATCATTCATTGACTAATAAGATCTGTATCAACCTCTTGTAGAACATTGATTGGCCTTTGGCCTCTGTAGTGCTCTGTGCATTAGACGGACGGCGGGAGACAGCAGCTGTTAGTCCTAGGGAGTTGGATGATGAAAAAGCTCCTGGTGGGAATGGACAGGAATCCTAAACCCCAAATAGACTCATTCTGAAGCACCTCAGGCCAAAACCCTTTTCTTCTGCCCCACAGATCAATGGACATAACCTCTCTGACCACAGGTCAATCAGAGCACAAACCCTTAATTTCTCTCCCTCTCCGTCTTGCTCTTTCTCTCTCTCATGTTCTCCATTATTCACTACAATTATTCCATCAGGTGCGGGCATGGCTCCGCATGTAAGTGTCCAATCATCTCTTTGATGGAGAATGGACTGGGTAGCTGTGTGACTCTGTCTCTGTGACCATATTTCCCCTCTCAGAACCTTAGGGCAGAGATCGAACCCTGCCTCTGCTCCGCTCCAGCCAATCAATCTGGATCTCATTGAGATGCATGGCTCAATGATCTTTGATAGTGAGTTACAGATTGGAGAGGGAGTCAAAGTCAGGAGGAAAGTTACGACTGTCCTTGGGTATTTGTGATGATATGAGGCTACTTACGAGTGACCTCAGAAGAAAATATCTCCAGATCTGTTTTGTTCGGAAAAATATTAAACCTGATTATTCATAGTAGTGGAAAAACTTCAAATGGTGGCGTGCTATAGACTGTAGATCTTCACAGGCCTACTAGGAGCCACATAAAACTAAGTTTTCTATGAATCTGTGCAGTAAATGTTAGGTTTTCAGCATATATCGTGTGATCTGACAAGATCATCACAGTCAATTATTCTTGAGGTAAAGAGGTTAAAAAGACGAATATTAAGCTTAACATTTCCTTTACATTTACCTGGGAATTTGGCCGTCAATCTATTGTCAGAACTATTAATACAAGCATAGAAAACTTGAATTGTAATCCAACTCACATTTTGGTACAGCAACATGTCCACACAGGCTTTGACATTTGTTTTCTGACTGCTGTCTGTATCAGTTAGGTCAGTCATGTTGGATCAAGCAGCAGCTGACAGCGGACAGAGATACAGCTGTTTGCCGGTGGCCTGTCACTCACTGTGAGTCCATCAACCTGACTGAAGTACAGAGAGATCCAACTGTGTCCCATTGTCAAAACCTGGATCCATCACGGTCATGTTAACTGCCATGTGTGTGTGTAAATAAGAGAGAGAAAAACATCAAGAAACTAAACGACAGATTACAAGCCCTCATTAGAGTATAATTACACTGACTCCAAAAATCCAGATCCCTATTACCCAGGCCACTGATTATTACACATTGATACTCTCTCTCTCTCTCACTCAGTCTCTCTCTCTCTCTCTTGTTATTCCATTGTCTCCTCGTCACTTCTCTTTCACTTACTCTACTCGTTTCACGCTTTCAATTAGAGTTTAATAAGGAGCCAATGAGAGGTTTGCTCTGTCGCTTACATGAAATACTATGTAAGCTATGTTCTCCTAGGTAAGATACCAGGATTGTGACGAAAAAAACCTTTATTGAATCGAAATCACGGCGCACGCAGGCCTCCGGTAAAAACATGTCGAAGTTTTCTTACACTTCTCTGCAGCAGCCCACTTTTAGCCTCACCCATGGGCATCGTTACAGATAAGCCATCTCTCCCTCCCTCCCACCCCTCCTCCAGATAACATCTGATACTGTCAGAAATACTATGCTGAGTGCTGCTGGTACGAGGGGACCGCAATCACCTGGTGCTGTGTGATACACCTGTGTCTGGGTTAGTCACACTTCCTAAAGGATGTTATTGTGTCTGCCTGGATGAGCAGACAATTACCGCAAATGACGATGGCTTTAGCCCTGAATGGTGGAAAGACACCGGTGATTGAGCGACTTATCTTCAGTAGCTAATACACAAAGGACAAAAGCAGTCAAGAGGGTGTAGTGTTGGTCTCGGAAGAATTACCTAATGCCTGTTGTATAAAACATGAAAAGTGAAGAAGAATCGAACTTCTTTTATGCACAGAAAAAAAAAACCTTTTTTCTAAAATACTAAAAGTCTTAAATATGCAACATTGTCTATGAACGAATGTCTCAAGCTGCTTTGTAAGTCTAGTAGTAAGTAAGTATAATATGGAAACATGCATATGCAGTCCACATTATGAACATCATATAATATTTGTTTTATGAGTCGTCTGTGTCACCTTAATGTAATTCTGCATTAAATGTTTGCTACGGCTGTGCTCTGATGACACGATGACATCTATTATGATATAAGCAGTAATCTGCAAGCCTGACCTATAAATAATAAAGTCAAGTAAAGTAAATAATGCTTCTATAATCGTTGTTGATTTCTTTTGAGAGTGAAGGCCAGAGCATCCGTGTGCGCTGTGTCTGGTCTCCCAGCACCAGGAGAGACACAACTCTCCTAAATATCCTGAAATCTTGTTGAGAAAGTCCTGTTGAGCTTTAATGTTACACTCCCTGGTTTCATTGTTTATGTGTGTGTGTGCGCCTGTAAATATTATTTACACACACACCACTGTGTAGCCCTGGTGAGTGCAGCGCAGTGTGAGACCCCATCAATACACCCCTACGATCCCCCCTGTCAGCAAACACAGGAGAACAAAGAGCCCTGAGGCAGCGCCAGCGGGTATAGATCTTCCGCTCTGTGTTCTCGTTCAGTGGGGTCACACAGGAACTGCTCACAGTTCAAGAACCTCTACTTGACTGATCAGGAGCTCTGAGCCACTGCTAATCAGACTGGACCATCTCCAGTCTGCAGGACCCTGAAACAGCCCACCCAGTCCAGAGATGTCCAGGGGTCCACCCGTGCACAGTCAGCTGTTTCAGTTCCAGTTGAAAATGAATTGAAGCTGCTAATTTGAAACTGTTGGCAGTGACACACCTTTACATTTTATAGCAAGTTTCCTGTAAAATGTGGTAAAATTGAAGTCATAAATGGATATAGCAGATTTATATTTCTGTATGTTTGTGTAGAAAGTGTAAGAATAAGCAATGCCATCTTTTTTTTCTTAAAACAGGTTAAACTGTACTGGAAGCACGTTTGCCAGTGGACACATTTTCAACCTGGGATTATTACATTCTTCTCTGTAATATGAGGCAAAGCAGCTCTATGACTTTTGTAATGTGGAACTCAGCTACAACACGGCCACTAGATGTGCTATAACAGTGTCATTTGCATCGAAACAATCCACAGCATGTATCCCATAATCATTCAGTGATTGATTTGTAATTGCACTAAAAGGGTCACGGCCGAGACAATAGGATGTGTAAAGCAGAGTCCCTGTTCTTACTCAGCCTCACAGCCTCACAGCGGGCCTGCCAAGCACTGTCTGTGTGGTCTATGGGGACAATTAGCACAATCTCCATACTAATGGCAGCCTGTAATGGACACTGCTGAGCCTGCCAGCCACTGTGTGTGTGTGTGTGTGTGTGTGTGTGATTTCATATGCATGTCTGTGTTGGAATCTTTGCATATGCGCATATCCTTGAGTGTTGGTGTCTTCCTGTGTGTAGTTGAGCATCTGCCTGCCATCGCACACACTGGGTTCTTGTGTTTATGTATTTACGTGTGTGTGTCTGCTCTGCTAGTGTAGCCAGTAGCCCATATTTTACTGAGGCCCTTCCACCCACTTTGCTCACGGCTCTAACCCTGATCCACCGGCCACTCATTAGCACCATAATAAAGAGTTGAGACGACACATAAAAGGTTATATACTACTGGACTGCTGTTTTCCTACCAATTATCAGACCTGTGATTTATGGCCTAGACTCTATGCTATTCTCTCAGGAGAATGGGGGGAGTGTTTACACCCCTACACAGTGGGGTGAGGGGTCAGTCCTGGCAAACTTTGACCTTTCTCACTGCGTTTACTGGCACCGTTGGGAGCTTGGGAAATGACTAAGCAGCACTAGAAGTGACAAAATCGATCAGAGGGTCTTTAGGATGCATGTATAAATAATCTGTACTTTGCTTCAACGTGTTTGAACTGTCACACGCACATAATAACACAGAACTAGAAAAACGAACTTCTTCATCTCTTTAGCATCGCTACTTGATGGCAGTCTGTCGGACCCGTTGTCATGACAACAATCATAAATGATTAGTTACAAAGTTTGATTGACTTTATGTGCAAAGGGTTGGGGTTATGCAAAAAAAAAACTTGGTTAAATTAACAGATAAAATATGTATTTTTTAAATGCTGACCTACTAAAGTACACCTTATTTGGCCTCTATCATGTTATTTGGGTTTGGGTGTATTTACACGATTTTTAGCAAAATGCAATGAGCTATATTTTAGTAATTTAACTCTTCTGTCATTGATGATGCACCATGACAATTATTCCTAAATGATTCGTCTGCATTTACTGCTCATCATAGGTTACACAAATTATTGTATATTATCTACAATGAGTATCACCATAAGTCAGTCTTTCCTATCTTTAAATCTGTGATATATACATAACCTATATACAATGTCTATACTTTTTTATATTTTGTAGATCATCATATGTGAAATAAAGACATTCAATGGCTAAAAATGAGAAATTCGCTGAATTATGGCGGGCAGTCGTGTAGGAGGTAAACCTGTCATACTTGCTGTGTCTTTAACATATTGGCTTTTGTCAAGCAGCTGCACAGCTGGGAGACTTGCAACAAACATAAGTGACATGCTGTAATGAGGTCTGTGTGTGACACTCGATAAACACACATTCACTAAAGTCACACACGCACACGAACGCTGCAAATTACACACAGTATGTGTGCAGGTTCCTGGTTGCCATTGACACATGCGAGGTTGGTGTGGTCTTGCTGTCTGTATGCTCTGCTCCTCAGCAGCATGTGTTTAACCCCAGAATCTGGCCTTCCTGCCCTGTCTATCTGCCTGACTGATTTGTTAGACTCTGGGGACATGACAGAGGATGTGAGTTTGTGCGTGCGTGTGTGTGTGTCTGCGTGCCAATTCGTACGAACATGTAAGTCGTAAGCTTTTCCTATGCAACACGCACACACAGACAGAGTCTTTGATGTGAGATCAGAGGCAGCCATGATGCAGGTCGATCAGGTGCGCAGAGAGAGGAGAAGAAAGAGTGAAAAATGGAGAGAGGGGAAGACGAAAAGATGGCCTCTGTTAAAACAAGACCGTGCACTCATTATGACCTTCCCTCTTTCTTTTTCGGTCTTTCTTTCACTGTGTGTTTCTGTCTACTTAAGACTCTCTGTCTACACAGAAGCAGCACAGTTTGTGTGGGCCAGTCATAGCAGGAGACGAAGGCAGATGCAGCAACAAGAAGAAGAACAAGAAGTGTTATGACTCATGTGTCTGCAGAACAACCTGTTGACTGTATAACAGGTGCTGATGGTCACCACAAAGAGACCCCCACGCACACACACACACACACACACACACACACACACACATACAGATTTCCCTCTGCTACTGTAAAAGCCTACTGCCAGACTTATAGAGATCCTGTCTGTCTCCAACGCGCCGTGTGGTCCACTGCCTGAAACTTCTACAGATGCCTACATGGAAGCTGTAGCATATAGACACAGATGCACACAGCGAACTCCTGATGCATTCACAAGGGCATAAGCTCACAGAAGAACACAAAGACAAAATCTAAATACATGGGGACAACTTTTCCCTTTTTCCAGTGCTTATAAATGAAGGGGAGAGATAAAAAGGGGGAGAAGAGTTTCCCCTCCTGCCAGGATGAAAGCCCCTTTTACTTGGGAGAACATTAGGAGAACAAACTACCATCACAACAGGAGGGGGAACAGTCAACCGCAGCATGCTCTCACATCAAACACAGCCACCATTAATATTGTAATGCGTCTTCCCTGAAATCAAGAAAAAGAGCAGCAGAGAGCTGCTTGCAGATATCTCTCTATTTGGGATGATGCAGGTTTAAAAACAGATTAGACCGCACTATTTTCAGGAGACAGGAGATCAAAGCTTTTACATCTTGATCCTCACTTTTCTTTTCTTTATTTTT
This sequence comes from Microctenopoma steveboyesi, assembly GCA_032359275.1. Classification (NCBI taxonomy): domain Eukaryota; kingdom Metazoa; phylum Chordata; class Actinopteri; order Anabantiformes; family Anabantidae; genus Microctenopoma; species Microctenopoma steveboyesi. The sequence goes on along the minus strand of JAUMHF010000019.1, from coordinate 10,803,975 downwards.
TTAGTGCATCAAATGTGGTGTGGAAGAATTTAAGTGCTTGTTTGTCCCAAAGCTAAATAAATACAAAATAAACCAGTCAATTGAACTGGTGTTTAAACATCATATTGTATCATGTTGTCTTTCAGTTGTACTTTTCACATTTTTCACACCGTCTTATTGCTGTGTTACTTCAGTTCTTACTAAAGTTCAACTCTGCCAGACCATACAAGCATTAAATCCCAAACGAGGAACATACATACATAGCTGCTAGACATAAGCATATGGTAAGTGTGACTGCTGATGCATGGACTGCACATGCAAGTCAACCTAATAAGATGTGCACTCCCTGGGAATAATAGAGAGCAGGAGATGCTACTAATACTATATGTGTATGCATGAGCATCGAGTAGATACTATTGATCTCCTGTGGTCTGCCAGAAGGTTGTAAACACTGTCTTTCAACAGGAAGCTCGAGTCAATACAAGCAGCCATCAACAACTGCTACACAAAGCACACTGCACAGACACCATCCCTGTTATCAAATCACCGCACAGTTGGCCTATGGCCTTATCATTCTGATGATTTAATGAAGCTCATAGGTGAAGTCCCATCTATCTGAACACGTATATTCAGGAATATACCCACAGAAACAAAGCAAGTAATCCATGTGTGCACCAAGCTCAGATCCATCAAACTTCACTGCAGACACAATCCGTGCCAAGTCTTAAGACGAGTCTTTGTAGTACTGATTCTGCTCAGTCTGCTAACAAGCCATGAATAAACCAACCATAGAGGATCTCAACCAAAAGCAACCTAGAATACACTCATCTGGTAGAGATCCTCGGGGTGTGTTACGCCTAAATGTTTCCCCTCTATTAACTTCCTGTAGGTATTTCTTTTCACCCAGGTAGTGATTTGCTGAGACGCTCTGTGCTTACTCATCCCAGCAAGAGAAGACTTGGACAGTCTGTATCTGATTTAATGGCTTGATGCACAGGTTGAGTTTTAAAAAGTTTTGTATATGTTAAATAGCTGTAATTAGAAACTTGCTGAGACGTCTGTTGAAGTTTTTTTGTTTCACATAGAGTCACATAGGCATAAACATACAGGAATAAATAACACTACTCACTTACTAGTGCTAGTACACTATATGTATGTCTGCGAGCATGATGTTTAAAAAAACCTGTACTCATCAAAGTTACTTTGTCACTGACAACGTCAGACAGATTAAACTGTTTACTGCAACCACTTTCTCTTTAGTTAAAAGCCACAAACTGCAAAGACTACCACTGAATGACCATCTGGTCAATATCGGGCATGACAGGAAGTAACTAGTGACTAGTAGACTGAAGCCTTTGTGAGGCTCCTGTTGTGTGCTATCAATACAAACTGAAAATGTGAAAGCTGGAAGAAGAGATTGTTTTCGTTGCAGTACATTTTGACGTGTTGCACTAGTCAGTTTTGTGCCATATGCAGGAGTACTACAAGCATCACACCAGAGGAGCTCTTAAACATCTGGCTCCGGTTATCACAGCTCGCCGCAGTACGATACCGACACACATGTACAAACACCACTCGGTCAGTGTCTGCTCACGGTGTGTTTTGCAACTCCACTTCTCAGGTTTCCAAACTCCTGTTTCTGATAAAAGGCCATTTTAGTTCCAGCTCGGGCCCGTGGCGGAAAGCATCTCCTTGAGGAAAATAAGCATGACTCGCTCCACTGAAGACATCTGCCCTTTGAAAGCAAGTGTGGCTGTTTGAACAGCTGTCAGAGCACATCGTGCATCTCAGGCCTTCCCTGATAAAACAGAGACATGTATGGGAGCGGAAATCAACAGAAGAAAGACACGATGGACAGGAGACATCCGCTGGCAATGATACCCAAGGCAAATGGGAACAGGTGCATTGCCTGCTTGTTCTGCAAACTGACAGGAAGCTCTGAGAGGAGAGCACTTGGTCACCTGTACTCAGAACTGGATACTCCTCATGTTGGGCAATATCTGACACCATCAGCTACGATAATACCCCCTTTATCCACCAGTAATTCCTTATACTTCAAAACTGGAAAGGAAAGATTTCATGGTCCAGTTTGTAGTTCAGTGAGAATTAGCATTGCCGTTGCTGCTGTGGTACATAAGCAGTAGACACTCTCACACCACAAGAAGATTTTAAGCTTAACACTTTTTGTCCTGAAGTGACTGTCTGTTGACCAGTCGAGGGGAACAAGTGTATGTCAGACTTAGAAAACTGCTGGGAGCTCAATTGCATTAAAGCTCTTAGTTTGCCTGAGCTCCAATCTAATTGGATAAAGCTGGAAAAGCAGCTTCCAACGTGCGTGAATCCATTTTTTTTTCCCCAAAAATTATTTTGGAGTAGAGATGCACCCCATGTTCTGTTCCACCCCATCTTTTGTCCTTGTCAACATTCCCCAAATGAGATTCCCAGAATCAGGAGGTGAGGGGAGCACGCATGCACGATTGCACAGCGCAAACATTGTCAGACAGACACACCTCTCAAACCAGCATGCCGGCTGGCATCTCTTCTTTTCCCGTCCTTATTAAAATTCCATATTGAGATTCCTTCCTGCCACTCCGCCTCCCTGGTCCTGTCAGTCAGCCACCAACCAGCGACAAAATCAGCAAGTTTCAACAAAGACACACACATATGCATAGAGACACACACGGCACACAATCCAAACTTTTCTTAAGACAACTCATCCCTGCTCCCGCCCTTTATGTGTGGGATGAAAGTTTCCTTTAGGTGATATGTATGAGAGCGTGTATCGGCGTCTCCCCCTCCTGCCTTCGCCCCTCTCCATCTCGGCCCCCCCTCTCATTGTCATTATTTTTCGATGGTGTCCCCCTCTGATCTGTCGAGCCTTTGGGTGCTCTCTCTCCTCTTTCTCTGTCTTTCCGTGGTCCCTTTCATCTGTCAGGCGCTCCCCTTGGCGACCGCCACTGAGGAGGTTTGATTTCCCATCATGCCTAGCATAGCCTTCCTGACTCCGGCTCCCTCTCTCCCTCCCTTCTCCCTCTGAGGCGAGTGTTGTACCCCCGCGTCGTTGGGCAATTATCCCCAGGAGTAATGAGGAGCGTCTCTCCCTCCGTGGCGCTCTGACTGACACCTCTCCCACTCATTTGTCAACAAATCAGACGGCTGGTGTGGGCGGCCATATTGAGCTGAGGGTTGTCGTTGGGAAGCTCAGACTGAGGCGCATCGCCGCGTCTCTCTCCCTCTCTCTTTTTCTCTATCCTCCTCCATCCTTTCCTCTCTATCTCTGCCACCTCGTTATCTCTGACAGGGTGTCATTCGTTCCAACTCTCACTTCTCCTATGTCAGCCCTCCATACGCACCCATGTATTTGTGTTCCTCAGCCGCCAAGAAAAGTCTGACTTCCAATAGGCCTAATGGTCATATGTGGCTAATGATCACTAAGCTGAATAAGTGACACTAGTCAATTTATCTGTGTCAAAGTGAGTCACAGCCAGTTGCTGTAAACACTTTGCCCAACCAGACGTTAAAGACGCGAACACAAAGGGAAAAATATTTTCACATACGTTCTGCTCACAAAGGCTCCTTTCAATTTGTCATGTTTAGTCAAAGCCGCTGTAGTGGATACGTAAATATCATCTGCCGTGTCATGTCGGGGTGAGTGAGGTCTTTAATGTCCCAATTAAACACTATGCATGAGACATGTGTGTGAGCTGGAGGTGTGAGCAGGGAACCCCGTGCGTGTCTTCATACCCGAACACGCGTCAGTTCTTCGTGTCTGTGACTTAGATGATTACTTACTGTGCTCTTTGCGCTCCTCTGGGCTCGATGAAGCTTCTCCATCAGACAGCAAGCCGGACATGGAGAACAGCTTCCTCCCCGAGTCCTCCCCAGCTTTGAGGGTGCCTCCCAGGGAGCCAAAGTCGTACTCCTTCCCTTCCACCTCCGGGAAGCAGCTTTTCAGTCTTTTGGCAGGGGTGAACGCCGACTGGTAACCCGCCGACTCCCTCTCCTCTTGTGGGGAGGAGAAAGGTCGGAAGGCACCCACCCCGCTGTGGTTGAGCATGCCCAGGGTGGAGCAGTCCAGGTTTGGTGGGGTGAACTGGGGGTGCAGGTGGAGCAAGGAAGCTGGGAAGTCACGGGATGGAAAGGTGCCCGACATGGGACCCTGACGCTGATACATGGAGGTGAAGGTATAGGAGGCCGAAGGGAATGGGAGGTGGAGGTCCTTCTCCATGGAGACAGGAACACCGAAGGGCCTGGGTGCCTGGCAGGGGACAGAGGCATCTCGGCCAGCCTCGGCAGTGGAGGCAAGGACCATCAGGGCAGGAGAAGCCAGTGGAGCTGGCAGGTAGGAGGGGCTGTCCATCTTGAAGGGGCGGTGGAGGTCCATTCACCTCCCTGATAAAGGTCCAGCGGAGAGCGAGAGGACAAAATGAGAGGAGAAGGAAGTGTTGAGGCGGAGTGGAAAAGCTGAGTTAAACAGGGCATAAAAAGAAAGTTATTTAAAAAATGCTTTACTTTACATTAAAAACAAAACTGTACTAATAATAATAACAATTATTTGAGCTGTCTTACAAAGAAATAAATATGATTTTATTTTATTAAGTTCACATTGAAACGATCTTGAAACCAAAACCTTTTTCTCTTCTTTTTGTGAAACTAAGACAGTTAACACAGGTGTTTTTAGAAATATACTTTTGGTCTAATTAAAAACAGAAAAAGGGAAAAGGCCTACTGTGCCTGTAAATAATTATGATGGACTAAATTGCCAATCAAACAATATACTAGGGACATTTGTTAATGAGGTATAAGTAATCACCGGTGGAAAAATCTTTCAAATGCATTTGTAAAAAGGAGGAGTTTTCTTTTTCATACATTAAGAGTTAATTGTTTCAGTAAATTCATCATTTGTAAATGTCATGCAATGTATAGCAAACAAATGTATACGGTCCCAATAAAAACGTAATTTGGTGGTATATGTATTAACAGTGAGGATAAAATATAAAGTTTCTTAACACGATCTAAACAAAAACATAAAATAATTAACTAGATTTAAATTAATATGTTGTTTTTATGTTTGAAATAATCAGCGAGAAAATTGAGCAACGGCGAATTTCAGTCTAAAGAAACGACTAAAGTGAAAATTAAGAAACAGGAAAACTCTCATTGATTCTGAAGATAAAAACTAAAATAGAAAGTAATGTTTCGGTCTAAGTCTCTGAAGTTATATCGGTGGTTTTCCATTTTTATAAACCAAACTGTTGAGATGAATCAGAGGAAAGAAGGAAAGTTTGCGCAGGAGCGAGTTGGATTTTCTTCCAACAAATGAAAAAAGCACCTAATGACATAAAACACACCGCGTAGCTGCGCGTTGAAACATCATTTGATCTGTTTATGAGTTTCTTAAAGTTGCCTCACTTCAGAAAAAAAAACTGAACAAGCCTCGACACATGGCATCAAAGGAGCAACCAAACCAATTCAGACAAACCCAGCAGTAATCACGCAGCATCAGTCGCTACTTACCGGGATGAAGATTTATTTCACTCTCCCTCTCTTTCCACTTGGAATTTCAAGGACGCGGCACTTTCTGCTGGTGGCGCAGGGGAAAAGTCAAAAAAGAAAAGCAACAACGTGAGGAAACGCGCAGCTGGGCGCGGGTTCGCTTTTTTTCAGCCCTCCTCCAGATGTTGCGAGTGTTTGAGAGTTGAGTTGATGCTGAGATGAGCGCGGTTCGCTGTGTCTGCGGGCAGGATCAGGGCATCAGTGAGAGGACGGACTGCGGGTCGGTGTGCCTCTGTTGGTCTCCTTCATGCGCTCCGCGTGACAATTCCCCCCTCTCCCTCCTTCCCTGCCCTCTTTCTCTGTAGCCTCGTCCCCCTCTCGCCCTGCTCCCTCCTCCTGCTGCCTGCTATGGTCACATTTAGTTTCTTGCCCTTGCTACAGATGTTAGTGAGTGAAATTCAGTCAATGGGAAAATTCGAGTCCATCCACTTATGCCACAGAAGAAAACAGAAAACTTTGTGTTATGGGTGTTAAATCATATATTTATCTATTTTTTTATTATTGTTATTATTTATTATTATTTACTTTAAAATGTTGTTTCTTGATCTTACTTGTCTCTAATGACAGTGATAAAACTTCTCAGGAATTATGCATGTGAAGGCAGCTGCAGGACAAATGGCACACATAAAACTCTGGAAAGTCTGGATTCAGTGCATCAACTTTACAAGTTAACCTGCTCCGATCATCACTTCCTCTTAGTGCGCCTCCGTGTCATTGCTTTGTTACTGCGAATGGCAGCTGATGGAGTCATCCTCTCCTCCGTGGCTCACTGAGCCTGCACAGTCTCCAGCCTGTGATTGACACTTGGGAACATTCCCTTTTGATGAGACACAATGCAAACCAAAGGTATTATTTGTCACGGATAATCTGCTTTCAACTCCAACACATTACACACACTGTAATATCTACATTATTCATTTCTGATTTCCAGAACATTGTCAGAAAGCATAGCTCAGAGCGCCACAAATCAGCCTAAATCACTCTTAATTTGTTTTTATCGGTATTGGTATTGCTTAAAGACTTTTTGAAATAATGTAATTGAAATAATTCCTTATTCCCCGGAGCCAATCCAGAGGCTTTACACTGCTAATCTAATGTGACACGCAATTTCCGTCTCTCAGACGATTGCTTCCCCTCAGGTCCCTGTCTTTAATGAACAGCCATTTGGCTGTGAGCCTGTATGTGTGTGAGTGTGTGTGCGTAATGAGAAAGAGTCCTGAGATAGGAAATCGGTGAATTGGGAATATCACAGCCAAGAAGACACAAGGAAGAGGCTTGTGGGGAGACGTAGCTGGAAATCAGTGGGTGCTAACTGAGCCTGAAAACACACTGGATAATTGGGATATAAAAATAAATACTGACTCTTGTCCATGTTTCCCAACTCTGAGGAAAACTGTGATTTAACTTGGACAGCTCATCTGTCCCCCACATCCTTATCCCTATTCCCTAAGATGGAGTTTTCTATATGTGCCACTTCTTCTCACACCTAAAGACAGCCGGTTGGTGAAGAGGTTGAGGGCCAGACAGCAGATGCTGACCTTTAAATGGGCACATAAACCAGAGTCCAGACTGACTCTGCAACAGTCTTGCCCTCGGACCAATTTAAGAGCATCTAACACATGTCTTCCTTGTGACGAGGGAAGGTCATTACTCCGCTGAGAGAGCATCCTCTCTCTCGCACATTATTTTGGGGTTACAACCACATGCCACCACACCCGCTGTCTAAAAGAAATATTCCCAGGTCAGGGTTGGACACGACTGGAAATTTCCAAATTAAATCTGCACAGGTGAAAGAAAAACCTGTTTTTATTACCAATCAATAATCAGAGTCGATCTTTAGACTGAGAGCTGTTTTAAGGAACTAACCAAAAATAGCTTCATTTACCAGCTGATCACTGAACACACTCAGTACAAGTGGCTCCATTGACATTATAATTATTATTTCTACCCTGTTCCTCCAATTTGCCCCCTGTGCTAGTGGCTGTGGGTGGTGTATAGTAGATGATGGGTGTGTGTCCTGCAGGCCCAGTGAAGTGTTAATGATGTCCCTGCTGCCTCAGCCAGGTTATGGCACAGGGGCCGTTAGCCGCCCAGGGTAAACTGCATGGCTCCCAGAATAAATTGCCACCCGGAGCCACGCAGGCTGGTCAGCCAGCCAATTACAGGCCTGCCCGCTCAGCTGAGGATGATGGGATGCGATGTTAATTGTATGTCTTCATTCTCTGGCAGGAGGTGAGTCACTTGGCTGTCTTCTTGACTGCCATACGCACACACATTCACACACAGAGCATAACATCTTAACGTGTGCGGTTTATGCCTTGATTTGGTTTCTTTTTTGGCACTATTTATCAGCTTGGTGCACACTTTCAGGGTTATTATTTGAGATTAAATGGAGTCTTTCTTATGCTTTCCATGCTATTTTAATAATATTTAAACTCCACAGCTTGTTTTCTGTAATCTTCAGTATAATTCCCAGCAAGTAAGAGATTGAGTTGAGGCAAATTAAATCAACATAATGATAGTTCTCCACTCCCTTTATTACAATGCCAGAGGTCATCAGCTGAGTCTTTTAACTTTCTCGATGTGTAATTGGGGTGGTGAACAATAAATTGCCGCGCTGTTATTTTGCACTCTTCCCTCTTATTCCCAGTTCTTGTTTTAGGGGGTGTAGAGTAAGCTAAGTTACTGCTGTAATCACGTCCACAAACCAATTAGTGCTAATTAGTTTTGCTGCTGGAGAATCACTGTCTCAAATTCCCCTTATCAAAAGAAAAAAAAATATATGCAAAAAAACATAAAACTGTTTCTTTGATACGCTTGCACCTGCTGGTAGAGCTCTGAGCTATAAGAGAGATGTACCCGATTCACAATATCAGCAGCTGTAACAACAACAAGTGTGCAGGACGACCCCAGCAGGATGCTCACAGTGGCAGGAGCAGTGGCGGAGATGAAGAGAGCTCAGTTCTCTGGAGTCAGTTGGATAGTAGCTGTGCGGCAGAGTGCTACACTCTCCACAGTATATCAACATAGAGACTGTCTGCTAGCACTGCTATGGAGAGAGAGGTTAGCTACTATATTAACATAGGGAGAGACAGCGCCAGTGCAGAGCAGTCTGCCAAAGACTGAGCTGTGGAAGTGAGACAGAGAGAGAGGCCATCGACCAGACAGCTACAAGATGGAGTGGAAGGGAACGTGTGAGAGATGAGCTGTCGAACATGTGACAATGTGTGTGTATCTCTGAGTGCGAGTGTAAATGTGTGTGTGTGTTTGGGGGGTGGGGGAGTCAGGGGTCTCTGCGAGTGTGTGTGTGTGTGACAGCTCCCCAAAGCAGCCAGTGAGCGTGAATGTGAGGAGGAATACAGAGAGGTGCATTATGGTCTCAATCATTGATCGCTTCCTCCCAAGGGGGGCAGTGACTTCCCCCCACCACACACACACACACACACACACGCACGCACGCACACGAGTATCCTGTATGTTTTCAAATTCACAGCACACCCTCGTCTGCAGGCCAACAGTGTTTGCATGTACTCAACTTTGCCTCTACGATGCCGAGGTTAAATTCCATGAACCGAATAAAGGTTTATCAGAAATCAGTGGATGGAAGAAGTTTAACGGGCCAAATTCAGGTGGATTCAGGGAACATACTATCATCCTGAAGATGTCAGACCTCGGCTCGCTATGTTACAAACGTATAGTTATAGAGGTACTGTTGTTTTTGAGGACATGATGGTGATTTGATGAAACAAATGACCACAAGAAACCGATACAGTGATGGAATTTAATCTCTACCTGCTCTGTAAAACCATATGTGGAGACAAGGCTCACTGATGTACAGCCGTGTCTAGGATCCCTCTTTTATGTCTGGTTTGCAGACTTTCAGACTTTAACAAATGCACAATACAAATAAACGAATAAAACGGCAGCACAACACAGAAAGCAGTTTGCTGGAGGTGATGCACGATTCCTTTGCTTTTGGCAGGCCTTAGCGGGACACTGACAGAAACGTGAGCCAAAAGTCCATGTATTTGGTGACATATTATATAAGTACAGTGATGTTTGCTTTACAGAAACAATATTATTGTTGGTTAGCTTTTTATGGATTTGTTCATATCAAGAAGAAGTTTTCCATATTGACAGTATTGTCCCTTAAGAGGTTTGAATGCTTTACTTCTGTGGTTTTGAAAGACAGACACAGAACTAAAAACAAGTGGAAAAACTGTTCTTCCACTCACTTCCATCCTTAATGTTTAGTCTTATGTAGCCACAAGGAGAACAGTAAAGAGCAGTGACAGGCCGTGTCCTCAGACCACCACCACTTCAGTCTACACACACATATACCCACATAAACACAACACTGCCCACCACCAAACATCACACCCTCCCCCCATACTCCCCGCCTCACCCATCCAGCCAGCCAGGGCTGCCGTCCTCTCTCACTGCCATGAGGCTGACACTAATGTGACACTCTGGAAAATAATTACCAACAAACGCACTGCTGACTGCAAACAGCTCGCTCCCCTCAGTGGACTGTCACTAGTCATTAGTCTGAACCCTGGGAGAGGACAGGACCACCAAGAGGGGGAGGGGGTCTGTGGAGGACGAGGAGCATCGTACCATGTGTAGAAGGAGGAAATGAAGAGGAGGGTGAGAGACCTGACAGGTAAGATGGAAATAATCTGCTTTGCAGTTGTAGAACATGTAAAAAACTGTGGCGAACTTGCATGTCTGAGTGTGTTGGAGCAGATTGTTTTGGCCCAGTCTTCATCATTGGCCCCCTCTTGTGGTTTCCGTTATATTAACTGTGATACGGCAGTAACACCACTCTGTTCAAGAACAATTACACTGAGAGTGCCACTAACTAAGTCTGTGTTAGTACTCTCTGTGGATCTCCACCAGAAGCAGCTCGGTTTAACGGAAAAAGAACCAAAACTAGGAGGAAGAGAAAAGAGAGATCTGTGGTCCAGGTAAGGAGAGAGAGGGAAGGAAGAAAGGGCACTCTGACTGAAAACTGTTCAAGGTGGCAACAATTCCAACACAATTATCTAAATGCTACAGGGTACATCAATTCTTTGAACACCAACCCCCCTCATGAAGACCATTATTTGAGTTGCCTTGGGGCCAGTCGTGCCAGTGAGAGATTAAAATTTTTAGAGCTCCCACAATGGCCAATATTAAAATGTCTTAATACATCTTCCTGGCTATTTTGATTGGTAACTTAACCCCTGACTCTTCAGCAAAAAAAGGATCATTCTCTGAGCTATTGTCAGTGGGCTGGAGTCTAATTTTTGTATGATTCAGGCTAATGAGCCGGTATTAGGTCCTGTGTGTGTGTGTGTGTGTGTTTGTGAATGAGAAGGATATTGCAGTGTAGTCGAGAGAAGAGGAGTGGGGGCAGAGGTGAAGTGGTGGCGGAGGGTTCTCATTGTTTAATAATCAGAGGGTGGAAGGTTTAATCTGTGGGAAAGAAACAGTTTTCTCTCTTTAAAAATGCAGGAAGGTTTTAACTGTTAGCTGTGTGTTCACTTTTTCTCATTCTCAAGTCGAGAGAGTAACAGAGAGCGAGAGACAGACACAAGTTATAAGGGAGAAAGTGAAAGCGTGTCTGTCTGTGTGTCATCCAGCCAATGGCTTTATCCAGCCTTATCCTGAACCATGAAACCATAGTGCATGACACCCTTCTATGCTCTGCACAGATATGGCTATTCACTGTTAGCACAGAGATTTGACAAGCCAGACTGCTCTCACTCAACAGCCTGGGTCAAATGGATGACTGTCACAATCTTTTTTATCTTTCTCCCTCTCTCCCCCTCTCTCCACTCCGTGCGCCCCCCTTTTACTCCCCACTTTCTGCCAATCTCCCAACTTTGCCTGTTCAAATTGACAAATTCTACAAAAGCTACAAAAGAATAAATGAAAGCAAGAGAAGAGACCTCTGAAGGGGATAATCTTTGCAGGGGGAAAGATCTGGTTGATTGGAAGACAGCCAGGTGAACTCATTCATCCGTTATTCACAATGTAAACACTCAGATGTCAGTATTGGAATGTTTTTCAAACCCACACAGAACTACGTCAAAGTGGCCTAATGCAAAAATCCAATACATGTTTAAAGTGCTGTGGTCACTGTGTTTGTTTCAGTCTAAAGAGTAAAAGGCATTTATAGATTTCATTCATTTAATTTTTCATTGTGATTTATCAATGTAAAATCTTAACGTACATACAAATACATGGGGTAAAGTATTGTATATTCCTCTATACCTCAATAGAAGTATATGGCATACAACAGTGGAGATGTCACCTCCATTGTCTCCTGTCATCTCTCCAAAAAATGCCAAAAAACCTTTTACCCTCAAGAATGTCTTTAAAAGATAAACCTACAGTATTTAGTGATTAGTTGGTTCCACCACTGGACAATGCTGTTGCATGTATTTGTACTTGTTCTACAACCACCTCTGCTGTGGTGTCACCTTTGTGTATGTCTATCTACTTCTAAGCCCCTCGAGGCTCCTTCATGCAGCCTGTGGGTTTGTGTCTGTCAGAATCCTAATCACCACACAGTCCACGGACCTTCCACACACACACACACACACACCCATATAAACATACCCGTGCACACATAAACACACTGTCTATCGGTGTTGAGTCAGGTAAAGGTCTCTCAGCCGTGCTCTGTGAGTGGCCTCTGCTCAAATAGATCAATAGACACTGGCACGTCCCTCCACCAACCAAGAGAAAACAATTAAAAGCCATCGATCCTGTGCCAGGCTCTTTCATGAATATGCATGTGTCCTTGACCTTCCCTCAGTGAGGAGACGAGAGATGGACTGAGAGGCAGGTGTAGGAGCACTTGCACACTTCCCTTTTTCTTTCAGTAATATTAGCTGGCGTGTGATTGTGCAGTTTGTGTAGCCTGGAGGCTTGTGTTGCTCTTTTCTTTGTGAATGCGCTCACGTTACCTCATAAAAACGCCTCCCGAGCACGAGGCAAAACATCGCGTTAAAGCCTGTGATACCAGTTGCTCTTTTATAAGCCTGTTCTGGGCACAGATTGCTCTTTTCTGAACGCTGTGTGCGAGCAGAGATCAAGTGGTCCCAACTGTCCCCTCCAGCTTTCCCAGTGCCTGCCTTCTAATTACAGATGTGTGACATGCACATGGGGACGTCTCCATGTTAGCGCGTCACTGTGCCTGTCTTGACACATCCTGTGGTCACAACAGCAGGGGCTGCAGGGGACAGCCGTGCCCTGTCCCCCGTCACTGGGGATTAGCATTAGCATGCTAACGGGACCCCCGAGGGAGTGCTGTGTTAAGGGTCACACTGACAACTGTCAACAGCCTGCTTTAATTAGCTGCGTATGATCATCAGGGATCTGTGCTAAAGCTGTTTCTACAATGAGCATCCGATTTATTAAAAATATAATGTGCACTTTCATACTAAATATCACTTTTGCATTTGACTGGAGGTAACTGAAAGGATTGGAGAACGACAGGTGTAGAGAGTTGTGCATAAAAATATGCCTGTTACCCCTGTATCTCCTCTAATCCATCACTCATCATCAATCTCCCTCCACGCTGACCCACCCTCCTTTGTGTTTTCTTTAATATTATACATCAGGAGTCAACTGTGTGGGGGCTGACATGTCACTCTGACTGGCTTCTAACCTGACAGTATCAGGATGCCGTTGTCATGGGCCTGGAGAGGAGGTGAGAAGAAGACTGTGCGAGAGGTAGAGTGTATCGCCAGTCAGACAGTGCATTATCCAGCTGTTCTGTGCCTGTCTACCTTTTTCTGTGACAGGGTAATGGGAGTGTCACACACTAGCAGACAGTTGGAGTCACACTATTCAGCTGAGAGGCCACATCCATATACACTGTCTGCTAACTGACTGCCAACCCTGCAGAGGCCGCCCCGTCTGCCCCACAATGACTGTCAGTGGTAACCTGGAACTGGCTGGCGTGACTGTCAACAACTGGTCACAAAGCATTTACCTGCTGACAGAATTGCAATTAGTCCAGGGAATGTTGTTACTGGGAGAAAGAAAATGAGAGACAGAAGGGAGCCAGAGAAAGGGGGCAGGCACGGGGGGCAGGTGAAGGAAGAGAGGGAGGGAAAGGGTGAATAGATGGCGAGTGAGGGGTGGGGAGATACAGAGAAGAGAAGGTGTGTTTGGGGGAGGTGGGGGCAGGTAAGCAGACATGTAGAGACAGCAGCAAAGGAGAGTGAGAGGTGAGTGGATAGAAGAAGGTAAAAGAGGACTGTGAAGTGTAGACAGGTTGGGTCGCCAGTGCAACCCGCGTGTGTGTGTCTGTGTGCAAAAGATTTGCTCATTGCACCATAAGAGAGCTTGTCTGTTTGTCTGTTTTACAGTCCTAATGAATCTCCAAAATCATATGTCCCGCACACACACACACACACACACACACACACACAGAGCTACGACTGCTGACCTCACACTGGGGAAAGAGAGAGAGAGAAAGAACACATTGTAAGATTAATTATTGTTACCTAATAAAGAAATTTAACAAAATGAGGCAGAAATTTCCCAAAAGAAACACTTATGGACATCTCTGTGTTTTTTCTTTATCTGTTGCCTGAATTCCAACACACCCTCATGTTTCTGACCTACACTGAAAGAATCGATGGTAGCCAGTCCTCTGGAGCCTCCGTACAGAGCAGACTGCAAAGCCTTTACCTCTCTGCTTTCTCTCAAACTATGGAACTCATCACCATCCACTAATGACCTCTCTCCCTTTCTGTGCAAGCTAGTAGCACTCATCTCCCGCCTTACACTCCCCATCTCTCTCCATCCCACACACTCTTTGTGTGTGTGCTCTCTGCCTGATAAGAAAGTGGCAGGGGCTCCTCCCTGGCCCCTAAGGGAGAAACGGAGCATGACCAAAACTGTAGTCTCAAACCAAACAGAAGTGAAAATTGGTCTATGGGTCAGGATCAATAGTGAATTAGCCAGTACGCTGGTTCTATGGAGGGCTGCTCAGCTCTGATCTGATGATCCATGGTAAAAGGCCAGGAGTGTAGACTTGAGATGAGTGCGGAGGCAAAGAGGACTTCAGGGTTGCAAAGGTGACATCCACCTACTCACTAAACTTTGTATACAGAGCCTCGCAGCAGTTCCCCAAGAGCAACAGCAGCAACAATTGGTCCAGCTAAAGCTCCATTTAGACATGTTTACATTGAAATTTTAAAAACCTGTTCGACTCTTGTCTGTGGTAAACGAAGCAGCGTGTGGGCGACATGATCATAGCCCCAAAAAGTTGTTTTCTTTTAGTGAGACACAGAAGAAGAAAAACTTTTTGGGTGAGGCCATGGACATGTCGTCAGATGTGTTGTGTGCAGGTGTTAGTGCTCCACTAAACTAACCCTACTCTTCATCACTGCCTGGCCTGATCCCAGAGGTGTGTGTGTTTTTCTTTGTGTGCCTGTGTACGTGTGTGTCTGTCTGGTGATTAATGAGCAGCGAGGTCTGATGGATTGTCCTGATCACAGAAGGGACACCATGTTGGGGAGACACACATACACTACTGGGGATATAGACTGTTACTGTTGTGTCCAACACACACAGATATGGAAATACATGCATTCATTCACAGACATGTACACGCACAGAAAGTACCGCAGTCACACTGTTACGACGCGGCTTGCAAGGGGGAGGGAGGCAACATAAAGAAAACCCAGTTGTTAAAGGTTAAGGTTGTCTAATGACGGGAGCGGCAACAAACACAGCACAATACAAAGGAAAACATGGACATAGTCCAGAGAACGCCACTCAGTTACTCTATTGAGAAAAAGCACCTAACCAAAACACAGCACAAGGATCAAAATAAAGGAACGCTGTGAACAAAAGGAGGGCTCCTCTGTGAGCTGCAAACAGGAGTTACAGCTGAGGATAACTAAGAGAGTAGTTTTGGAGGAACCAAGCGTGTACACAAATTAAATCTAAATCTACACACAGGTTGGTTTGTTTGCAACACGCTAGTCTAATCAAAACAAAACCACACAGTTCGGAGCCCTAAGAGCTGTCACATTACAGGAGCCACAGTCCAGACATAAGTTGCACACAAGTGGTTGTGAGGCGAGGGCAAGCGGTCCACATGGAGGAGAGCCGCCACCAAAGTTTCGCTACCGCAGCTGCTTTATGCACTGCGTGGAGTTCCACGGAGGAGAGAAGACACCAGGACAATCGACGGCCAGAGCGGGGCAACGGCCTCCAATCACGTGCAGGCGTCCACACAGCAGCGTCAGCACACTGCTGGAAGTGCTTCAGAGAGGTGGAGAGAAAGCACATCAGAAACAGCTACAGCCGTAACACACACACACACACATTGTCAGCTCTGCTGCGCACACAGTTAACCTCTATCAGTCCATTACATCAGGAAGTGACATCTCAAGCACATTTCTCTATCTGCTGCCTCACGTGCCTGCACAAACACACACACACACTCCTCCCGACCTGGTACCTGGTACCTGGTCCCGCTGACAGAGTGCTGACGTTTCCAAAGGTAAGTGTGTGACCTGATTGGACCGACATCAGCATCGTCTCATCTCTGTCTTGAGGTTTGTGATGTGATCATGAGATGAGAGGTATCTCTACAGCTGCAGGTGAGAAACAGGACAAAAGAATACACAAAGTCAAGGTGGGTGCTACCCCCAGGCCTCAGCTTTGAACAGATTCATGGGTGGCTCATGTTGCCTCCTTGTCAGGGGGTGTTTCTTTGCCTGGGAAAGTAGGTCATTGTATTCTGAATCTACTTTGTGATGCTTACCATTTGACTGAGATCTTAGGGTGATTTACATCAGTAGAGTAAGGCTTTCTTTAGTTCAATGAATTGCATTTGGACTATCCCATTCTGCAACAAAAAACACATGCAAAGGTGTAGGCATGTACCCACACACATTCTCCTCCAAGCAGTTTGATAAGGTTGTCTTATCAGAAAAGAAAGGGCAGGGAGGAAAGGGAGGGGGTTGCTGTGTGATAATGGCTTTCACCAAATCCCTGCTCTGTCACAGATTAAAATGCCTGCTTGGAGAGCATTAGTAATCTTTCTTTTCATCTGTCTCCTCTTTTTTTCCTCTGTCGGTGAGTGCCATCGGATTTCTGGTCCAATCTATTGTCACAGGCCTGCCACACATACAAGGAGAAGTCAACCTCAATCTGATAGGCCATTGTCTTATTCTCCCCATCGCTGATTCCTGCTCATGGTATTGATCGCAAAGCTGTCCCCCCTCACATCTCATCACATCGCTCTGTGTGGGGCAGTGTGTGTATTTGTGCTTGTGTCAGTCAGTCTGATGGAAGACGTGGTCAGTGTCCCATTGGTAGAATCTACCCAGTGGGAGAAAATACCCAAATTAGAACTCTTTTTGTAACTATAGAGATCTATAGGTGGACGAATTGCTGATTGGAACTATGTAGAATTGAACCCAGTGCAAGGTGGCAGAAGTACACAAGCCAAGTACTCCAGTGAAAGTGCAAGTACGTACCTATAAAGTACTCCACTACAAATAGAACTTACTCAAGTAAAACTATTACATTTCGGTTCTAAAATGTAGTAGTTACTAAGACATTTATGTTTGTGGGCGTCTGTCCACCTGAGTTGATACATAGAAATGTTCATTGAAGTTCATCGTTTGAACTTGATGCTTCTGATAACATGTACGTATGGCTAGTCAAGACTCATCATGAAAACCAATAATACCATAATTAAAAATGTTTGGCTTTAAGTTGAATTTGTTTACTGATTTTCTATTTTCTCAATCCAAAGCAACTGGACTGGTTTGGTTTCACCCTTCCTTTCCAGATGTGTTTCTCAAAGCCCCATTGGATAAAACTCTTTTCAGATATCCACGAGCTGGATGACTGAGAACCTTCACAGAGGTTTTCTATTTTATACTGACCTTTTAGATCCCTCTGAAATGTCATGGACATAAAACAAAAATACTCAGATAAAGTACCTCTAAATTGTACTTAAGGACTTGACTAAATGTACTTTAAAACTTTACCTCCACTGACCCAGTGGACCCACACCTACTCTGGTCACTCCAGGTATCAGGAGATCGCGGAAGTGGAGACAAGAAGCCACTAAAAACTAACTGTGACACTGCACAGCCACCTTCCCAATAATACCCCCACCTCCTCCACACTCTTGCGCCTCCTCCACCATGCCTCACAGGCCCGTCTGTCACCCCTCTATAATTATGAGGAGTGAGAGTAATGTGCTGCAGTATGAATAGGATTGTCGGCCTGATTGTGATGTATAGGCTTTCATTACCATGTCCGGGCTTGTGCCCTTCGCCATGTAGGAAATCCTATTTAGGCCCTAATTTGGGAGCCTCCCCAACCATCCCGCCTGATAGCAATCACACACAGTAATTGTGTGCTGGGGCAACTGACAAGAGTAGAAGCTCAGACATGGAGAGAGGAAAAGAAAGAAGGATAGGAGGATGAGGGGGAGGGAAGAGCTCCTGACAATGATATATCTGCATAGTTTGGTACATTATTCAAGTCCTCCTCTTCAGAGTATGTATGTTTCTGTGTATAGCTGCTTATGCGAAGGTGGTTTGTTCACATGACAACAGTTTAGAGGTAGTCACAGTAAAAGTGCAGAATATATATATATATATATATATATATATATATATACTGTGAAATTATTTTGTAATAGACAATTGGAAGGTTTTCCCTTTCTTTCCTATCATTCAACTCCAGCAACATAGCTAATTGGGAGGAGAGATCACGCTAACTCAATAATTATGATTTATGAGACAATCTCCCGTAGATATCACACATTCTCCCTGATTTGACGACAACATGTAACCAGCCCTCTAGCAATCAATATTTGTACATTTTCCATGTCTAAGTTGTTAATTTTTTTAATATTTCATTAGTTCCTTTTTGTGGAGAGCGATTCTCTGCACTAACATTTATGCAGATCTGACTCCACTTATAGGCTTGTATATAATGAATGTCTAATTGACTCATTTAAATACTGTTTGCCTGCAGGAGGGCCTTTGCATTAAATGTTTGATTGCCCTCATATTAACTGTCATTAATCCCCTCTGCTCTTAATAAGGACTTTATGAGGCTTTCTTAAAACTTCTCATCTACCTCACTATTCCCTTTGCATAATTAAGTAGAATATTCAAAAATATGGTAATGAAGGAGCTTTCAGGATTTGACTAATGGTCTTTGAGCCACAGAATTCTAATTATGGGCAAACCTTTGCATTTTCCGTTCAGCATTGGGTCATGGTTCATTAGCTTGGGTCAATGCGGGTCGATACAGTTAATTCCCCTGTTTAATGTCCACCACAAGCCCACTTTTCTCACCATACACTGCATTTGATCAAACTGACAGAAGTTCCCGTACCTGTTGTATTTGCCACTGCAGTAGGTATTGCACATTCAAGCCCTGCAATGTCCTTTAAAAGAAGATGTACAGCACAGAGCGAACTTTTGACAGCCATTACAAACTGTCACTGCACCAGAGTGGGTGAGAGACACAAACTTGTCTGTGTTTATAGCTTAACTGATCCTCTTATTCCTGCTACTCCTCCAGTCTCTCTGCTCTGTCCTAATCTCTCCAGGGCTCTTACTGGTCCAGGATGACAAATGGGAAGGAGAGGCCAGCCAAGCGTGGGCTCTGTGGAGAGGCTCATGCCGGGGGTCTCACTAAACCCCCTCAGCTCCACCCTGGATCATCTCTGACATGGCCTGCTTTAACCCCGAGGATGGTGAGGCCTCACACATCACACACAAACCCAAGTACATATACACACGTCCACACGCGTGGTTCCACAAATGTAAGCTTGCACATGGAGGAGAACCACAAGAAGAGATAAGCCTCTGATCAACACCCTACCACAGATTGATTTGTCTCTTAGACACTTTAAGCTGCTGTTGCTACCTTATACTGTATCACATGTGCGCAAGCACACACACGCGCACACACATTCACCAACAACTTCCAGCACTTCTCGACTGCTCCAGCAATCCAGGGCAAATATGTGAATGTCATCTCCTGGTGTCACCAAATAAAACCCTGCAAGCTCTATTTTAGTATACACGGTCCAACTCAATGAGGCCAAGTTCTAAATGACTATGTGGCTGTATTCAGAGCTGTGACACTGACAGCGCATGGGGATGTAATGCGTGGAAGCCTCCTACTCTTCCCCCCGTCTCTCTCTCGCTCCATGCTCCTATGCGCCCCACTGCCTCTCAGCCACGGGATCAGCTGCAGGCGCTAATGAAACGTCAGTCAGGTAATTGAGGCTCTGGTGGTGTCGGCCCAGCCAGGCAAGCAGTCAGCCTGTGTGGATGATGACACGGGCATGGTAGTAGCTAAAGGATTCCAGCAACCCCCTATGGAGTGTCACAGGAACTGCTCCAGAGCCCAGCAGGGTGGAAAGCATTCCACCACATTTTCCTGTTTGTACGAGGGAGAAATTAGATTGGTGAGTAAGTAAGGTGTGTACTGGTAAACTGAGATTTCAACTCAGCCAGAGATTGTTAACTGCTGCCACTGGCAAGGAGGGTGCTTTGCTAGCGGCCCGTGTGAAGGAGTCAGAGGTTAAAATCCTTTGTTATTGCACTCCAGAGTGATGTTACCATCCCCGCCATCCACTGACCTGCTCAGCACCTCCAGTGAGTTATGGGTAATGTTTAATTCCCCTGACTTGACAGCTGTGGATCCACATGGTAAATTGGATTTTTCTTCCTCTTTGTTGGAAATTTGCTTGGGCAGGTAAAGAGAGGGAGAAAGAAATTTACTGTGCTGCTTTGGACACTTTCCCAAATCAAACTGGTTTGTTTCCAAGGCCTGACGTGAAAACAGGGTGAAGATGATCTAGTCTTTTTTTTTATAATTGAAGAAAAGAATTATTCATTATTATTGATAAAATTAACAACTCACACAATTTGTAATCACTGAAATATGTAAATAGGTAAGGTTTGCTTGCCATAATTTGGCTTTATTACATTTTGCTGTATGCATGTATCAATCACCCAGTTTGTTATACACAGTGTGTAGTCTGACTATATGAACTATATAATGACTATACAAGGGAAGCGCTGTTGAAATGACCTTTTTTATTGCATTACTGTTTCTCCCTTTAAGGGAAGGACACACTAAAAGACAGCAACACCTGATCAGAGGTGTTCCTGAGAGCGTCACAGTCCCTAGGAATAGGAAGTCTAGATTTTGTCCAACAGTCTTCGCTCTACTGCAAACCCTTCCGCCTCCCCAGGGCTTTAAGGTAGAGAGTGGACAGTAGGGTTAATGCTTAGCTGTAAGCACTGCTTAGTGCCAGTGATTGGGTTTGTGTGGTAGCAAGGCTTCCCCCACCAGCAAAAAAATCCAGTGGAAATTACTTCTACTGTGAAGCCCTGTGGGCACTTATGATTTTCCAACCTGCAGTTTCAACTTGTCTTCTCTTTGTTGCAGCTCAGTGTCCCACGGGGTACAGGTGAATTTGATGTGGAACAATGATTAAAAGTTTTCTCTGTCAAGGTGACCTCAATCCTGGAGGAGGTGAAAGTCAAACTGAGACATGGAGATGAGAGAGGGGCACAGAGGTGAAACTCTGTTTTGGACATTTTTTATGGCCCATATAGTGACATCTCATTCCTGAGCCTAGGAAAGGGAGCTCCCTACACTCCTATTGCACCATTCCTGCCTTCCTGGCTTGTAATCGGTGATTGTATGTGACATGATGGGTATAAAGCAGTAAAAACCACAGAAAGGAACCTTTGACAATCTAATCATTGTCACATCAGCGACGACCTCGAGGCGAGATGTATCCGAACAGGGTTCTATCACATCTGCTATTAGCTCCCTGTCTGCCTTCTGTTCTTCTGTCCACATCCTAACTGCGTGTTCAATCACCACCACCAGCAGGCTGGTGGTTAGTCCTCTCGACAATGACGTATGCCACCAATTAGCCTGCATACAGCTCAATTATGATAAACAGCCAGTGCACCTCTTAGGCCGTGATTAAAGCCTCAACCTGGCCCTGATAAAGAGATCCCATCTCAATGCCATCCCAACCACATTATAAGACACTACACAGGGTTCTGCTTCATGCTTTTAACATCATTGTTGCAGAACATACACTGTAGCTCAGATGGAACTCGTGGCAGACGGGGCTAGATGCGGGCTGCTGAGGGTCTTTATCATCCACACATGGCTGGTGATGCATGCCTGACCACCTATTTTCAATTTAGACTAGTATTTATTAATAACCTCCACCTTCTTGAAGCCTATCTTACAAAATACCTGCCATATAACTTAAGATGAGCTTAGATATCAAGAGACAGAGGGGGAGAGAAGCCCTAGTTTTGATAAATGGATGAGCAGTGATGAAAAGAAGATATCAGAGGAGCATCAAAGGAGAGAGGAAGAGTGCACAGCATTAATCCTGCGCCAGGCTGGTAGAAAGAGAGGGCGAGAATGAAAGACAGGAAAAAGGGGAGAGTGAGGGGAGGAGGAAGCAAAAAGAAAGATAGCCCTTCGGCTGTGTTCTGTCAAGGGAGAAATTACACATTTACGGACGTTTTTTCAGGCAGCGACGGGTTCCATAGATCAAACCACTGGACTTATGAGCCAATTTTCAACATGAAATATAGACACGGAGAATCCATTTTACCCATGTTTATGTCTTCTCTCTCTTTCTAAATCAAACAGCCTACAGAGTGTGAATAGGTTTACTCCTGTAATCTCAGTAGTGCTCATTAAAGCCGTAAATGAACATGCTTCCATTGTGGTGATGTAAGGATCCAGCTTTCAGTGGCTTTGCTACAGTGGTTTCACCTGTAACTGTTCAGTAACACGTCCGCTTTAAAGTATAAATAACTGTTTAGGAAGAAACTGTACAAGTAAGATATTAGATGTTCCAGAGGATTGTCTCATTACTCACACGTTTAAACCTTCATTTCCATCTTCCAATGTTTTAAGTAATCTTTCAAATGTTTTTTGTGAAAGACCAAGAGATGAGATAAGAAACAAAACTGTACGTATATAGCAACCCCTTTTTGTATGTATGTTCCTCTATTCATCACAGTGCTGAAATGTAGAAATAATCACACATATTGCCTCTTCATACGTGCCTCTTCTGGGCAAACATATTCAATAGTAATTAATGTCTAAGTAGGCTAAATGACAAAACTGACAGACAATTAGCGATATTATGAGGTGGGAATCTAATGAAGTTTTAGTGGTGCTGCCAACCTAACAATGATCACTGCTTAATTATCATATTAATGAAGTCATTACTTGTCACTTAACTTAGACGTCAGGTAAGGTAAGAATGTCGCGATGCTATAATCTCCCAGACAAATATATATTCAACACTAATTACCTCCATGTTGAGATGTCTTCACGAAGAGCGAGCGACAGACACTTCAAACGTGAAAGGGGAACAAAACTGCATAAACACGTATTGAGAAAAAAAACTAAATGAGGTTTATTGAATCATTGACTAAAGCATTTTCAAGGTCACCTGAGGACAAACAACACAAACCAGTCTACTATGAAGCTGCACTCTTCTCTACCTAGAGGAGGGGGACTGGTACTACAGGCTAACGCAGACATTACCAGTAAACACTATGACATGATTAAGGTACGAAAAACCTTAGATGGGGTCAAATGAACATCGTGGCTATAGGTCCTGCCACTCCCAGAGTCTCTTCTTTCTTTCCAATTCATTTCAATTACCCCTTCATTCCCACCATCTTCCACATGTCTTTATTAGCTCATCCTGGCAATTTACAGTTGATCTTGCCTCATCCAAGACAGAGCAGCGGTGAAGGCAGGGAGACGAGCAGTAATAGAATGAAATGTCACTCCGTTATTGCCTTTGTCACAAACATGCTGCGCAGGTCAGATGGGAAAGGCCTGGAGAAGTCTCGTTAGTAGGTGGAATTCTGTGAAGTCAGTGATGCTTCTATGTAAATGTGAAGTGATGACATCCTTCTCCCGTCTCTCGTGTCCAACAATAAACACGGGGGCGCCTTCACTGTGATCAGAGTAACATCGTCCTCCGTGTTACAGCTGATGCTGTTGTCCTCATCAGGGTTTCTTCACTTTTTTCACTGACGATGAGCTGGACGCTGATTCTCTCCTTTTGCGCTGCAGTATGATAAACAAATGTCACATAAAGGTGAAACACGTTTTTTTCCGTTTGTGTTTTTAACAATTACAAGCATATTATTTTACGATGGCCATTTCCAAAGCATAGCTGCTAAACTGTCAGGGAACGCGGTCATATTGGGGAAGTAATGTTATTTAATTAAAGACAATGTGTAAATCACTAATATAGGTCATATTAATATCATCATTATTATATTAATATAATAATATATTATTGATATTTTATTGAATCCCTTGGGGAAATTCTTTCTGGACAGGCTGCCCCTGTGAGGCGCCAAGGGTTAGAGTATCAGTGCCTTGTCCAGGGACACCTCTGTATGTAGCATGCTGGGTCTGTCTTGCTGTCCATAAATATTTATTTAAATATAATTTAAGTTCTAGGGTTTATAAATAACATCAAAGATTTTCGAATGTCTTTTCACTAATACTGGCAATGCACCAATACTTGTGCCTAAATGTAGCAGCCTGGTAGCTCAGTGGTTAAGGCAGAGGGCTGGGATGCAGAGATAGCAGGATCGATTCCCAGCTGCGGCACCCAGCCCATCTCCCACACAAGGTTTGTCCCTGAGCTGCATTTGGTTGTAACATGTAAAAAACGTCACTAAAGCACATTCTTCTCCCTCTTCTTCTACAGTTGTAAACTCTAAACACAGTGAGTGGACTAATTACAGAAAGTAGATGGATATCTCCGGGTTACTGGTGATGATCTGGAGTCAGTGCAGACTTACAGAGTTGGGGGTAAGTGGTGCTCCTACAACATCAATGATCTGCTCCTTGGCTTCCACCTTGATGTCATCTGTGCTGAGCCAGGACGGAGTTTCACACCCTGGGATGGACGCTGTAATGCTGTTGGTCGCACTGAGTTCCCCAACCTGGGGTGCACCACAGGTTGGCCCAACCCCTGTAATTCCTCCACACCCGGCTCCGCTGCCGGCCTTCAGTAGTGCCTCATAGCGGTGACGCAGCATCTGTTGTTCGTATTCGCAATTGCTGTGGGCTTGCTTCAGCTCATACAGCAGCACCAGGTCGCTACGCAGCTCATTGAACATCTGTACGATCTCTTCAGTGGGCATGGGGTTGAGGTCTGGTTCCAAAATCAGACATAAAGGTAAAAGATGATTACAAAGCAGATGCTTAAATCAAGTGCTTAAATTAAAACTGTTGTTACCAATTGTGAGATTATTATGGTGAGTGGAGAGTGTTGGTATCATGGGTTCTTGTAACATTTGCCCCAGATTCTTTGGAATGGGGTTTTGGATTTTGGTTTTGTAAACACAGTGAGAAACTCCCTCTTTAAGACTCCTGAAGAATCTCTGACATCTTATATGTACACTGCTGTGTCTTCTTTTCTATTTATTCATAATATTTATTTGAAAGAACAATAAACATAATTTTCCCAGTTGCACTGAAATCCAGTACTTGATTTAAAACCCTTATATTCTATGTTTGTTTCAGAAGTTTAAAATGCAAACTCTGAAACATTGGATTGCAAATGTTTATTCACACTTACCCACTCCTTGCTCTATCAGGATCTGCTCAATGGCCTTGATCTTCTTCTGGCCTACTGAGCTTGGCAGTTTCATCTGAATCACACGCAAACACGCAGAGACACACACACACCATACACACAAGAATGTGATTTAAGGTGCCAGGGATATTAGAATAAACAGCTCCACCTCAGGGCTTTAATTCGTATGAAATGCACTTCAGCGGGCCAGATCAAAATGTCTTTATCCACTGAACTCTGTCTGACAGATTAGCTGAAGGGGCACTACACTTCTTTAGCCATGCTAATGCATTTTCCATAGAGAGCGGCAGCTCGTCATCAGTCTTGAAGATGAATAAGAGTGCCCTTGCTACATCTTAGAGATATTAGCTACTCAGTAATACAATTAATCATCACAGTACTAATGAGAGACAGCCAGCTCAAGTCAGACACTTGGGCTTCTCTCATATATCAACTGCATGGTCATGCTTCACTGAAATTCACTAAAATATTAATAATCTTTTTGTAGTTTTAATGCCTCGGTATGATCTAGCTGTACTCACCCTCTGACTGCGCAGTGTGACTCCAGCTGATTTGAAGTCAGGGAACTTAATGCCTGCGGTCTCTGGAACAGCCTAAAGAAAAAAGAATTATCTTTAATAAAAAGGTCATGTGACAACTCTACTCACAAATGCAAAATATTTGTCAATTTTATTGAGTTAAAAATGTTTCCATCAAAATTTTAATAAGAAATTACTAAAACTAAAATTAACTATGAGTGAATTATGAGTATGAGGCATGGTTAAGCATAATTAGCTATCAATAATAAAAGTTTTTTCAGTTATACAATGCTTTATTTTGCTGTGTGATATTTACACAAATACAAGTATAAATGGTCGGCTTTTTTTCCAATCATACCGGTTTTTCTGTTTCTCGTTTTTGCGGGAGCTTCTTCTTCGAAACCCTCTTTTCAGCTCGCCTCAACTCTGTGGTTGTGTCAGCTGCTTTAATGAGTTTCTGTAGATCCTGGGCCTTCTTCTCACGCTCTTTCTTTCTATTCTCAATCTTTCTTAACTCTTGAATAAGATATTCTTCTTCTGCCACCTGCAGGAAAATCCACAGAAGTGCAATTCTATCAGTTAAAAGTCCAGCAAAGGTCTTACAAGCATTTATAATATTTAAAAAGGTAACATTTCTTATACATTATTGTATTAATAACAGCCATTAAAACTGTCAATTCTTATCATTTTTTTACCATCTCTGACGGTCTTCGTAAATAGTAATCCAAAAAAAATCTTATCATAATGTCACTAACTTGTTCAGGAGTGCGATTGAAGAGCTTCTCCAGTTGCTCTTTACGACGTCTTTCATGGCCGGCATCAAAGATGTAAATCTTTGGCTCTGTTCCTGAAGCTGCACGGACTTTTGTCAGTTTACCACATATACTATAATATCTTTCCTTCAGGTCCTCCACAGAACGTTTCTGAAAAACATAATTGAAACAATCTTGCTACAAATACATGTTTTGAGTAACATAATTATTTATGCAACACTTTTTTTAATAAAAGAAAACATGAGTGACAGAACGATTACTCTGTATTGCTGGTGGTCATATCGGTCGTGGACAACAATAAAGCGCAGGTCAAAGCGCTTGCACAGGTCAAACAAGTGGTCCGTCTCTGCTTTAGTCCAGCCATCATCATGGAGATGCATTTGATACTCCTGCTCTGAGTATACTGGCACCTGCACTGTCTATGAAACAGACAGAATACTATGAAGCAGGATGAATATTTGATAAATGATGACTGAACTTAGACGCAGAAGATAGTTATCCTTACCTTGTTGAAGCGGGCGAATGGGTAGTCTTTACCCTCTTCTGCCATACGTCGCCAGTGGTGGAATATGGCCCCATCTCTGCGAGCTGGATTTGTAAAGGGCATCCATTTCCAGGGACGCACTTTTTTACAGCCAAGTTTTGCTTTGACTGTCCTGTAGCCCTGAGTAGTGTCACTAGGCAGCAGAGGTGGTGCATCTCTGGACATTAACAGGAAAAACATAATTAACAAGGGTACCTAAAACATCTGAGAATCTGCTTCATCTTTTTTGCCACCTCTTTTGTGAAGCTTCGTAGATACAGATAACTAAGAGAATATGAAACGAGAACACCTATGCAATGTGAAAAATCAGAAGTATGTGCAGTCTAGTATATTAGCTACAAACAAACATAAAACACAGTGAAAATATACAACTGACTAGCCCTCCCTTCATCGTGAAAATGTTGACTTGCACTCACCTGGCTGCCATCGGTTAAGTTTCTGGTTTAAACACTACCTGCCTCTGCTTTCTGGGTGTATAATAAACACGTATTATTATGATTTAGGCTGACTAGTCCCTTGCATATTAATGCTAAAGCCATTATTGCAGACCAAATACTAAATTAATCCATTATAGACACAGTCGTTATTTTAGTAAAGGAGCTCATACTTCTTATCTGAATAGAGCAGGGCGTAGACCTCTCTGTGCATCCCCTCTGGTCTCTTGAAGGTCAGCGTTTCTGTCGCCTTCTTGGATTTTTTCTAAGATAGGTAATGGAGAAAGTTCATTATTATACAAAACAACAAGACATTTTTCTTGCCATGACCAGGTCCTCTTTAAATCCTGTGCCAAATTAAGAAAAAAAGAGTATCAGACATCTTTGAGGTGTCTCTGAAGGTTCATCCAGGTGAAGTTGGCTTGAAGATGGTTTCTTAATCAATTACGTATAAGAAAACTAGATCCACTTTAAATATTCTTGTCAAAAGAAAGTAAATGTTCAGGGATGAAGCTTGTAAAAAAACTGGGAGAGACGTTATTATGGATAGTTTAGAAGTACTGAATTGAACTGGATCTCTCACCTTATCTGAATTGATGAGGTCTTTCTTACTGATGGGACCATCGTTTTCCCCTCCGCCCAACTCCAGAATATCTCTCACATCTGCACCAGTGGTCATGGCTTGATTTGTTACTAGTTAACGTTTCTAACAACCTGTCAAATGTAAATACGTTTCATCCATCCATTCACAGCTCAACACGAGTAAGGCGGTAACGTTACTATCCACAGATTCCGCTCCTAGCTAGCTTAAAAGCTAATGCTAACGTTATCATTTCTAAGTAACGATACGTCTATACAAATCCTCAAATAATCTAATAATACTTTGTAAAACAATATTTTCGTAATGTTCCCGTGACGTTTATGTATATCGCTGAAAGCTATAGATATAACGTTAGTAATTAAAAATGTAATCTATTTTTAAGGCTAGGTGATGGTGGGTAGTAGCCGATAACCCAGACATCACTTCCGGTTCCATTGATGTTGTTGAATTAGTGAAAAACCGACTGTCGCCCCCATTGCGCCCGGTGGTGCACTGCAGACTTTAAACTCAATTTTTAAACAATATTGCATACAATCGGCCAGAACATATTTCTACTTGAGCACAGAGGAGTAACACAAACATATCAAGAGTCCCTCCATCATGTGGATAAAAACCTGGGAGAAGATTAAATAAGAGCATTAACAGGGAAGAGAACACAACCGTTATCATCTCTTATGTTTCACGGGTGTCTGAAAAGCTCAGGAGGATTTTCAACAAACACAGCATACTGCACATTTTAAACCAGGTAACACACTGAAAAAGAATCCGGTCCACCGCAATGACTAAACACCCAGACACAGACAGAGCAACGTAGTTCAATACAGTGAGGAATGAACAGATCTGTACATATGGGAACAGCGGCTCCATATATGAAAGCCAAGAGGAACAACAACCCAGAGGTGACCCTCATACCACCATACCAAGCAACAACTTGAGAACTGCAAAGGGTTTATAAACCTGCTACTCCTATTAGTGAGTCAGAAATGAGAAAGTCCTCTATGAAGGACGAAACAATTCTAACAACAAGTCTAATTGCCTCTAGTGAACAGTTTATTTGTAAAACAGATTAAAGACCAGGATTTAATCAATAATACGTGTATATCATGTTTATTTTTTTATTTAGGTTAAAACATAAATTTAAAACACCTTGATACTTCTCATACTTTAAAAAGAAAAAAAATTAATGTGATTTGATTGATTTTCACCATCCTGAAATGCAGAATCCCTATATGTCAATCTCTCTGCTTAATGGAAAACATCTCAAAAGTCAGACATTTACCAGAAAAATACAATAAACACTTCAAACACACATCACCATAACTATCGCAAAGAAAACATTTTGGACTTTTTAATTCGATCGGTAAATTGTAAGACCTCGGCAATGTAAATAGTTTAGTGTGATTGTTTCGTCTGTTTGTTAATAAAGAATGTGAAAAAAATGTGGCGAGCTTTATTTTTTTGAAAGTAAAAAACGGATGTTGCCGACTGTCGGCGGTTTAAATATTCCCGGCATGCTTTGCTCTTCGTTAGAGATCATCAGAGACGGCTTTTCCGCCATTTTCGTTAGCTGGTGGCGCAGAATTAGTCAGTGGTGCAGTGAATTCTGCTTCTTTTTTACGAGCGTCTTAGAGACCTTCTTACTTCTTTATATAATCTTTTTTTTTTACAATAACACTGTTTAATTTAGCAAGACACTAAACTACGCAAAAAAAAAAATGTCAAACGAGCAAGCCGAAAATATCACCGAGAATGCAGGCCTGCAGCAGCAAGCGCCGCCGCAACAACAGCAGCAGCAGCAACAGCAGCTACAGCAGCAGCAGGGGTATGGTTCCTTTGTTGGGTTTTGCTAACTTAGCTAGCTGTAATGCTTTTCATCAACGGTAATATTATAGTTTGATCAGTAGTTAATCGAAAAACTATAAACTATATTCGCCAAAGTACAGGTATATGTTAAAGAACTACCTGTTTATATTAGGTCATTATATGCGTTTATCTACTTTTGAACACCGCGTGTTTGGGGCCCGTCTATTTACAGGAAAAAGCCATCCATTTTAGTTTACGTAAATTTGACTCGTACTCAACGTCTCAGACTTATGTAGGTAGATCCCATTCTTTTGCAAGCAGTTTAATAGTGGACAAAATATTTGAGTGTTTCTATTGTTCTGGTGTTCGATCTAATACGAGCCCACCAACGGACAAAGTTGTCCAAAGAGCGGCCTAGCCATGCGTCTTAGACGCAACTGTGATTACAAGGCATTAGAGATTATAGCATTTCTAACTGATATAGGTGTCTAAACCATGATCTGTTGCACGTTTCTTTATCTCAAAAAGTAGGTATTATATGTTAAATACTGCAGTGGCTTTTGTTTGGCCTTTCGCCATTAGCATATTGTACTTGTCCCAAATCATTAGACGCGTTGAATTTAATTTCTCAGAATGCAAGTTATCCACATGTATCTCCTGTAGACACGTGTTGGTCTGTGTGTGTGTGTTTTTAGGAATGTTTTTACCATCATTTTTAACCGGATTTTGTTTTTACAGAGAAGTGAATGGCAAAGCCAAGCATGAGCCTAATTCAAGCAGGAAGGAAAGACCCCAGAAACGAGGTGGAGGTGGGCGCTACGAACCCTATGGAAACGCAAACAAAAGATACCGCGTTTTTGTCAGCAACATCCCATATGATGTGAAATGGCAAGCCTTGAAAGACCTGATGAAAGAAAAAGGTAAGGTACTTAGATTAGGGATTTAGTCAGTCAGCACTGAATATTACAAAAAGATCCTGGATCATTTTGTTGGACCACTCCATCTTTGAAAGGCTTTGGGGAATTTGTACAAGGCCATAAGTTGTACAGTGTTGCTTGAGAGGAATCAAGGTTTTGGATGAGGCCCCTCTTATTTTTCTGCCAACTACAGCGTTGCTGCAGACTTGAACTAGTGGTGGACATGGATGTCTCATTCAATATTTTCCTTTTGAGATTATTAAGACCTATCAAGGTCCTTTTAACGGTTTAACTGTGCAAAGCTGGTGCACTAATGTGACTAGTCAGGGACTTGGGATTATGGGTGCCATAATATCCAAGAACAATTGTCCAAGAAATGCACAAGAAAATATAGAGTACGTAGCTCTAATGACTTTTGTCTTGAAACAAGGAAAACCGACTTTTACTCGCAACATGTGATTACCAGTGTGTTAACATGTCAAGTGAAATTATTTGCAATGTTGCAACTTTGCAACATTTTGTATTATCTTAGTTTTCTTACATGTACTACATGGATTTCCGTGTGCTGTTAGTCATGTGCAAACAGTTGCTTAGTTATGGAATATTGGACAGCTTTTGATGAATGCTTTACTTTTAGTTAAAGCCATTGTTAAAGAGGGTACAATCCTGTTTCAGAGGAGTGTCTGGTATTCGTTTCATGACAACTGACCGGAGTTAAATTGCATTTTCTTTTTTTAGGTATGACCTTGACAAGCAAATGTTTTCTCAGCAGATCTCCATGTTGTGCCAGAAAAGGCTATGCGTTGGATTTCTTTGGGGTACAGGTCTACAAAATGAAGCAACTTCTTATGCACTGTCCTTGTCTCTAGAGGTTTGGTCACTGAACTCATTGATCTGAAACGAAAGCGTGGCTGGTCGACACAGAATCTAAATTTTGATATTGTCACAGCAACATGTTTCTGAAAACGTTTGTAGTTAGAGAAGTTTCTGTCCCCCCGAGTTTCGTTATGGTTAGTTTTCTAGCTGTAGGTCCCCTCTAAGGCTTGGTGGATGGGCAAGTGTATTGATGCATTAACCTGATGTTTAAATGGCGACATTTGACAAAGTAAGCGCAGTTTGAAATGAAATGAGGCATTGAATAGGGTTTGCCAACTTGAAATTATTTGGTTAATTATCTTCATGAAGTAGGTGGTGTTCACTGCATTATATCTAAACGGGAAGGCTGATGGCCATTTCAACAGTTGTTGTCCTCAGTCTATTGCTTTTGCTGCTTCAGGAGAATTTCAACAAGGACAGGCTAAGAAGTCTTAAGACCTAAGCTCGCTTTTTGTAGACCTGTACCATATCGCGCTGCTGCTGAGGTGCTGGGGGAAGGCTCAGGACTGGCAGTCTGAGCTCACTGTCACTGGCCACCCACCTTGTGTTTCTGCTCTAAACCCCCATTGTTCTCTCGGCTTCTCTCCCCTTGGTGTGTGTCGTCTCTGGAATCTGATTTATAGTGGGTGAGGTAACGTACGTGGAACACTTAATGGACGCAGAAGGCAAATCGAGGGTAAGTGAAAATACATACAAATAAAAATATGAATAAACCTAGACAAAGCTGTTTGTGTCAGCTTTGGTTTCTTTATTTTCATTGTTGGGAATTGTTCAGATTCAGGAACCTGGAAGAGTGTGTGAAATGGTTATATGCTGGAGGTGTGTTTTATTTGATGTGGCTTGTGGCACTGACTTGAGGCCATCCGGAGGGTTGATGCTCTTATAAAAGGACTTCAGCTTTCTTTGTAGCCAATCCTTTGGGGTTGCAGTAGCCGAAAATGTCTCTTTTGATTGCTGGAATTCCTCCTTATGAACTAAATGGGTCTAGTCTGCAAAAGGTTGTTACAAGGCTGTTAGATGGTTGTTAATTATAACTCATTCTGAAGAGCTGCTTTACTGGGAGTCACCTCCAATATCTTAGTAGTGGAGAATCCTTCCTCACTGTGGATTTTCTTCCCTTTGGATGTTGGAAAGATACTCTATATATTCACCAGACTTGCCTGGATTGTGTTAGTGACTGGGGGAAAATGTGAGATCTTAATTTAACTTAAGATGTTGCCACCGAGCTGTGGCAAAGCCTTTTAGGCTTGTGTGATGAGCTTTTGAATTTTGCATGACATTCATTTAACTTTGCTTACATTTTGTGTCAGTTAAAACATGTTATAACCATTGCTTTTACTCATTTGAGTTTTTTCTTTGCTCCTATTGGTGCGGCCTGTTCTGCTATCTTCACTCAACAAAGGGTTGTGCGTAAGTAATCTTCTGTATGTTCCTTTACATTTAAGGCTGGAGAAATACTAGATACCTATGCAGTCGCATAAGTAATGTAGCACCTGTATGTAGCCAGCGTCAATTTCATAGATCACTGGGTTAAACACCAGACTAGGATGCAGAAGGTGGCAGGATTGAATCCCAGCACAAGGTATTGAGCAGCAAGTATATACCTAGCCCATTATATATATATGTGGCAATGCTGCTTGCATTGACGACAGACATGTAATTCTGATCAAAGTGACCAACATAGCTATTTTTGAAGAACTGGTTTTTATATTGGAGGAGGTAGTTGATAGGTTGCACTGTTCTCACTGGGTGTGTATATATCTGTTAGTGTTGTTGAGTTTAGGACTGAAGAGCTAATGAAGAAAGCAGTGGAGAAGGTTAACAAGCACAACCTCAATGGACGGCCCCTGAAAGTGAAAGAGGTAGGCCACAGCATGAATAAAGGAAATGTTCGGTTGTGAACCTTCACCTCGATTATTTGTGTAAATGCCCAAGTGATATTATTTTGCTTTTTGCTAGGATCCTGATGGTGTGATTGCTCAAAGGGAAATCAATAAGTCTCAAGGTGGAGGCCCTCCAGGAGGACATGGCGGAATGGGGGGCATGGGAGGAATGGGAGGAATGGGTGGAATGGATCGCATGAACATGGATCGAATGGGGCCTGGACCAAATGGCTCCATGGTCAATAT
>JAUMHF010000019.1:10757247-10770058 GCA_032359275.1 Microctenopoma steveboyesi | reverse complement strand
CAAAGGGAAATCAATAAGTCTCAAGGTGGAGGCCCTCCAGGAGGACATGGCGGAATGGGGGGCATGGGAGGAATGGGTGGAATGGATCGCATGAACATGGATCGAATGGGGCCTGGACCAAATGGCTCCATGGTCAATATTCCTCCAAGCTTGATGAACAACCCCAATATTCCCAATGAGATCATCCATGGTCTCCAGGCTGGCAGGATTGGCAGCACTGTCTTTGTGGCTAATGTAGGACTTCCCACGTTTTTTTTACTTAAAAAATCGAAATGTATTGGATAAAGTGGTGGTGGTAAAAGAGTATTAGCACAAATATTTAACCAATTAAAAACTCAAATTGTTCTCATCTATAGCTTGACTACAAAGTGGGCTGGAAGAAGCTGAAAGAGGTTTTCGGCATGGCCGGTATGGTGGTGAGAGCAGACATCCTTGAGGACAAAGATGGAAAAAGCAGAGGCATGGGCACAGTCACTTTTGATATGCCCATTGAAGCAGTCCAAGCTGTCTGTATCCTTTTTGAAAGGTTTTGATTGGCACACCTTTTATTTCAGTATGCACAAAGTGATTTGTTTTTGTTATACGATTTGTCATTTTCCTTAACAGTTTCACAGCTATGTTCAATGGGCAGCTTTTGTTCAACAGAGTCATGCATGTCAAACTGGTATGTTGCCTAAACCGCTCTGGAAGTTGAATAATACCATGATTTGAGAACCCTAGATGTGATTGTTGTGAATTTTTCTTTCAGGATGAGAAGTCCCTGCCCAAAGATTTTGGACCACCCGAGAGACCTAGTGCTCTTCCCCGTAAGTGTAAATTCTTTTGCACGTTTGATGAAAAAAACATGCTATTTATATGTATGTAACGAGTTGTTGTGGTGGGTCCATATTTACAGCCTTCTCCTTAAACGAACACATCTCATTAGTAAATACATTTCTTTCAGGTGGTCTAAGTGGTGTTGGGTTGGGTCTGGGGCCTGGTGGTCAGCCCATTGATGCTACTCAACTTAACAGAGGGAGTGGAAGTGGAGGCATGGGCAACATGGGCCCAGGAGGTAACTTAAGCATTTTGTTAAATTCATTTATAAGTGAACTTTGAAGTCAGTGGCTGATGGTCATATCATCATCATCATCATGATCATCTTATTTGTAGGAATGGAAGGAATGGGCTTTGGCAACATGGGAGGTCGTATGGGAGGAGGTATGTAGCAACTGAAGGCTCGTAGTGGAATTGAATCAGCTCTTTGCCCAATTTCTTAGGTCTCTAAAGATATGTCTCACCTATATCTATCTCTCTATCTATACATCTCTATTTTTCTGGTATTAAGAATTTTTTATCTTGCGGCCTAGGAATGGACAATTTTGGAGGAATGAACAACATGGATCGCTTTGGTTCTGGATCTGGAATGGGTAGAATGAACGGTAAGGACAGTTTGACATGTGTCGAGCATTCCAAAGCAGGCGTGAGGACCTTCACGTTTTGCTAGATGTCTCTAATGGTTTAATCTCTTGCATTGTTAGAGATGGATCGGGGGATTGGTGGTGCTTTTGACAGGGAGTTTGGGCGAAATGAAATGGGAATGTCTCGAAATAATTTTGGAGACTCCTTTGAAAGAGGAATGGGTTAGTATTTTCAGGAAATTCCTCTAATTACTATGATAAGCATCTGATGTTCACTTCGGCCCAGACAGGTGAATGTGTCCTATTTATTGATTGACTGATTGCTCACTGTTACAGGGAGTTCCCTGGGTATGGACAGGATGAACACCGGCATTGACCGCCTGGGAACCAACATGGACCGCATGACGGGGATGGATCGAATGGGCATGGACAGGATGGATCGTGTGTCCGACCTGGACAGGTTGGGATCTGGGTTTGACCGGATGGGATCTGGGATGGACCGGCTGGGGCCCAGTATGGACAGGCTAGGACCTGGCCTGGACCGTATGAGCTCCAACATGGACCGCCTCGGCCCAACTGGGTTTGACCGCTTGGGCCCATCTGGTTTGGATCGCATGGGTTCTGGCCTGGACTTTGGTTCCCAAATGAATATGGATCGCATGGGCAACACTGGGCTTGACAGAATGGGCAGCAGCTTTGATCGATTCCCCTCTGGTGGCCTTGATCGCATGAGTTCTAACATGGACCGGATGGGATCTGGAGGTGTAGGTGGACAGTTTGATCGCTCTGCTGATTTGGATCGTGGGTTTGGTGGCAATTCCTTTGGCGGAGCTGGAGCCAGTGGGCCCGGAACCGGGGGTGGTAATGTCAGGAAGGGGTGCCAGATCTTTGTCAGAAATGTAAGTGTGTGTATATTAGCAGTAAAATATATATATATATATATATTTTATATGCCTACAAAATGTTTTCTCACACCTATAATTTGATTAAATTTGTAATGTTGTTTTTTTCCCAGCTGCCCTTTGACTTCACCTGGAAGATGTTGAAGGATACCTTCAATACATGTGGTAAGACGATTACATTTTACAAATATTAAATAGATTATTCTCTCTTATGTCAAAGTGGCTTGTATATTGGGGCTCTTTCCTGTCTTTCTATGCAGGCATGGTTCAGTATGCTGATATTAAAATGGAGAATGGGAAGTCCAAAGGCTGTGGTGTAGTCCGCTTTGACAACCCTGAAACTGCTGAGCGCGCCTGCCGCACCATGAATGGCTATCGGCTGAATGGAAGAGAGATCGATGTTAGGATTGATAGGAATGCATAAGTTATTGGTCTGTTTTACATCTCAGATTTCATATAGTCTGTCTGAATGCTATGTATCATCTGCATTGCCCTTCAGCATATTCATACAATATTTACTTCGTTTGTTAGATATATCTAACCGTGAAAATGTTATTTTAGTTAGCATTTTGTAACAATGAAAGTGTTTTAGTTCTGACATCTAACTTTTTTTAGAGACCAAAATTTTATTTTTTTTCCTGTCATGCTTCATCTGTTATTGCCTTTGTTCTTTAATGTGTTTTGATAAATAAACCTTAGTGTTTCAAATGATCTCTTTTGTGTCAATGCTATGATGCCTACAAAAGCTAAGTCTATCATCCCTCTAGCTAAATCGTACACACACTTACCCTAACAGTGGTTGGTGGTATGTTACCTATAGATCAGGTCGGTGTGCACAGTGAATGTACCCGATTATTTTATTTTGAAAGGTCCTAAACCTTGCTATGTACAGTGCCTTGAGATAACCTTTATGATTTGGGGCTGTACAAGTAAAGATTAAGTGATAACAGAGTTGACACGTGGTATCCAAATACTGACCAAACTTGTATGGTTTTTAGGTATCTTCTCACTTTACTGTAACAAGTACGATATACGTCATATTTAACTCTTTCGCTATGAGTTAACGTGAAGTGTGACGTCACGGTGGGGTAAGTCATTTTTTAGTACAGGTATCACTCGAGCTCTAAGACCCTCCCCTCCTGGACCTGGAAGGTCACCACCGGAAGAAGGTCACAGGCACTACATTCAAGATGGCGGCCCCCCTGTGTCTGTGTTATCAGGTGAGCGCTTGGACTGTTTTCTTTGAAGATGTGCTCTTACTCGTCTTTAAATAATTACACTGGCTTAAATTGTATTTGAGAATAGTCCGTTGTGTCCTGTGTTTTTTTTGTTGACTCGACTGACCGCTGGATTATCTTAAGCTCGCTAAGTTAGCTCTGAATGCGAAGATAAGCAGGCGACGTTTGGACTTGGACACTCGAAAAATCAACTTAACAATTGTCAGGCAAGAGTTGGACGTTTTGCTGTGTCATCTAAAGAATAGGCATTTTTTCTATTAACCAGCAACGTGGTTTCCTGAAGTAGCATGACATTCTCATAGTTGTATTCCGACGTTGAATCTAAAAATAACATAAAACTGCAAACTTTATTACAGTAGTGATTCGTCAGGGTGATGCTGTTAACTGCTTCTTGGAGTTTAAGGCAGAGTTTGTGTTTTTTGTTTTCTTTCAGACATGTGTAAGAAGAGGCTTGGTAGTAGTCCCTTCCTCTTTCTTTCTACTTCACAACAAACCCAGTGTCTACAGGACACGTGGCTTCCCCACATGCACCTCTCAGGTACAAACTGCAACACGTGGCTTTCCTATTATTGTAACCAGTGGCACCTGGTAGGTTTTTTACTGCCAGCTCTCAGTTTTTCACTGCTACATTATGTAAGAGTAAGAGTCCATATCAAGCTGGGATAGGCTCCAGCACCCACCGCGACCCGATTTCGGATAAGCGGAAGACAATGGATGGATGGCTGAAGAGTCCATATCTGTATTATGTCCAGTAGAGAAGGTCCACTGTGTTAGGTTGTTACGCTATCAGCACCAATAAGTCTCACATTTTGCTTTGAAACAGACATAAAGTTATTGTTTTACACAGTAAATCTTCTTGTAAAGAAAACACTGGAAGTTTTTGAGGATATATTATGTAATAGGGTATGTCTGTGCTGCAGATGTGAGTGGAGGAACAAAATAAATAAATAAATTCTTTGTCTATTCCAACTGGGATTAAATATTTATATCATATATCATATATTTATGATTTATTTTCCTGTTTCAGATATGCAAAGTGTCTCAGTCATCTCTTGTGCAGGTAAGACATTTGTCAGGTGAAAGGGGTGGTGGCAAAAAAGGTTTTCTGGGGGAGTTTCTGGACAACCTGAAGCAGGAGCTAAACAAGAACAAGGAAATGAAGGAAAATATCAGGAAGTTTCGTGAAGAGGCCAAAAAACTAGAGGAGTCAGACGCATTAAAACAGGCTCGAAAGAAATATGTATGTATTCAGCCATAGACATTATTTAAATTGTGTTATTTTTTTCATAATACTGTTGATCACCCAATTTGTTTCTTTCCCAGAAAACTATAGAGTCTGAAACGTCAAAGACATCTGTGATTCTGAAGAAAAAATTAGGAAACATCTCTGAAACAGTTAAAGATGTAAGTGTGATACAAATCACAACCGTACAAATAGTCATATTATTGCTATGTTCCGCACCTTGATGAATCCACCCTTACTGTCTGTGTGTGTGCAGGGGATAGAAGAGGTCAGTCGAACAGAAATTGGCAAGAAAATCAAGGAGGGGATGGAGGAAGCAGCCAAAACAGCCAAGACCTCTGCAGAGACTGTCTCTAAGAGCGGAGAGATGTTGGGGAAGAGTGGTGCATTCAGGGCAATATCTCAGGTGCACTGCTCTTTATTGTGGTGAATTTTTCCTTAAAACTTGAACTAGATTAATTGATTTTTAGTTGTCCTAAATAAAGTTAAATACAGACACGTAAACACTTTTAAAAAGCATCACGCACGGGTATCCATCTTAAAAATGTAGGTATAAAGTAAATAATGT
The DNA here is from genome assembly GCA_032359275.1 of Microctenopoma steveboyesi. Taxonomy (NCBI): domain Eukaryota; kingdom Metazoa; phylum Chordata; class Actinopteri; order Anabantiformes; family Anabantidae; genus Microctenopoma; species Microctenopoma steveboyesi. The sequence continues at coordinate 10,764,707 of JAUMHF010000019.1, read as the reverse complement.
ATCAGAAATAAGTTACAGTAATGAAAAACAGTAAGTGATAGGTCTGAATATTGAAACTATTTTTCTTGCCTACTGTTTGTTTATTCACTGTCAGGGCATGGAGAGTGTGAAGAAAGAGATTGGTGACCTGGGTCACACTGGCCCTTATAGACCTCCTGCCAGACTCAGAAAGAGGAGTGAGTTTTCCTCCAAGGGGGCCGGGGATGAGAGCAAGGTCTTCGAAGCCAACGAGTACGTGAGTGTCCTCTGCTTTACTGTGAAGGAAAGCCTCTTGGGTTCAGAGAGAGGCAGCGTACTGACATGGCTTCAAACAGACTATATGATGTCAGTTGACATAAGATTGAGCCATTTGTGCAGTTTAATACATTATTATTTTTGAACTAAAGACTTGTTATTATCACAGGTCGTTGTGTAAAAGTCTGTGCTCATCCCGTTGCTGTAGCGGTCCTAGTATTTGTTATGGATTCAGTTTATTGGTGTTTTAATGTTTTTACTTCTAGTTAATGTGATCTGTTGGGTTCTACAGGGAAGCTATGGGTGTGGTGCTCCACAAAGACTCAAAATGGTACCAACAGTGGAAAGACTTCAAAGATAACAACGTGGTCTTTAACAGTAAGGAAACTGATCTCTGTGCCTGTCTCAGCTGAGAAAGTTTAAAAAATATTATAACTTTACACCACTGGATTTACGAACTCTGTTTTTATGTAGTTTTTACATGTGTGGAGGAGATGGAAGCTTCAGCTTTCACTTCTGACATATTTCATTCCTATGTTTACTGAAGGGTTCTTTGAGATGAAGATGAAATACGATGAGAGTGACAATGCCTTCATCAGAGCGTCTCGTGCTGTCACTGATAAGATGACTGACATCATAGGTGAGCGACGTCTGGTTTGACAGGGTTTTTTTAAATCACATTGTAAGAAACCACAACAGAGATGATACAAGTCAGCATCATCTCAGTCATCTAGGTCATGGTTATCTCAAAAAAGGATTATCCAATAGCAGCTGGACTTGTTCCCTTCCGTTCCAGAGGGCGTTCTCAGACTTGAGTGTTTTATGTTAACCTTATTTTGTTAAGTTCTCTTTTTAGATAATTACATCTTTTTATGTAGATGGTTCATCATACACATGTTGACTACCTACTGGTATAGTATGTAATAGTTAATAATAATCGATAATGCAGATTTTATTGAGATTGCATATATAGAGAGACCTTTGTGTCATTATGTTTGGTTGTGGCTGAGGAGGAAAGCGAGTATAATACGTGGTGCAAATCATGTCTTTTCAGTAAAATGTATTTATTGTTTAGTTAAGACATTTTACTACATTTTTCATGTCAGCTTCAGACTTGTTCTTACTGTAAACCTTTCTACGTGTTTTTGTGCACCTTAGGCGGGCTCTTTTCTAAGACAGAGATGTCTGAGGTACTTACAGAGATTTTGAAGGTGGATCCATCCTTTGACAGAGATTCTTTCCTCAAGCAGTGTGAACGTGATATCATCCCAAATATACTGGAGGTATGTCGGGCTAACAGCTTCTATTAAGCCTCAAAGTATTTGTTGCAGTATCTTCTCTAAAGTCTCTGTTTGTTCTGTCACTCTGCAGGCGATGATCAGGGGAGAGCTGGACGTACTGAAAGACTGGTGTTACGAAGCGGTACAATATTTTTTACACTGACTTTATTTCATGTGTGTTTCTTTCCACTGTGATGTGCCAGCAGTTGGATTTCTCACACGGCATCGTAGTATCTGAACTGACAGCTGTGCACGTTTTTTCTTTGGGGGGTTGTAGACGTACAGCCAGCTCGCTCACCCAGTTCAGCAGGCCAAGGCCATGGGACTTCAGTTTCACTCCAAGATCCTAGACATTGACAGTCTTGATGTAAGTTCCTCCAAAACAAACTGCACAGGATTTATACTTTGTGACCTAATCCAAACCTCCTAATGACGGTCACTGATTTATCTTCTGGTGTTAGAATATAAGCAGCGTTAGGAATTAGGAGCCTTTTACTAATTCTTTGTCTTTTACTGAAGTGTATTTGGTGTCTTGCAAGGTAATTTGAAGTTAATGCAAAATCTAATTCTTTATACAGTCAAAACAAGAAAATCTTAAGTTGTCACCAACATGAAAATAGTCACAATTACCTGTTGGTTCATTAAATATATGTTTATCTACTTCTCCAGCTGGCAATGGGAAAGATGATGGAGCAGGGTCCAGTGTTGATTATCACCTTCCAGGCGCAGTTAGTTATGGTCATTCGAAACGCCAAGGGAGAGGTCGTGGAGGGAGACCCTGTAAGTGACACACAGAAACTGGGTTCAATCTGTTTGTGATCAAAGACTGTTCTTTAGAATTTAGAACTTGTGATGTTCTTCACTGATTTTAACATTAAGATTGTTAATAAAAAACATGACTGTAGCTGGCACACACAATAACAATAATGTTGACGAGGCTATAGAGCCACGCCAAAAACGTTATGAGCTGTCAAACGGCTACTGTAGTTTTTCAATCGGGGCACCTCGCGGTATCCATTTATCCCATGTGGTTGGCCTCTGCCCAATGTCTGATTAAAAGACTACTGCCAGAGGATTAATCATGGTTACACTGGGGTATTAAATAACAGACTCTGTCCTTACTGCCATCTTCCTTTTCTGCCTGTTTCATCATTTTTTAAATTGTCCACCCTTTTAAACTTTGTCCTTTCAAACATATGGGACGTCTGGGTACTGACATGGCATAGCTAAACCTGCATGGTCTCAGGAACATAAAAATACAGTAATCCATTTGATATGCTGCAACATAAACACAAAATAGATGTTTATGTCTATTTAATACAAAGTCATGTTTACAGTCTGTCCCTGATTTGAAGTGCAGCCCTTTTTCTTTTGACTTCCTTCAGGACAAAGTGCTGAGGATGATGTACGTGTGGGCTCTATGTCGAGATCAGGAGGAGCTCAATCCATATGCTGCCTGGAGACTGCTTGACATCTCTGCCTCCAGCACAGAACAAATCCTCTAAGACTCTTTGATATTCACAAAAAGCATTCATCCAGGGAGAGCACATACTGGGCCTGAGCAGCTCCTGGAGCCGACTGGAATGAAAGGAAGGGAATGAAGGCTTGTGGAGATGAGGGGCAGACAACGTGCTAAACACTGCTTCACTGGTGCTTCACTGTCACTTTTTTAATTCACTGGCTTTTGCCCTAGTCACTGCAGTTTTCTTAGGTGCTTGATGCAGTTCCTTGGATTTACGCTAGAGGGTGGTAGACTATCAGCAACTTTCATCTACTGAAAGGCAGTTGTGCAGGGCAGTTGTTGTTGGCTTTAAAGGGATAAGTGACGTTTACTTTGCTCTTTATATGAATATCACAAAAGATCAAGTTGAACTGAACTCCTCGCCTTGTTTTCCTAACAAGCTCAGATATCTTCCCCCTTTTGTCTGTTCAATCGTTCCCTCGTACTCTCTCCCCTCCTCTGAAGTGGTGTAGGTTGTCAGTCTGCGATCTCTTTGATCCTTATTTGTATGATAATTGTCCGGTGTAATTGTTAAACTGTGAGAAACTATATATTTATTATGAAAAATAAACATGACCCCTGTTTTTCATAATGGCAGATATTTTTAAAATTCAATTTCTATCAAAAAATGTTAACGGATGAGTACTTAAGTATCTTAAGTATACAAGATTATTCTTTCTAGAACTTACACTAAGATTTACATTAAATCCTCAAGTGTGGTTTCACTGTTGACTGTGTTACTTCCTTTGGGAAGAATGCAGCATTTTGAGTTTTTACAGTTAAAATTTCCATAGCAGCAGTAGAGCACTTGTTTGCTTTCGCTGAAATTCGATTTGATTGTAGTGAGGTACATGCATAGCCTGAATGTGGTTATTTAGTTTTGTCTTAGTTTACACAGGAAAGAATTGTTACTCTGACTAAGTTAGTCACGTTATTTTACTGTGCCTTCAGCTTTTGGTCTCATGAACATCAATGCGTGCCACCGTGTAGTTATTTTCATCACTGTTAAAGTATCATTTGACCTGCTGTATCTTGTAAAGGGTTACATGATGCTGCATGACTTCACTGTGCCATGTTATAAACCCCAGATAGTCAACAACCCACATATTTAATTTCTTTCCAGAATCTCACCACTGATCACGTATTTCATTCGACATCGCTTGTGTGTCCTACTCTAACACATATAATGTGAACATTAACAGATCATTTTAATGCATTTTATGCATTTTTAAGTGTGTTTAATGATGTCATGTCATTTCCGCTTCAAAAATCTCTCCTAATGTCACCCGTTATGAGTTACTCTCTGCGAAATAGCAAATTAAATATATCAAACACAGAGCTGGATCTCTCTGGTGTTTTACTTGGGTACAGAGATCAGACAAAATGTGGGACCACAGCACAGTTGCTGTTCATTGTCTGTGGCAGCAGTTAGAAAACTCTGGGCTGGCCTGCTCCCATACATCAGGATTACAGCTGTCTTCCGTGAAAAGAGAGAGGCTCGTAGATGAGCCTTCATGATGTGCAGTGCTGCATGTCTATTGTATGTGTGTCTGCACATGTAAACCAGCGATGTCCTGACTGATGGACCCTCTCGCTGAGCTGTGCTGAGGTTGCAACTCCCTATAGTGGTGTTCATCACTCAGGTTGCACCTCCACAACTCACACACACACACTGATGAATTGACAGCTGGGGAATGTGGTTGGATCCAGCCAGAGGCCTACTGACCAAGAGAAGGTCTGACTCGTATTTGGAAATTTACTCTACAAAACGCACAGACCCTGCCACGGGGTGTCTTTCCCCATCCTTCTGACATATTACATGTCCCACACAAAAACACCCAATTCATAATCAACATTTTTGTGAAGTTTTGTTCCGACTCACACAGAACACAGAGACAGCCACACACATACAGAAGTGGTGCCAGGTCAAGTCTCGAGGAAGTGGAGCAGAAGTGTCACATAGTCTCTCCTATTTGACGGGTGAGTGCTGACATCATGCGATGGCCTGAGATCCACGTTGGCAGCTGCAGCAGGACTGACAAGCTGTGCACCATCAGCTCAAAGAAAATGAAACTGTAAGAAGATCATTTCGAATAGAATGAATGGTTCATTGGAATAAAGAAATTAGTGTGAGAGCAAATATTAACTGGGGAGAAAAACCATTGTAGCGATGCCATTAAAACAGCTGGCTCTTCACTGCCGCTTATAGTTACTGCTGTATTAGTCCATGTTGTCACCATTTGCTATTCCACTTTCTATCTCAAACGCAAATCTTCCAACACATGTCAAGTGTTTCTTGCCTGCAAGTCATTCTTTTATTTAACAGCCCCATTTCTTTTCTTCTGTCATCTGTCTGATGCCCCATTAACTATGCTGTCCTTGAGCTCCCCAGGCGCCTAGTCTCAATTTAACCAGCGTTGTTCCTTTCTCTATTGCTCCTTCAATCCAATTATCTATTTTAGCACATTTTCTGCTGGGGCACATCTACACAGGTTAACTACCTGTATGGTATCCTGTATCTGATCGCATGGTGACATATATGACAGAGTGGCAAAGATAAACTATTTTATGCATCAGCTGTTCTACGATAGGCTTAATGCAACATGACATCGTTCTCTCTTGGTCTGGCTGCTACCTCAAGTCCCAGTGCTCTTTGGAAGGAGCTCAGTTGAAGGTCACCGATATCTGTGTGTATGTGTGTGCATGTATGGTTGCTCACTCTGACCTAGATTCACCAGTGCATTGGGGCACTGTGCCAACATGACAATTCATGGGCACGCTGGAGAGGGTACACTCACATTCGTATAGGGGGTTAGTCCACAGCGTGGGTAAAGGTCAGGAAGGTGATCGGGGTAAGAGAGGGACTGTGCATGTCAGGGAGCTGCTACAGTGTGTTTACAACGGTGACAAGTGGTAGCTCCTCTTCTCTTGTGTAGACACCGGGTGTGAGGGCCTGGGGGTTTAATTATGTGTAAAACATTCTGCCTGCTCTACATGTGTTATTATTCCTTTGTAGCCTCTGTTCACCTCTGCCCAGACAGTCCGCTAACCACTGGAGAATTGCAGCACAGTTGCATTCTGGTCTGGGCTTGTAACACTTTCACAATCAATCCACCACTTACCTACAGCGCACTGTTGCCCAAATGTTTCAGCTTGTGTTTGCTTTCAAATTAAGCCCAAGCCAGTTGTCTGCTTGTCTGCATGCTAACCCTGTTGTAGACGTTATTGTTTTCATGAGGGTATTGTGAGTTCCAGCTGTTCAACCAAACAGCCAATTCAACAATGCTAGAGCCACGAGGAGTTGTCTGGTGAGCCTTCGTATCCGCTGCTGTAATGGTGCTATGCTGTCGTTGCAGTGAAGAGGTATTGTTACACCGTGTTCATTTGAACTAATTAATTTGGTCCTCCATGCTAGATTTGATTTCTAGGCCTATATAAATCTTCATAATTAGTTTCTGAGGTACCGCCGATGTTACGATGATGTTACCCAGATGATTTTACTTTATTTTCTAAAAATAGCAATTTCTTCTTGATGTTTTCTTCAGCATAATATCCCAAAGAGAAGCTCATGCACCTTTGCCCTGGGGCACTTCAGTAATAGATCTTTGAGGCTTTTGTTTGGGGATATTGCTTCACATTAAAATTACATTTGTCTTTTAAATGTTATCCCCTTCATCTTTTCATAAAGCGCGCCTTCTTATTGCAACTCTAACAGTGTTCAGGATGTAATATTGAGAGGCTTTGTATCTTCCCATGAAAGTCCGTGGTCAATATATCCTTATCTCATTTTCAGATATCACTCCATTCCCATGAGATCAGACAATGTTATCAAATAAAGAAGGGAAACCTACTTTAGGCATTTGTTATGAAAGCAGGATTTTACCTGTAATAAAATGAAAGTGAAGGAGATGGAGGCAAGTGGTCAGCAAGATGAGAAAAGGTCCAGCAGGTAGACACTCAGTAGCTGTTAAACATTTAAATGAAGGCAGGCATCAAATTTATGGAGAGTCAGGTGTGCCAGTAATCACAAGGGGCTCTAACTAACCCCGTTTCACCCGACCACGCACACCCAAACACCAGCAGAGATGTGCTGGACGTGCTGGAACTCCCAAGCTCAACATTACAGCAGAAATGTGGGATGATGGCTCTTACATTATGGCTGTTTCAGACACAGTCCTGTGTTTCTGCATCCGTTTATGCTGATAAAACTCAGTCAGGCTGGATAGTATTGAATATGGGCACACACAGGTCACCTCAGGTCATAAAACTGCTTCTTCTTTGTCTGACATTGACTTGATTTCCATAATGCACAATGCTTCTCTCTTTTCTCCGTGTGACTTCCTGTCTATTGCAATGTAATAAACAGCTTTATGTGCATATATATATATATATATATATATATATATATATATATATATATATATATATATCTGGCTTTCTCTTGT
>JAUMHF010000019.1:10695742-10752724 GCA_032359275.1 Microctenopoma steveboyesi | reverse complement strand
AACAAAGATGACTAAGACAAAAGCTTGACAAAGTCAAAAAGTTCACACAAAGTTGAAGAAAGGACAGGGACAAAGATAGGAAGAAAGTTGACAAAGTAAAAAAGTAGACATCTGTATCTGTTTTTTTTTATTGTGATAATCAGACTTTTATTCTGAAGGTTGACGCTCAGGGTGGAGACAGACGTTAGAGTCTCGTTAGAGACGTTAAACACCTCATATAAGTTAACTGAAAAAAAATATGAAAATCCAAGCACTGCAAAACTTGAAAATAACACAAAAAAAAACATTATTAATTTGATAATGTCACAAATTAATTAATTTGGCTATTCCATAATTACCATAGACTGAAAAACATTATTGATGTTCATGACTGCTACTTTATTTTTTTAAAATGATTGATCATAATTACACAAAATTTTCCATTTTCATTAGTTTTCACTGTGCAGATGCGGTGTCAGTGTGATGAGGTGTCATGTTTCATGCGGCCTGGGTGTGAATGTGCAGTGCTGGTGGTGAAAGGATGCTAAAGTGCACACACATATATTATTTCCTGGTTAAATCTCTCTCTCTCTCTCTGATGCAGGGGAGCTGCACCCTCTACTTCATGTTCTTTGGGGATCCATCTACCAATTGGCAGAAAGGCTCTATAGGTCAGTGAGTTTATCACTCAACCTGTGCGGTTTTACCTTCGGTGTCTCCAATAGTCTCATCAGAAGATTGATCCCTGGTGTTTTCTGTCTTATCACAGGCAGATGAATGGCATTGGCTTGGTAAATGGAGTGGTGAAGGATTGAGTAGACCATGTTAACTCTGATACCCTTAGAGAAAAGAAAGTGGTAAAAAGAATCATAATTATTAGACGTGTGTGTGTGTTTGGACCAACAAGTCCTGTAAAATATGCAAACAACTCATTTTTGAAAGTGGTGCATTGCAGTAGCACGACTGGTCCCATTTCTGGCAGGAAAATCCCTCATTTGTTATTAAAATATTTATTATTAGTTTCATTAATTTATAGAAATAATCAATCACTTTGAATGTAGCCGGAATTAATCCTCTGGGGATGCTAATTGTGCAGGGAAAATTTGAAACAGTGCATCATCAGTCACTTGGCTCCATCACTGTTATCTGAACCAAGTGTCCTCTCATTTTAATTTAATTCAATCCCCCTCTCCTTCTCTCATTCTGTCTCCCCCTTGTTCTCTGAAAAAGAAAATGACACCATGAGTAGTAGTACTAAATGATTTTGGCAGCCTCCTCCAATCACTGTCTACATCTCCAACATGATCAGATCTTTACAGCTTTACACGTAATTTCCAAAGCTGATATCAAACTGTCATCAATCATTTTTCTTTTCGTTGTGGAGTGATAAATGGCTCAGAATCACATCACGCAGTGAAAAGGTCTTTCACTGGGAACTTGTTTTCTGTCTCTACACAGCGGTTGTTTACTACTGTTGAATGGCCATGCATTTTTAAAGCTCTTATGAATAACTAACACCATGCATTTAGCGATGCTACACTCTGCCTTGGGAGAGAAAATAAATCCTGAGAATGCTCTTACCAAGGTCAGGGGTTAAGCTAATGTCTCATTAAAACTAATTTCCCCATTGTGCTATCATGAGTAAATAGGGTATTGATCGACAGTTGTTGGTTTAAATTCGACCTAAGTGGACTTTAAGTGCTTGTCATAGCGTTCAGACTATAACTGTGCAATCAAACTGTCATGCTTACATATAAATTGTTTAGTTCCAACACAGCTCCAATGCAAACTACAAAGACACACACACACCATCACACAGAATGCAACACCCTGGAGTCAATCCAGGGTGAACTTCATACTGGACGGAGGGAGAACAATTAACGAAACCACTGAGGAAAACGTAGTCTCTTCTCTCAGCAAGCCCAACAGAAGAGGACACACACACACACACACACACTAAAATTATAAAGTGCTGATGCTAATTTAAACATCAAACATTTAGAAGCATTAGTGAACCAAATGAGGATGAATTCTGTAAATCTGTTTAAAGTTCCATGGTGATAGTTACATGTATACGTAATTAGACATTTAATCCTTTCCTTGTTTAGAAGACGTGTTCATGCATGCAGGGAAAATGTGCTGAACCAGCACTGTAAGCCTGTAAAGCGTCTTTGCTGCATTTCATTTATATTTGTGCATTTTGCCGGCGTTCCCATCCAACGACTCGCGACGGATGAACGTCAAGCTGTTACATACCGTGCTCAAGACCAGGCGTGTGTCCTTCTGGCTACAGGACAGTCCTCTGTTCACTCAATTTAGCAAAGTTAAGCCAAAGCCCCACAGTAAACTGCACACGTATTAACACACCACAGGGGATGTGACATTACTCTGAAGGTCATCGGTTACAAAGCTGCTCCAGAGGTTTTAGTGACTTTCAGACACCCTGTTCCCTTTGAAAACAGAGGCCATTGTTTTTTCCTTTTGCATATTACTGTGATAATTATTGTGCTGTCAGTCAACATAGGAAGAATTTCTGCCACGCGGGACAGCAGGGGAGAAAATGTTCACACTTGACAATCCTCAAACATCATTTGTTTGCTTATAATGTGTTTCTATCCATAAGATAATGCCTAATTCAATTTTAACTATAAAAATAATGACACAGACACAGAGTTGAGTCCAGGCATCTTAGCTTGATTCTGTAGCTACCCTCACATGACATACTCATCTTTAAATCACAGCAATGTCCCGCTCTGCATTTCTGAAACTACCTGAAAATCTGAAATTGAGGCTGCTGCTTGCTGCATTGAGAACATTTGAGAAATTACATTATATCATCCAACCCGTGGAAATAGGTTTATTTGCTTAATCACAAGAACAAATAACAAAGCATGCTGGAGGAAAGTAAATGGCATCTGGTTGACGTGCTGGCTCAAAAGGTTAATCGGGTGTGTGTTCACTCAGTGGAGAGGAGACAGTGATGCTCTTTACGGAGGAGGAGGCTCTGCACGCCTGAGGAACCCCTATAATGACACCCCTCAAATGTCATTATCAGGCTTATTGATTGGTCATGGCCACCTGCACCTGCACGAACACACACACACACATATAAAACTAGAAACACACACACACACACACACACAGTATTAAAAAGCCAGGGGATTCTAGCCAGCATGCCAGATATGGGCTCCCTCGCCCCATTCACAGCCTCCTACACACACCTGGAGGAAGGTACATCGGTATGGTACCTGCATGAAGCCACTGCGCAGACGATGCGCGCACGCACACTCACTTACACACATTTAAAATACACAGACACGTTCAGCCCCTAATGTGAAGCTGCCATTTTGTTCCAACTGAAAATTGCTTTAATTAAAAAGAAGCACAGTGATAAGAGATATGTGTCCTGTTGGGTTGTCAAAGGTTCGCACACTCCACTGTGTCCGCCCACGCATTGTCATCATCATGAGACCAACCAGCAGCAGAATATGTGGAGTCATTTTTACATTTGGATTTGAGAGAGTTTTTTCGTCACTAATTGTTCCATCCAATAGACGTGTTAGTGCCCGTCTAGCTAGAGGAGTTGTGAGTTTTGATCAAGCGGCAGGTGTGTATACCCATATGTGTGGAGTCTAAGGCTACGTTCACATCAGCAGGTGTTTATAACCAAATCACAACTGACTGCATGGGTCGAAATAGTGATGTAATGTCAAAGCTGGTGCCTCATTTTAGTTTTTACATTTGTTGACATGTGTGAAGATCCTGTTCTTTCCCATATATAGTTACCAAATCCTAGATGTATCCCAGAGGTACTTTTAAATTACCACTGTTAATGCAAAAACTCAAATAACTGAAACGAGTAAAGCTGTTTTTACTTTGTCAAACACTTGATCAATATTATTATTGATCTGAGACAGACAAAGCAGCCACTGTATGTCCATCAAAGGTGATGCTGTACCTCAGGAATCCGTGAATGTGTCCCTTTCTGCAAGCAGAGCAGAACAAGCAGTGCGATGCTATTCATAATAATAACAGTTGAATGTAAAAAAATATTTTTTTAGTTTTAATGGATTTTTTAAACATGCAAAACTGGTAACTTACTGCTAAAAAATACACATCCTATGTTGGGCTGTAAGAGACGGGACAGTATCTTTCAACACTCAGCTTATCTATTATTTCCATAGCAGGCAATTCTTTCATTTCAACTGAAACACCACTCCTCTGATTGCCGACCTGTTCCAATATTGTGTCTGATGCAAACTTGTTAGGTTGATAGTGCACATGCACAGTTGTTATATTTAATAACAACATTATTCTTTGACAATGAAATTGTGTAATTTCCTCAAAAAAAAAAGAATTCTTTCCAGTTCGGCCTTAACAGGATTTGTGACATTTTGCCTTCTCTCCAACCCTCTACCTCCAGTCCTGAAATCTGACTTTGCACATTGCACAGCCTACTCTTCATTTTTGTACTCTTTATTAATTCTTGTTTACTTTTTATTTTTATGTTTATGACATTAAAGCTTCTGATTCTGATCTCTCAGTTCACTTCCTTCTATGTTGCTGGTGGATTTTTGTCCAGACTGCAAGGTGCCAGCACTGATTACAGGCAACGTGCACACGTACACAAAAAGTCTAAAGTCCAATCTGAAAAAATCTGATCCGAGTTTCCTGGGGAAGGAAATGGGATTGGATTTGGGCCACTTTTGCTTTTAATGTGAATGTAGCCTCACTTAAAGTTCTGTGGCTTTTGATTTTACACATTTTTACGTACCCTCTGCCAGTTTTTTTGCATGAGAGGGTAATAGAGCAAAAAAAATCTGCTTTCAGTAAGAAATTGATGATGAGGTGGGATAAGAGAGACAAATAAAAGGGTCTTTTATTCGAAATCAGATTGTGAACTGTGAGGAACGCTCAGTTTGGTTATTCGCTTATTGCTTTGTGCAAGAGTCACACATTAAAAGTGGTTTATTACTGATATTGATTGGACAAATACAGATAAATGACTTTCATTTTGCTCACGCTACAGCATATTATGGGGCTTTTTATGATTGTACCACAGTCTGGTCTAATCATGGGGGTATGGGTTGCTTACTGTGTAAAATTAATTGCCAGTTAATGGTACCCTGAAGAGCATCGGTGTGTCCGTGCAGCATGATTGTGAGTATGAGCCACAAACACTGTATTATTCATATATATGTTTAATATTCTGCGTAATTTACCAGATCGTTTCCGTGGGATAGAAGAGAGCAGGTATTTTCCTGACTATCTTCGTACATGTATGGGAACATATTATTGTCTCGAGGCTACTTTTGTGATTGGCTGTGCGCCCTGGCGGTGGCCGGAGTGGGTGGGGAGCTTTAAGAAAGTCTGTCTGCTTTTTCCTGTCGTGTCTCAGCAGCAGCAGCAGCAGCAGCAGCAGCGGAGGAGGAGGAGCAGCAGGAGCAGAGAGGCGAGCACGTCCCAAAGTTTCAGGCTGCAGCAGCTTCCGCGGACTCAGGTGGGTGCAGAACGATGTCCAGATGCGCACAGCACGCTGCTCATTGCGCACGTATTTATCCTAACATGATACATCTGTGTCGGTTATGGATTTATAGCAGATTGCGATGTGTCTTTCTTGACTTTCAGTGTCATTTAACAAAATACTGTAGCTGCTGTATATTGATGTGTGGAAAACTCAGTCGGTGATTCTGGTATTGGACTTCAGAAGTTATTCTCTGGTAGCGCAGCTGGTAAATTACTAACAGCTAATCACAAGAGTCCCGTTACCCAAAACCAACCGGTAGATAATGATAAAACACTAGAGTTACTGTATCATAGAGGGACCTCTGTGAACTCATAGCAGTGTTTGGTATGTGTGTGTTATTCCTCCTCCTCCTTTTGTTGTAGAAATATGATCAAATACAATGATTGTACTGGTGATCTTAGTTTGTGTTCAGGAAATTGGATCAGACACGGAGAGTAAGATCTGACTCTGGTACTGGAAATGTTTTTCTTAGATTTATTTGAAACCACCAAGTTACCATATCATGGATCAGTGTGCCATGAAATTACTATGACCGTACCTGTGTGACAAGACAGCTTCAAAAAAGGCACCTTCAGGACACGTGGGCTGAATGTATCTCAGGTGGGGCATATTTCTTCTCTCTAAACCTCCCACACGTCATTAGAATATCACAGGTTCACACATAACGTCAGCTTTAGTTCAAAGCTGTTGCCAACAGTAAAGTTTTTCTCATAATAATTGTATTCAGTTCGTTACGGATTGCAATTAATGCAGATAGGAAAAGCTCTTTGTTGTCCGTGCATTACTCTCTATCTGTGATCAACTCCCATCAGTGATTCTGTAACTTGATCCAGGTCCTGCTGGGAGGTGTGGGCTTTGAACCATCCTACACCTTATCATTTATCCACTACGAGACTCAAATCTCTGCCAGGCGTCGGATGCGCCGTAGCCTTTCTGGATGCTTTCAGTCGCACTGTCTCACGTTTCCGTGATGACTTCTGAATAATTAACCGAGTCTTGTTAACAGTGATGAGTAATCTGAGTTTTTCGTATCTGAAATCTGATGGAGGTTATTGCTGAGCAGAGAACTAGTCTAAGCAACTTTGAACATTCAGATTAAAATGTAAGGGATATCCAAAGCACAGAGCAAGTGGACTCCCTCTGAAAAAAGATAGGATTGATTACCCAAGTATATAGACTAGATTGTGCTGAAGGATAATTTTAGTAAGGTCAGCTACTATATGGGCTCATTTTTATCTTATCGTCCTGATAAACACTGTTGGTGCATTGAAACATTTAAAGTCCAACACACCTGAATTTGAAAAAAGTTTGTAACACTTTTTTATTAATATCATTAATATTATTTAGTATTTGTCTATATTAATATAGAGTCAGTGTAAATATCTTATAGCTTCAAATCAAGAGTTGAAACAAGCTCACGTTACACATCCAGTACCACGTAATACTGTCACTGTGGAATAAAAGTAGAAGAAACACGGAAGGTAACTGTATGTTAATTGAAAACGAGAACACTGCAGGCTACTTTACTTTAATGACCACTCTCAGTTTACCGATAAATACAGCGCACTTGACTGCTAATGCTGATTGTCAGGAAGTTGTCAGTGTCACCGAGTAATGGCCTGTAATGAGAGGAGAGATGGAAAGGAAAGAGAAAACCTATGCGGGTTAATCCACAAAGCCATCCTCACGCCCGTCACGACAGAGTACAGTATTGGATGGAGCGCTTTAGTTTTCCACCAAACAGTTTTGCACAACTCTCTGTTTGATATCTCACATCATTTATTCTCCTTTGCTCCCCAAAGTGGTTGTTTTATTTCACTTATTACGTTTTTAAGGCTGCATTTCAAAGCAGCTGAGTGAGGAGATGGTCAAATCATTGAAGTGCTACATTACACCCTAATAGCTGTAATTTAAATTTCATGCTGTGGTGGGGTTAGGTCCTGAAATGACATTTTCATGTGCAACCATACGACAACAAATCACCTGTCCGTTGTGTGCTACTCCCGCGTATTGCCCCTGAAATAATAGCAATGTCACACTCAGCGTGATTCAATTTGGTTGTATATAATGTGGCAACAGAGAACACGGGGTCATAAACATTATATTTGCTGTCAGATAAAAAGCCTTCTGCTCGTAGGAACACAAAACCAGCAGGAAGACGGGGCAAAGATGACTTGTGTCTCAATACAGAGATGTAGAAGAGTCTCCGTGTGTCTTCAACCTTGACAAGTGAGAGTGGAGTGATACTTTGCTTTGATTTCCTGTTAAAGATCACTCGTCAAGTATTCATCAACCACATAATATGTGACACGGGGCGCGAGATTTATTGGCCCTGCTCCATCTATTTGTGGACCCCAGAGCTCTTTCTAGCACCAGTGTATCAACTCACCTAATGAGAAAACAGAAAAGAGGCAAAACTCCACGATTGCAGTGAATTCAGCTGATGGACAGTGAAGTGAAGTGTGCAGATAAGCTCTCCTCTCTTCTGCAGATGGGTTTGTTTGGGGTTCACCCCCTCTCTCACCACTCTACTGTGAGCTCGGTTATCGAATCAGCTGGTAGGACTGCCTTCACTTCAGCGAGGTGATATGTCTGTGTGTTTCTGATGACTTTTCTTCTATTTCATTCATGCTCAGGGGCCCGGGTGGTGGCTTCTATCTTCTGTCAGTGGGGATCAGAGCATTCAGCAGCTCCCTGCTGAGCAAACTTATTTCGGCTTCACTGTTTGAATCAGCACTTTGCAAATGTTGAGCATCTACACATCCTCTTTTTCTTGAAACATGCAGATTTACTGGGCACTGCACCCTGATATTGTATTTTCGTTTCGACGGGTTCAGGCCATCTGTTGTTCTTTTTTCTCATGGTTGCTCTGACGTCTCAGGTCATTTCATTTTATTATCTTGAACTAAGTTTCTGACTCTTTTAATGCTGACTCTCAGCCCTGCCACCTTGGTTTTGAGCAAGTGTTATGTGGGCAGGGCATGTGATGTATATGGCCTTCATTGTGGGCCGGTCGACTGCCTGGCCCAGGCTCTGTTCTGTCCCAGTGGATCTGACAGAACGAGTGCCTGATGGAAGAAAAGTGCTGTCTTCTGAGAGTGCTGACATCTCCATATTGTCTAACCCTGCACTCCCCCCTCCCTCTGCCTGCCTGAATATAATTTCTCTTTCTCACCTCCATGACTTTTTTCCCTCCCTGTTACCTCCACATGTATCTGAGTAATGCTGTCCAACCCCCTGCAGCTCCCCGGGGAGCTGCAGTCCCCTGCTTTGTCTAAATGCAGGTGTGAATCACAGGAATTACCATTCTGTTCTCCACCTTTCCTCCCTGCTTCTGTCTTTCCTCTCGCTCTGTCTTTCATTTGACATCCCCGTCCCCTCACCACTGGGTCTTCCTGGTGCTGTATAGCCATAGTAATTGTTGACATCAGCAGGGGGTCTTTCAAGGTGAACCATAAGGTCCGATTGGCCATGTCAGCTGCTCTCACACTTACACAGTCATTCTGTCCTCCTCTTTGCCTTTGTCTCAAAAATATTTAAATATTCCATGCTCCTTTCACCACTTTATGATTTGCTGTTTTATTTTACCATCCATACACGAATCCACCCAGTGTTGACCCACACCACCACTTACGGACTGGTCTCTCTTTATCCCCACCTACGGTGAATATTTAATGCTTGTGGAGGCTTGTGGAGGTAGACATGATTGGGCTGACATTTATTCATCCTGACTGGTGGGATAGTGGGACAGAGGGGGTTGTTTGAGAAAGCTGGAGGATATGCAACTATAGAGATGACTTCAAGTGTTGTGAAGGACGTGAATCATGGTTGATTGGACAGGAATGATTAAGGTGGTGATATTAAACAGGAGAAAAATGTGTTTTCATTTGCTGCCTGTTAGCCTGCCAGCGTCAGTGAGGCAGAGGCTGGAGGCGACGAGCGTGTCAGGACTTTGTTGCCTTTGAGTCATCCCCCATGGGCTTTATAGCCAGAGAAATCATATTTATAGCTTATAGAGTCATGACTGGCTGAATTAAAACTCATAAATAGGTTTGCTGTATAAGTGTGTGAAATTTAGTGTTTTTTTTTTTTATTTCTGTAGCTGGTAATATTTTACTGCTACATGTCTGTTTTTTTAACTAGGCACAGCTGACAATACTAGACGTGATGTATAAGTTTTTGTGCCTCATAATTATTATATAATTTAGCTAAACGTTTAAGTTTCCAAGCATCAGGAAAATGTTTAGAATTAGGACTGATATTGAGCCAACATGATTTCCGTAGGTTTGATCCTGTCGGTCTTGAGGATTGTTTTGGGAAAACGAAGCCTGCCGTAAAAATGACAGCTCTGAAATAGAAAACAGAATGTACTATCCAGCACCTTACTACGTGTAACCTATTCCGTTACAATATTTCAGTGCTCTTTGTACTCTCTGGCTAAGAAATCAATGAAAATGAAATAAAAGTAAGTAAATGTATATTGGGTCACTATTATGCTTTAAAGCACATATTGAGCCTAGTCCTTAGATCACCAGACGGTTCACTGACACCAGTCACAGGATGCATGTGGGCATGTGCTGGTACATCTGTATGTTTACGTTCTGTCCTACTGTTTTGCCAGTAAAAATGGCAAAATACACACATGCATTTGTAATTTTACTAAACCTGAAAAGCAGCAGGAGCTCTGGCATCTAGCCCCGTTCCTCCGCAGACAGACAGGCTCGACTCCCTCCGAGCGTTCCCCCATGGCCGTCAGACGCAGCGATGCTTCAGGCTGTCAGGGAGAGTGACACAAACAACCAGGAGAGAGGACGCGCTAGATTGGACACTAAATAGATGGGAGCCTGCCCACCCCTTCATGTTGGAGAAACGTGCAGTCTGCCACGCAGGAGATGACCCTGACAGGGAAGACTTTCAGATGTATCTAAATCAGGCAGTGTTGTATTTACGCAAAACAGAAAGCTTGTCTTGTTCAAAATGAATGCTGAGGTGCAATCTTGAATACTTTGAATACTGATGCAGGATTGACCTTGAAAAACCCTAAATGTGCTGATAGAGAAAATAGACTGCGTGTTCATCGGGGTCGGAGGGAAGATGATAGATTGTAGGCAGCCTGGAAGATGGAATTGCTCAGCTGTATTGCTGTTGAGAATCACAGAGGGCTTGTTTTTTTCTTTTGTTCTTTCATCTGTGTACAACTCCATTTGTCTTTCACTCTATATTCCCTCACCTTGTTCGTTTCTCCTGGTTCACTGCAATATACGTTTCTGTGTGAGCTGTTGTGAACACTTTCTCACAGCAGCGAACCACTTTCCCTCCTTAGAAATGCCTGACACTGAGGTACATACTTCAAGCTGATGGGAGGTGAGGTGGGAAAGTGCATACGTTTAAGGCGGGTTGTGGAAGAAAACATCATTATAAAGACTTTTAACCTTTCCGTTGTGTTATTTTAGAAGATCAGCAGCCCCGAGCGTTTTCCATTCACTGCTCATTTCTTATTGTTCCTCATTTGCATGTTCACTCAGTAAGAGAACACAGGGTTCTTTCTCTCTCTCTCCATGTCTCTAGTGTCTCTCTTCCTCTGTCTGTCAGTGTCTTTATATCTGTCTACCAAAGACAAAACACACACCTTATAGTAAAGTGTATATGATGAGCTGAAAGGCCGGCGATATCTAATTGCCCAACTTTATCACCATTACTGTAGCTACTGTGTGTCAGGCTAATTCTTATAGGGGCTGATTCGCTGGCTGGGTCTCGAGCCGAGCTGCTAGCCAAGTGTAAAGAGAGATAACTCCACGGACATCGTCTCTCCTAGGTGCTAAAAATATGTGTAGCACAGTCATGTTTAGATCTGTACTCATTGTATATGCACCAACGTGTGTGTGTGTGTGTGTGAATCAAGAAAAGGAGAAGGAGCCCCTGTGAACTGCAGGTCGAGCTTTACATGTTAAAGTTAGATAAGGTTTGTATTGATTGTAACATTAGAGAACGTTGTGCACAGCTCAAGGTTGCCTGGTCCCCGTTGTCCTCATTAGCCACAGACCCACAGCGGGTGTCAGCTCCCTGAGGTGACGAACAAACCCTAACGCCCACGAGTCACCGCAAAAAGAAAATCCAAAATATCAATAAGGCTTCGTGATGGATGGTATCAATACATTCTCACAGGGGCCTGACGTCATTTGATAATATGTTTGTGCAGCTTTTGTGTCCTCTGAATGATGCAGTTTTTCTTTTATAAACACCATTACTTTTTTCAGAGGGATACCCAACCAGATCATGCAGCTCCCCTTTGCCATTTCCTCAGGTGCACTTTATCTTTATAAGCAGCAATTTGGAAAGAGTTAATTCGATTCCCAGCAGACTGCTGCTGAGACTGGGAACATTTACCATCTCTCTATTTTTCTTTGGCTCTTGCCACTTGCTCTCCCTCTCTTTTTTTGCCTTTGCCTTTGTTTATAAAGTGTAATTACTTTTGGAGAGCAGCTTTAGTCGGGCTATAAGTAATGACAGATCAAGCCTGTCTCTGTACTGAACCTTGTGCAGATATGGGATGGTTGGCAATCTGTGGGCTTGATGCAGAACGACAGCGTTGCTCTGTGGCCCCTTTAGTTGAAATGACCAAACTTGACCTTTCTGGGATGTTAAAACCAACAGTTAGCAAAGGAGGTAAGGACTGTGCCTAGAAAAAAATGTTTATGTTCCTGGAAATGGCCTGAAACCTGCATTTGGCCTAAATGATGAAACTCTTCCATCTGCCATAAATTGCTGAACAAACAGATTTGCTCTTTTTACCCAAAGCCAAATCTTAAATTAAATAGGATCAATAGTAGAAAATGTTGAATTAATTTAAACTTTTGCGTGTTTAACATTCAGCATTAAAGCATCTCATCCCCTTTTGGGAACACATTAGGAACACTTCACTTATTCCTTATATGTGTAGTGGTAAACTGCTAAAAGCTTAATGCACAAGAAGTGGGAGCTGGTACAGACTCAGATAATACATGTTGGCACATTAAAACTGTGTTTTATTTATATTTGCTTACTACTGTTTTATAATATTCTGTCCAGGACAGTATTGCACCTGTTGAGGTGCTAAGACAGCTAGCATTTGATGACTGAACAGGTGCAGCCTCAGGATTGGTGGTCTGTGTTTGGTCCTGCCAGTGCCAAATCAACTATGCTAAATGATAGGGGGTAGGGGTGAAACAGTGGGAGGTGGATAGAGGAGGGAAAAGTTGACACACTAGTCACCTAAAAGGCAACTAAATTATTTCTAGCTCTCTTGATTTTATTTAGCCTGATGAGTTCCGTCGGTGAAAGCGTGATGAGTGACTATGAGGAAGTGTTGACAGTGGCACTAAGACTACGTGTGGGATCTAGAAGTCTGTGGGTAGCAGTGTAACTGTATCGCTGTTCAGAAATTATTATGTACTGTATCTATATGCACTGTATGTATGGTACCACTAAGCCCAGTGGTTATCTGTACTACTGTTTTTGATTTTGTGCCTTTTTGAACATGAACAAATAAAAACAGGTTCTTTAATACTACTTTAATGTGTGTGTGTGTGTGTGTGTGTGTGTGTGTGTGTGTGCGTGCTCACGGGTGCATGTTTTTTATTTTTTTGTGTGGACAAATTTTGTTGAAATGCCAGTCTTGTGAGGACATTGTGGTCTTGTCATGATGTTCTAGCTGGTCCTCACAAGTTCTAAAAGCTTTTTTGGGTTAAGAGTAGATGTTAGGGTTAGGATCAAGTTTAGGTTCGTGTCAGTGAGTGTCTTTACAAGTTTAGTAAGACACTGTGTGTGTGTGTGTGTGTGTGTGTGTGTGTGTACATGAGAGAGGGCTGAAGAGCTTTGCGATGAAGACCGTCCGCTTCGCTTCCCTTCATCCCAGGGATCTCGTCGGTGCTTTGTGGAGGTGTCCTGCAGGAGAAATGAAGCGGGGGAGAACTAATGCGAGACGAGGCTGATGGACGATATGTGCGTGTATGTGTGTGTGAAGGGTGATGGTGGGAGAGAGACTTAACGAGGAGGAAAATCAGCTGAGCAATCTCTGTCTGTTCTCCCTCTACCGCCCTAAGGTTCACACACACACACCTTGGGAGCCTATGACCGAACTATCTGAAAAGGCTGGATTATATTTTCCTCTTCGGGGTCCTTTATATTCCGTCATCTAGTCTGTTTAGTTTGTATTGCAAATTGCAATTGTAGCTATTAATGACCACAGGTCTCTGCTTTAATGAAGACAGACAGGAGACCAGACAAAATAAACAAAATATACAAACCTAGATGAAAATAGATACTATAATACTTAACAGAAACAAGAACCAAGCAGAGCACAATACATCAGAGAACCCAGCAACAAGTGACTGACAGAGGGGAGAATATAAAGGAGTGAAAGTGAACAGATAACTGAGAACAGCTGGAAGAGATCAGGAGAGTGCAGACAGGTGAGGACAAAGGCAGTGAGTGGGGGTGTGGCCAGGAGAGCACAGGGAGGACAGAGAGAGAGATGAGGGGAAGAAACACACACACACAGTCAAAATAAGAACCGGGAGAAAGGTGGAACAGATGACAGAACACTGAAAAGACAACGAGAAACATGTGCCAGGATTAGACTCGTTAGAGTTTGGTATTCAAAGTCAGTACAGGGTGTGAATTTATGTCTCTAAAAACCTAAAAGCCCCGTTATACATTTTTGTTAACATTATTTAATTATGATTTCATATTTAACTAGATAGTTGTCCATCTATCAAGGGACTGACACTTCAACAACTATTTACACCTACAGGCTGTGTAATGTTACCTGTAAACCTGACCTGCATGTTTCTACACTCTAGGAGGAAACTGTAGAACCTGTAGAAAACATACAGACGTGATGGAAAATGTAATCTTCACACTTACAGTTTTTCAGATTTGAACCCAGAGCCTTCTTATGGTGCTGATGTTGGTTTACTGAACTCGTTAATGTTTCTAAATTTAGCACAAGTTCGAACATGCAAGTATTTTCACCTGATTAGACGTCCTCTGAGGACTGTGATGATATAAAGACTGATTAACCTCTCTCTGACCCTTTGGAGGTATTTTTCACCCACATCACAAATTCACATGATACTTTGCTTTGTTCTCGTTTGTTCTCGTATTTGTCCAATCATATTACCTTCTGTACAATCTACAATCACTAATTCCAGAAATCCTAGTATGTATATCCTGAGCAGACACTCTTGGCTCATCTATTCACAATCGCATGCCTTAATTAACAGCCAATCAACAAATTATTTAACATGTGGTGATGCTGAACCTAAACAGTGATGATAAGATGATAAGGTAAGACTTGTATAATAGACCATAATTGTCTGAACCATGTCGTGATGCAAATTGCATGTGTACTATAATTTTCCTCAAAATATGATTATTTTAAGCTGGTACCTTGATTCCTGGCCACATGCCCCTGGACAACCTCGAGAATCATACACCACACTTCTCTGGTCTGGCTCAGCTATCTCTAAATATCAGTGGCAGACTGTGCTTTTTCTTTTCAAATAGATTTAGCATAACCTCAGCATGACTGTAAGACCACATGCTATTGTCAACTACTCCATAATTCCAGCATTGGTAACCTTTATAAAGTGAAAAAAATAGCACAAGGCTCAACACCTAACCAACATTAATATAACAGAGACATATATATGATACATAACATCAACAATATGCCACTATTATCTAGTATAACAGGATTGTCAATGTTCATGTTTTTCCTGTATAAAGTGTTGGTTGTTATGATAAAAAATTTGAATTAAATATATCATATAGGAGACACACGGTGATATTTGAGAAGTGAAACGAAGTTTATAGGATTTACATAAAGCGTGCAATCATTGGTTAAACAAATATTCCAAATATTTAAATATATATATATATATATCCTTAATTCTGGCAATTAATTCTCCAAATTATTGCTGTTGGCAACTTTACAAATATAAGTGAGAAAGTAACTGAACAGTCTTATAGATATTACAACAAAACATTCGACTAGACGTTTGGTTTATAAACAATGAATGTGTCAGTTGCAATTGTTTCCTTGAAAAGGTCTTGTGACCTAGTTTGGGGTTTTGCAGCTCACATCACTCACAGGCAGGGACAAGCTGGAGTTGATTGCTCTCTCTCTCTCTCTCTCTCTCACACACACACACACACGCACACATTTGTACACACACAAGTGCACATTTGTTTACAGTGTGAGTGCCACCTCCCAGGTGTGTCGTCCTGCTGCCAGCCTGAGCCAAGTGCATCAGGCACCCTGGAGACATTGGCTGATGAAGGGGCAGGTAGAAAACCTTTGAACTGAACGCGACAGAAGGGGAGAGACAGCCACTGTATGGAAAATGCATTTTGCCATGGTTATGCAGAGGAGAGTCATCCCAGTTTGTGCCAACAAACCTCTCCAGTCTACTCTGTACTGCTGCCCATTCACGACAGGAACTTCTGCTCGGTTCATCTATCTTCACCTCTTCTATTAATCTTCATCATTACCTCTTTTCTATTTATGCTGCATTCCTCCTCCTTGTGCTAAAAATAATGCTTTCTCCATAAATTCAGTAACAACTTTAAGGCTCTGTCATCTTATCAGAGATTAAAATCTTGTCTAATTTGACTACTTTTTCTAATTTATCTTTTGCCCTGTCTCTTCCTCTGTACCCTCTTGTCTTTGTCTCTCTGAAGCATCTCCCAAAACGCACTGTGCTCTCCATATCTCTCCGTATCACTTTTGCCTAAGCAAATAGCTCCGTCACTGTTCCATTCAGACGGGCAAGCATGTAAAAATGGTTTGCGTATTGTGTTTCTTAAATGATTTGAAACCTGGTCCGCTGCAGGAGACGGGATTTTAGATTAATAATGAGGCTCCATAACACTTTGTCTCTCTCTCCACCATGTGAACAAATGAAAGCAGGTCAGCCAGTGAACAAATGGCCAACTGAAACCGTGTACTGACAAATGAGGGTGATGTCATGTGATATCAGTGTTTATAATCATTGCGTTCATTACTGGTAATGTGGCCATAATGACGCCATAATCAGCTCACTAATTGACTGTCATTACAGGGGATGTGGGTGCTGTGTTCTCACCACAGATGGCTAATGTCAGTGTCGCTGTTACTTATTGAGCAGAGGGTTATAAGAATCACATTGTATGATGAAATGAACAAGGAATGAGTTAATCTTTTCCTTATGGTGCACATTAAAAACAAACTGTCTTAATGGTAGCGTTGGGCAACAGCTGTAGATTGATTTTGTGTCATAGTGCACATTAGAGGTTTATTGATGACATGTTTGGATGGTTATCTCAATGCGTTTATAACTAGGTGCCTTTTATGCTTGCAGGTGGTGAGTGAGAAGGAGCTGCAGTGATTCTTCAGCTTAATCAGGAGCATCTGATAACAGTACGTTAATGACATCCCGTTGCCATGTCTGCTGAAGACTGCTGGAGGAGCCACACAAACAGATTCTGCATAAAGTACACTAAAGATTGAACGGGAGGAAGCCTCTTTTATGACTGACAACATAAACACAACTCAGATTTTCCTGACTCGTTTTTTTTTACCTCTTGTTGCGTCTGTTCTTGTCAAGAGAGGCAGTTTTTAAGAGACCATCCCAAAGGGAAAGAGTGAAGGAACTCATTTCAACACTTGACAGCTCTTGACCCACTTATCCCGCTTCCACTAGCCACGAGGAAGAGAAAACTTTGCATTTAGATGACAACATCAGCAAAGGTTTTAAGTTTAGGGCAGATGGTCCACTGACCTCCTGATTGAATTAGCCACACAACGCTGAGACACACAGTTCCGCTGCGCATCATTAACTCCCATAGATGCGACAGTTATATTAGCAATTGTCACATCCTGTCTGCTCTTATCAAGACCGAGAATGAGAGCCGATGCGACAGAGTGGCCTTAATAAATACGCTTTAAATAAAATTTACTGCCTCGGGGTCGACCACTCAAGTAAGAAAGCTGCAGAGCTTCATTATCCTGTTTAGTTCTTCAAAATGGCAAAGTGAAAAGTAGTCCATCTTACTAAAAGGGTGTGTTTGTGTGTGTGTGTGTGAGTGTGTGTGTGTGGGGGTGAGTGGGTGTGTGTGTGTGTGTGCATGTGTATTTGTCTTTCACATTGTCAGAGCAGATGACGGCCAGGCTTTTCTGGATCATGTCCGTTTGACTGACCTAGATTTTGACAAAATAAACTGGCCGCCAGAGGAGAACGTGTCAGCGTCATCAGAACATATACATCACATGCTCTGTGCTGGAGATTGCCCTGCAGCCTTCTTTCTTGTTAACTACCCCCTAACATACACACATAAAGTGTACAATCTAAAACGTCTTTGTGAAATTCCTTATTATTTAGCCTCATAATCAAACGTCCGGTCTCCAGTTTGTGTTCTCACTGTGCGCTGTCCCTCATGAACACCTTCTCCACACCTCCCTCCAACAATTCAGTCAGTGTGTAAGCCCTGCCTTCGGGCCCCGTGGAGGATGAGCGATGTGCCCACACTTGACTACGAGTTGCTGCTGTCTCCGGCCAGCTCCTCCCTCCCCGGCAGTCCTGGCGGTGGCAGCAGCAGCCCCCCTCTGGCCTTGGTTGGGGTAGACACTGAGCAGCGCACTGCCTTGGCCTTCGTAGGCCTCCTCATGTTGTTCCTGGTCTTCCTGCTGGTCAGGTGCTTCAGGATCCTGCTGGACCCCTACAGTCGCATGCCTGCATCATCCTGGACTGACCACAAGGAGGGACTGGAGAGGGGTCAGTTTGATTATGCACTGGTGTAGAGGGAGAGAGTATTTCATAGCACACATAGAGGAACCTTTACAACATAGTCTAATTTCTAAGTGACGATGGACAATGACAACACACGTTGTGAGTGCACTCCCCCCTGTTGGAGTATACCTTGTTTCATAATACTTCTGTGTGTGTGTACTGATGTAAATATGAGGCTGCAGGACCCTATGTATTCTGGTTGAGAGGAGACACACCCTCTAAACCAAACAAACCAATCACTCACACAAACCCATTAAGGACAGATAGAAAATGAGCTGCACAGATGCCTTAACCTGACCTACTGTTCCAGGCTAACATGCCACCACATCACTTTAGGGCTAGGTTTTCAGATTCCTCTGCTTGTCACGCCACCGTCACTCACGAACGAGTTTAGAAACCTCAACGCAACATTTTTGATGAAAGCACTTTGACAGGGAGAAAGACGTTTACACCTAAGCAGATGCCCCTTTAATGAACCGAGGTCCATTATGAAGCGTCCGATACTTACGTGTTGATCGAGGAGCACAAATCCCGAAGCATTCGTTCTGGTTAAGGACACGGATCCTCGAGCAGCACTGCAGTTCCAGATGCTTTTTAAGGCCTAAGAAAGTAGTTTATGTCTCCATAAAAATGTGTCTGTGTATTTTCAGTGTGTTATTGTGTCTATAAATGAGAAGCCATACTGAAACTATATAATCTCTTATTACCGCAAGTAGAGTTTCTGTTTATTGGTTTGTTTGTTTTTTGCTTTAGTCAGCCTGCCAAGTGTGGTGATGAAGCAAGAGCAACCTTTAGGCAAAAAAAGCCTTATTTTTCTATTCTTGACTCAAGTTTGTGGGTCTCCTTTTTGCAGTCTTTCTGTCCCCTTCCTGTATCAGTCCAGACTGGGGGTTTTTGAGGTAGTCATGCAGTCTTAGAAGGAGGCAAAGCAAGTAGTTTTGCTTTGTTTATGTTTTGTAATTACATATTTTTCTGACTATCTGCTTGGTTTTTGATACACTGCTTTCAATCTGTGAAAATATAAAAAAGGTTTTCTTCTTCAGTTACTCTAAATAAAATAGTTACTGATTACTTATCATGTTGTGTTTTTTAGCTACAGACATTTACACACGAGCCTGATCGAAAAGAACAACGTTTTACACAACACATAAAAATATAACCCACAATACTTTATTGCCATTTATGCCACTGGACAAAAGTTTACAATATGTGAAGCACTCAAATTTTACAGACTGCCATTTGGTGTCTTTGGTTTCTCTCGGATCATTGAGGATTGTGTTCTTTGATGGCTGCCTGATTTAGTGATCTTCCGCTGTGATTGGATGATTGTCATTTCAACTTTCAGATTGTGATCTCAACAGAAGTGACACTTTTGGCTCTTTACGTTCTGTGTCATGAAATAAAAAAAATATTTTGATGCAAACTGATGATGATGATGACGATGACAGTATTGTTTCAAACTCTGAAGCTGAGATACAGTAAGAACACGCAGCACACTGCCTTAAAAAAAACAAAACATACCAGCAAATAAAAAAAAAATCACAAGCTGACAATACAGATACTAAGTATATAATGGTTCCCATGTTAAAACAAGACGGTTATGTGTTATAAACATTGCTTAGGCTGTGGGACAATGCAGCAACCTTAGTTGTTAAAGACAGTGTGAGCCTATATGACATGATAGACAATGGAAATGTGAATTATCTCAAAGTTAGGATATTTTCTTTACTTTTACATCATCATCAAATGGGATTTTTGACTTCCTTTTTTTTCTCAGCACTAAAGGCTTTTAGTCTTGGGTTTTTACTGTGACTATTTGTTTTGGCAGCCTTGACATAACAAACATCTACATTTTACTTAAAAATATACAATTTAATTTTCAAGAAGCAAGTTTGATAATATTGGTTTTTCAGCACTGAGACAATACAAAACACAGACAAACATAACAAAATAAAACCTAGCAAAAGAAAAAAAAGTCACTTTTGCAATTCAGATTCAAGACTGCACTGTCTTTGTACAGCGTAGGAGGTGGTATTATTTAGCACCCTTTTTCTCTTTGAGAGAAAAAAATCATGAGAAATGAAAAATGACCTGACTGATAATCGTTTTTGTTTCTTTTCGTGAGGTTTCGCGTTCACCTGTGCGTGCCCTTACATTGTAAAGCACTACCTTTAGTTACAGCTTAGGTAATTTTAGGATGTCGTGTACCACTGAGACTATTATATTCAGCTGTGTGTCTCTTTGCTCAGATCTCAAACGTCGAGGTAAAGACATCACCATTAAGTCAAAGAAGTCAGATAAAGTCAGCTCATTGTCAAGTTCAGCCTCCCACCATCAGCTGTCAGTTACAGCACTCTTCTCCAGAGGCATTTATGTGGCGTTTGTAGAAAGAAAATGCTCAGCGAAGAAGACGCTACAAGCATCCAACAGCCGACAAGGGAAAAAGACTTTGGACTTTAAAAAGCTGGCTCTCAGGTCCAGAATCAGTGCAAGTCTTAATCCCTTAAAGGATAAATACAAACGTGACCTGATCTATCTTCCTTTAGGCCTATAAGTTACTAACTGGTGAGTTCCCTGCTCGTGATGGATGCTGAGGGACACTAGCACCCTCTTTTGTTTCAAAGTCAGCATCACAGCATGGTGTCCATACTCGGTGAGAAGTACTGAGGTAACCAAACATGACAGCACACACGTGTAAACATGCTAATCCCTGCTCGCCGCTGCCAAGAGGCGGGACAAAAGTCAGTCATATCAGAGCGGAACACAGCTCTGATCGGAAGTTTGTTTGGCATCCAGCTACAAAACAGACCGCTGTGTATGAAAGAACCTGAAATGCTGTGTAAATTTTGCAGTCCTTCGTGTTAACATTTTTCAAACAGCACCAATACATTAAATGACACACAACAATACTACTGCGAGGGGCAGATGTGGTGAACCTTGTTGTCTAGTGTTGTGAGTTTTAGCAAAATCACAGAGAGGTGAGACAGTCCGTGGACCACCATGATGACCGGTTATATTTATGCAAGGAATACACATCAACATTAATGTTGATGTAATGTAAATATGCCACGCATGTTGGATAAAGACACTTGAAGTCAGTCTCAATTCTAATATAAATTGATTTTGTGGACCTGCCTGCTATTTTGTGTTTGTGCCGCGGTCCAAGTACTGAGACTCCTCTCTGTCATCTCCCTCACTGCATCTGTCAGTGGAGAACGCTAACGAGTGCTGGGCCAGGTACAGAAAGTGTTGATAGGGTAAAATAAAACACAAAACATGAACATTAATAACATGAACTGTAACAAAAGTGGTGGTAGATTTGGGCTGATTCACAAAGTTTTTCGTAGCCCCTTGATTACCCGCTGCTGGTGGAGACGGTCCTGCAGGGGGAGCTGGGTTGGAGGAGTTATTAGGGAAAAGGGAAGGTTAAAACTCAAAGGCTTTAGGATCAGTCCTGGGCAGGATTGTGAGCGCACTCTGAGCTCAGTGCAGATGGATGTGGAGCTTGATGCGCAGGGCTTCTCCTAGTTCCCCTTGTAGGTAGTCACTGTCATGCTGATCTTCCAGCTGGTGTAGTCTTCGGGGCCCAAACAGACGCAGGCTGGCAATTTCTAGCCGGTAAGACCCGGCTGGAGGCGGCCTCTTGCCCAGCCGGAGCACACTTTTTCCATCGCGGCGTTCCAGCAGGCGGAAGTGTTCGTTAGCATTGCCGTGGGTGATGACGTAGCGTACATGATGCTCCAGAGGCTGCAGAGCAGGAAGAAGCTCTAGAAGAGGGTCTTTGTTAAGTAGCGAAGCCAGAGAGATGTTCAGGGGGAGAGAGTCCTGAATGTCCACGCTGGCCATACTCACTGCTGGTTCCTGTAGTGGGAATAAGGACACAGGGATGACTTGGAATTCTTCAGCAAATCAGAAGTGATGCAGTCCTGAGGTTGAAACTGTAAAAATAACTGAGAGTTTGTCAACTTGTGTACCTGGTTGAGCACATTTTCATCAGTGTTGCGCTTGTGTCGTCCTTTCTTTCCTCCACCGTTGATCTTACACTCGTAACAGGCCTCGGGAGACAGACTGTCATCCTCCTCACCCTCAGCGAACTGGCTTGGGAAACCTGAACCTGTGATACAGTGACTGGGTGGACACACACAGAGTAAGAGAGGACAGTGTGGTGAACTTAAAGATCACACAAAATTTCTAGCACACGAAACATGGTCCACTCCTGAATTGTATGTCTAACACATGTGTGCCCTCACCCCTGCCCAGCCCTGAAGAAGCCTCCAGGACAGCCACACAGGTAGCCTCCGTCAGTATTGGAGCAGCCATAGCTACAAGGGTTGTTGCTTGTGGAACATTCATTCACATCTTGGCAGCCACCAACGCTCTGCTCAAAGTCGAAGCCAGATGGACACACACACTTGAAGCTCCCAAGTGTGTTGTAGCAGGAGGCAGAGCCACACATTGTTCCGCCCTGACACTCATTTTCATCTAAAGAGAAAAAGCGAAGAGGATGCAGAGACAGCACGAGACCGTGGGTCTTAGTTCTATAGTCGGTACAGTGGATCATAATTCAATAGTACTATGAATGTGAGACCCTGTCGTACCTGTATCGGTACCTGTATATTAATTAATTAGTCAAATGACAGCTCGCAGACTCTCAGTCAGAGAAACTCACCCACACACTGATTCCACTGATAGTGCTGCACGTAGCCCTGAGGACAGCCACAGCGGTAACCTCCCAGCATGTTCTGACAGCCATGCTGACAGCGGTGGTTGTTGCTACACTCGTCCACATCTGATGAAAACAATAAGACATTACCATTATCCATGCTTCATATCCATATCATTCTAGAACCTGGTTCTTCTATCACCTCAGCAGACTTCTCGAGTGTTCTGCGTTATTTCTGAATGTGAAAGGAGACCTTCCTCACTGACTTACTGTATCTTTAGCTAAATGTGTGGTTACGGGGTCTGCTCACCTTCACACTCGATACCCGTGGTGTCCAAGGAGAAGCCTTTAGAGCATTCACAGTTAAAGCTACCAGGCGTGTTGACACAAGAGGCCCGGGAACCACAGGGACTGCCCTGAACCCCGCACTCATTGTTGTCTGCAAATAGAAGAAAACGCATTATTGATCATCTACCTGAATTACGTTTTTAAGACAAACCTCTGTCCTTGCAGGGCAACATTTATGGTCTGCTGTCGCGTTCTCACCGACGCAGGCAGTCTGGTGCTGAGTAAAGCCAGGAGGACATTTGCAGGTGAAGCCTCCAATGGTGTTAACGCAGAGGAACTGGCAGTTATGTTGCTTTGTCGAACACTCATCCAGATCTAAGAAATTAAGAAGAAAAAACAACCGACGGAGGGGCTGAAGCATCAAAATATATTACAGCAGCATTTCTCTTATAAAGAATAGGTGATTAGAAATTATCAACGTGGGGAAGCGAGTCACAGAACCCAGGACTAGAAAAGAAAAGAGTGTTTTTATGCAGCTCTGTAAAATAAATTGATATTTAAACACAAACACATGAGGAGTCCATCTACCTTTGCAGGTCTTTCCATCTGGCTGTAGGGTGTAACCTCTGGGGCAGGAGCAGAGGTAGCTGCCTTCTGTGTTTTTACACAGGAAATTACAGGGCTTCGGAGACAGAGCGCACTCATCCATATCTGAAATGTGCACACAGCGAAAATGAAGAATGCTTGTGGATTGATAACAGGTTTTAATAGCAAGCAGGAATTAATCTCTAATATTCAGTCATTATAAACTATAAAGTATTCATTATTATTATTAGTAAAGGAAAGGGAACAGCCATACCAACACAGGAGGTCGCAGTGAAGTCAGTTTTGTATCCCACGTTACAGTGGCAGCGGAAGGATCCAATAGTGTTGACACACTGGCCGTTTCGGCACAGATCCGGCATCACCTGGCATTCGTTGATGTCTGGAAACACAGAAACGTTTTACGGCAGGAAGTGATGTAAAACTCCCACTGAGTTGCACACTTTAACACAGCTTGCAGTCTTATTAAGCTGCTTTATGAGAGTACATACTTTGTGCATGTGTCATTGTAGCTACATTTAAATTGTTATTGTTATATAAATAGATTTTATTTCCATCCCATAATTTAAAATGATCTATTTAGTCATTGTGGCTAAGCCAATACAAAATTAAACATAATCAACAAATGAGAAATAACATGCATGTTTTGTGTTTGATATACTTTATGTTTTAACTTCTCACCTCTGCCATCAGTGGTGTAGCCAGGTCCAAGTGGGCACAACTTCTTGTACTGCAGGGTGCCAGGCAGGGGGCAGAGCTCGCACTGGGTCCCCCAGCCTCGACCGGTGTTGCAGCAGCACTCAGACTTGGTCACACTGAACCTGTTGGTGGACGACTGCTGGCACATTGTCTGTAGAACCTCAGTGAAACAGAAGCCCTTTCGGTTGTCTGGAAAAAAACAATGACAGTAGGCGTGACTGGAGTAAGAAATGGAATAACGACTGGATTTGAAATATTACTATATGAATAATTTGCATAATGATCTTTTAACCCCCACAGTCTGACAACATGTTCCTCAGCAGCAGTGATCTTACCGATACATTCAGTTCCAGTGGAGCTCGGCTCAAAGCCATCATTACAATCGCAGCGGTAGCTTCCCTCCGTGTTGATACAGCGGCCGTTCTTACAGATGCCAGGCTTGGCACGGCACTCGTTCAGGTCTGCCAGTATGCAGAGCAAAGGATCAGAGAATGATGAGACCACGAAGACGATAAAAAAATCCACTAGTAACCACATGTAATGACAGAAATGTTCTCACTTACCCATGCATCCCTCTCCATCTGGTCGACGCTGCATGCCAGCAGGACAGATGCACATGAAGGTACCAATCAGGTTCTTACACATCATACCCTTAGAGTCACAGTCATCCAGACCCTCTGAACACTCGTCCTGGTCTGTTGAGAGAGAGAACCAGTAGGTAAAACTACGACTAAAGACTCAACAACAACAAAAACCCCACATAACTAAAGCAGTGAGAAGTGAAAGTGTGCAAACGGGTGACCTGCTACGCCTTATACCTCTGCACATGCGTTGGTCGTCTCGCAGCACATATCCAGCAGGACACATGCACTCATAGGAACCGAAAGTGTTGACACAGCGGAAGGCACAAAGCAGCGGATTCTGGGAGCACTCATTGATATCTAGAGTTAAAAAGAGGGAGGGGTGGTTTATTTGAAATCTAAATGATGTGGAAAATATCTTGAGGGGTGTAAATGAGCATTAGTGTTGCTGAGTATGTGACTGACCTTCACAAGTCATCATAGGACCGGGTTCAAAGCCCTCCTGACAGGAACATTCGAAACCGCCCACCACATTGGTGCAGTTTCCATTTCCACATGGGTTTCCTATGGAACACTCATCCGTGTCTGGAGAAAAAAATATAGGAGGCAATTAAAAACAATTAAATATTTATACTGTGCCTTATCTTCTAAAAGCAAAGTCATTAGCAGCATAGTCCCAAAATAGTCCCAGCTGTAATATAGAAAAAAAAAGAATACTCGTGAATATTTAGTGGATAGCAGAACCTTCCTTATAAGATAACTGCAGACTGTGTAGTTTAAAACCTTCTCACCAATACAGTTGACCCCAGTGTAATCCAGGTTGTATCCAAAGGGGCATTCACAACGGAAAGACCCATCTGTGTTAATGCAGATTCCGTTCTGGCAAATGCCTGGGTTATCCAGACACTCATTCATATCTAGAAAAGGAAGAGGAATTATGCATATTTTCAAATGATACACAATCATTTCCCTCATTTGTTGTTTCGGTTGACGGGACTAGCTCAGCATTGCAGCTCTCACCTTCACGAGTATCACCTGGTCCAGGCAGAGCTCCGTGGCCATAGGGACACAGAGCATTAAAGGCAGCTGGAAGCACACATACAAAGGTCAGCTTCAAATCATCTCACCAACGTTAGGCCATGAAGTATTAACGGCTTAATTACACACCTTCCGTCTCACGTGGACACAGCTCACAGGGGAGTCCCCAGCCCTCCCCGGGCATCTTGCTGCAGCAGCATTTGGCCTTGGTGGTGTTGAAGGCTTTGGGCACGGAGCATTTGCCCGCTTTAAATTTGGTGAAACAGAAGCTCTCTCTGGTATCTGCCGAAATAAAAAAACACAAATCAAACTCAAAAATTCTACTGACACACACAGACATCTCCACGTTGTTGGGCTTAAAATGCGCCAGGCTACCACATCTGCTACTTACCGTAGCAGTGCCGTTTGTTGTCAGAGAGTACGAAGCCAGGTGGGCATGAGCACTGGAAGCTTCCGGGGGTGTTGGTGCAGGTGCCAAACAGGCAGTTGTTGGGCAGAACCACACACTCATTGATATCTTGGAAGGGAGCACAGAGGAGGGCAGGGATGAGTGGAGGAAGGAAATAACAGTGTACACAATGTGCTCTTCTTCAGAGCGTCTATCTGCTGCAGCAGATTGTTGCACCTGTGTGTCTGCATCTTACCTATGCACTGGTCATTTTGCATCTCATAGCCAGGAGGACAGATACATCTGAAGGACCCATCCATATTCTGACACGTTCCTGGAGAACAAGTGCCAGGCATTGCCAGACATTCGTTGATATCTGTGAAAAAGGTGACAAATGAATTATGACAAGGAGACTGCAAATTCATGTAGGCGATATACATTCACAACCATACTCTCAGGGTTGTCCTCGTTCACATTTAATCACTTACCAACACAGTTCTTCCCATCCTGTGTATTCTCATAACCCTCATGGCAGAGACACTGAAATGAACCGAGTTCATTGATGCACTGTCCATTCCTGCACACCTGGCCCTGGAGGGCACTGCACTCGTCTATGTCTGTATGAGCACAAAAAGTTAAAGGGTTAGGACTCTTCCAGATATTCCTCTGATTATGGTCTTTACAGGAGAAACATCAAATGATTCATACCCATGCAGTCGTTGTTGTGTGTGAGCTCAAAGCCGGGGAAACAGAGACAGTTGTAGGATCCAACAGTGTTTTTACAGGTACCGTTGCCACACGGCTGTCTGTCACACTCATCGATGTCTAAAACAAATAGAGAACGATCTTTATATGTAAAACAAAACTGGTACCGTACCACAGATCATATAGGAAATGTTCAAATGTTTATTGTTCAGCTGCAGGATTATATCAAACACAGCGTTAGTGTCCTGCCTACCCATGCACATGGTCTGGTCAGCAGTGGCCTTGAAGCCGTTGTGGCAGAGACAGCGGTAACTTCCCTGTGTGTCAATACACTCTCCGTGGCTGCATGCGTTAGGAATCTCCTGGCACTCATTACGGTCTGTGACAGAGGAGACACAAATAAAATGAGGGCTTGGTGTATTATGAGGCTAATATTTATTGCAGCAATGAATTCATGTCCTCAGGCTGAACTCACCCACACAAGCCCCACTGGGGGACAGTTTGTAGCCCGGTGAGCACTCGCAGCGGTAGCTGCCTGGTATGTTGATACAGTTGGCGTTACGTTGACACAGGTTGTCCCCACTGTTACACTCATCAATATCTATGCAAGAGGAGGAAAGAAAGAGAGAGTGGGAATCAGTCCCAGACTGTGAGCTTGTAGACAGCCTGCTCTTTTGGCTTTGCCGCCGTTGAATTATTTGCTAGCAGGTTTTTGATGATCGAGGGTCCTGGCAGCTGCTCTCGCTCACGGCCACTGTACAAGGACATAATTCATGTGGAAAATGGCAGCGTAAACTGAGCAGGTGGAGAACTTGTTAAAATGTCTCTTGACCAGTGTGTGTTAGTGTGTGTGTATGTGTGTGTGTGTGTGTGCGCGTGTGTGTGCGTGTGTGTGTTGTTTTGATTTACTGTGAAAATGATTTTGTCAGAAGCAACTATATAGTTCTCACATCAAAAATGGTTTTCGTTGGTTTTGTTAAAATGAATTTTGGTGAGAGCTGTACTGAATGGACTGAATGACCAAGCAACCAAATTCTGTTGTGGTTGTTTTTAGGTCTGAAAGCAGTTGGACCAACCACAGCATTTTAACCGATATGTAATTGTAATGCAAATTTAAAAACTATGCTACTCTGCTGTTGTGAACAGTTTAGGACGTGACACAACAACTTACAAGTACAACTTACAATCAATTTGTATAAGCAATGCACTGTATAAATGTATGTAAGTATTTTATTATTATTTTAATTTTAAGTGAGTGGAAAAAAGACTTTTTGCCTCAGAGGGAGTAACCGATGTCTTCCTTTGTTACTGAAACCACAATGAAGAAAAAAGCAGAGTGAAACACCTTCCAAGACCTGAGTTTTACCTTCACAAATGAGCAATATGTTGTTGTAGCTGAAGCCCATGGGGCATTCACAGCGGAAGCTCCCAATCTGGTTGATACACACTCCATTGGCACAGATACCTGGGATCTCCCTACACTCGTCAATGTCTGCACGAAACAACACCAGAAAGCATTTACAATAATGCATTGAACGTAAACAACAGAGTCCTGCTGTGAATCAGCACAAACTCAATGCCCGTGCTGACATTTGAATGACTTTACCAATTGGCTTGCCGGTGTGGATATCAATGATGAAGCCAGGAGCCTGGTTCCCACACAGTAACTGATACTCAGCTGAAACGGTCAGTACATAAAAGACTTAGTAACAGTGGTGCTACAGTAATGTCTGACTGGTAGTGTCAGTGTGGGTCTGAATACATATGTAATATATACAGTTTCCGTGTTAAAGCGTTTTATTGACACTCACATGTAGCAGGAGTAGGACAGGCCTCACATGGCTTGTTCCAGGCCTTCCCCACATTGTAGGCACAGCAGCACATCTTTTTGGTCATGTTGAAAGACAGCTCATTCTCGCACGTGTCATTGAAGTTACGGTAACACACGCTCTTCCTCATGTCTGAGTAACAAAAAGAAATGTGGCTTTTAGACATGTAAATAAAGTAGCTCTCTCCTGGAAGACACAGTGAAATTAAATCACTTCTTGCACCGAGTCTCTCTCACTCACCCATGCAGTTGTTTCCTCCATTGACTTGCATGTATTCAGGTGGACACACACAGGTGTAGTTTCCAAGAGTGTTGTAGCAGGTACCAGGTCCACAGATGCCAATGTGAGTTGTGCACTCATCAATATCTGCACATAGGGCAACAATATGATGACAGGGAAAAACGTCTAGTAAGGGTGTGACAAAATGTTTGTGATACACTGCTTTTAGAATTAGTCAAAATAAAACAATATTATTTGTGTTTTAGTTCTTACCCTCACAAATGCGAGTCTCCTCGTTGAGATAGTAGCCTGCAGGACACTCGCACTGGAAACTGCCAAAGGTGTTTATGCAGTTTCCACCCTGGCAGAGGCCTGGCAGCTCCTGACACTCGTCAATGTCTACAGATAATTCACACTGTTAGATCCATACAGTAGATGTCACTAGTGTATTGTAGCTGTAGATCCAATACGGGACAGGAAAGAGAGAAGGCTGCTTGGTTTACCTTCCAAGATAACAGTGATGGGGTTGGGTCTGAATCCCTCTCCTCCCGGACAAAGAGTTTTATATTCCGCTATAGAAAGGAAAAAGGCACACAGAAAGTTAAACTCACTTTCTATTTCATAGCAGGAACACTTTTTAAATGACGTGGAATTCTGCAGTAAATATAAATAAAACAGGTCATACTGGAGTTGGGAGCAGGGCACAGTTCACAGGGGTTTCCCCAGGCTCCTCCCAGGGAGCAGCAACAGGAGGCTCGGGTCACGCCCACTCCGATCTCCGCACTGCAGGATATTCCTCCGTCACCACGAGCAAGGATATCCAGGAAACAGTTGCCAACTCGGGTGTCTGAGAAAGGGTTATATTCACTTATGAATGAATGAATACACTTTACAGTCAGAAGTGGGATTTGACATGAAATCCACTTTGAATGCTAAAGCTATAACATTATTACCCAATGCTGACATATTTATAAAATATTGTTTTTAACTTGAATTAGAGAAAACATAACAATCACTTTTTCAAACTGTAGCAACTGGTTATTAAGACATATGAGAAGAATAAAGTATTTTGTCTATATTTAAATGATACCAATAACTTGTCTGCAGGTGACTAACCTTTACAGATCTAACCTTTGTATGACTCCTAAAGAGCAATGTGGTCTTGTTAAACCTGGCAGATCTCAGAGTGACTCACCTACACAGCCGACTCCTGTGGGGTTGAGCTCAAAGTCAGCGGGGCAGTTACACTGGTAGCTCCCCGGAGTGTTCACACATAATCCGTTGATGCAGTTCACAGGGTCTGCACACTCGTTGATGTCTGCAACACACGGTGACACACACAAGCTCAGCAACGCGCCAGATAACAGACACCTGCAACTGTTTAGCTCTATCTAAGACATATTGTTTGTGTCACAAAGGCACTAAGGCTGATCTGAAGATGTGCTGCACAGAGACTGAGAAGTGATGGAACTAAACGCTGAATGCTCCAATTAATGCAATTATAAGAACCTCAGCCACATTTTATTAACAACTGTGATTTTAGAGACACAGGTATGGTGCAGTATAAGTGCTACACGGACCAGTGCAGTTTCCCCCGCTGCGGTCAAGTTCGTAGCCATCGTCACACACACAGCGGAACATCCCTGGAAGGTTCTGGCACGTTCCAAACACACAGATGTTCTGGAAATTACACTCATCAATGTCTGTCAAGGCAACAGTGAGAGGGAAAAATGTTGGTAACATTAAGGTCAATAAGAGGCACTGAAAAGGTGACACATGAGAAAAAGCAAGCAGCACCTTGGCAGGCTTTGGTGTCTTCTGTTGGAGTGAAACCCATCTCACACTCACAGCGGTAGCCACCTGGAGCGTTCAGACACTGGCCGTTCTCGCACAGGTTCACGTTGTCTGCACATTCATCCATGTCTGAAACAGATCCGACCAGTGGGACATAAACTCTTTGCACACGCTGTAGTTAGCGACTAGGATCTAGGATTGGGAAAGACCTGACAGCCTTACCGGAGCATGAAAAGCCATCTCCATTAAAGCCCTCTTTGCACGTACACCTGTAGGATCCTGGTGTGTTAACACAGTCTGCGTTGGGGTTACAGTTATGATCCTCTGAAGAGCATTCGTCGTGATCTGTAGAGTGGGGAGAAAACGGCTTGAGGAGAAAACGCATGATGGCAGAATCACTTCAGTAATTAACTACTTAAACTACAGCGTCTCCAAATCACACACTGGCTCTATACTCACCCACACACTTGATGCCGTCACCCACCCAGCCATCACGGCAGCGACATTTAAAGCTTCCGGGGACATTGATGCAGGCAGAATGCATGTCGCAGTTATGAGCCCCGATCTCACACTCATCAATATCTGAAGAGATAAGGACATCAGTTAGCCAATAGACTTATTTTTGTGCCTCTAAATTGTCCGCAGCACTATTCTGAGTAAATAATTAATTTCTTAATTGTACTTCTTGAGCTGCACTGTATGCATGGATGAATTTTTGCAACACTCGACTGTGATATCAGCACCTCAGGCCTCTCAGCGACAGCTCAGCTCCTTATGTTTGTGCCTCTGTACCTGTGCAGCCCGTGGATCCCTTCTTGACAAAGTATCCCAGCTGACAGTGGCATATGAAGGAGCCTTTGGTGTTCTCGCAGTCGCCGTGGAGACAGATGTTTTGGTTCAAATCACACTCATTCACATCTGGACAGTCATAGATAGAGAGATTTGAGCAAAAGACAATAAGACTGCTAAATTGAAAATCCCATAGAAAGCTGGACATGCAAACAATATTCAGTATGAATAAACGGTGTCACAGTTTAAAAACAAGAGGCAAAATAAACAAAAAGGTAAACGTGTTTTCTTTATCTCACCAATACAGGTCCTCATGTCCATGGAAGCCATGAAGCCATCGTAACACAGACAGCGATATTCACCAGGAATGTTGGTACACTGGCCTCCGTCACAGATGTCTGGAGTCTCCTCACACTCATCAATATCTAAGAGAAACAGCAAAAGAAAAATTCAACGTGCTACAGGTGGCAGTTTCATAAGGCAGACTACAGTTTTAGACCAGACTGAAATACAATCTTGTACATATGCTTTGTTTCTTTTTACCTGAACATGTCCTGAGATCAGGCATCAGTGCATAGCCCTCACTGCAGCTGCACTCGTAGCTGCCCTCTGAGTTGGTACAGTGCGTCTCACAGCCTCCATTCATGATTGTACATTCATCAATATCTGCAAAGAGAGGTCACGATTACAGCTCAAACTTTCAGTCCCAGGCACTTTGAAATGCCAGAACAAATATAAGTGTTCTACAGGTGAAATGTGTTTATTACCCAACATTAGCATGTGCTTTAGGGGCAAACTTTGCTGCACTCACCAACGCAGCCCTGTCGGTCTGGTGTGGCCTGGTAGCCAGTGTCACAGGAGCACTGGTAGGTTCCAGGCATGTTGACACACTGGCCATTCCTGCACAAGTTGTCACTGAGCTGGCACTCATTCAGATCTAAACCAGAAACAAACGACAGCAAATAATTATGTGTCTCAATGACTTAATACAAATAACATTCATTCATTATCTTCAACATTTGCATGGAAAATTTGTAATTAAAAGACAGTTAATATTTTGTTTAAAGAAACCAGAAGATCAAAGATCGAACAATTTTCCTGTGTTGTTGAGTGCACTCTTTTTTAAATAGATGCGGATGTGTTGCGCCCAGTGAATCAGAGTATGAACATATAAACTGTACAAATTAGGACCCACCTTCACAAACAGAGCCATCAGCATTGAGCGAGTATCCTGTGGGACATTCACACTCAAAGCTCCCTTCTGTATTAAGACAGGTTCCTCCATGACACAGCAGGGGGTTTCTCTCACACTCATCAATGTCTGTCAGCAGAGACGTCGGACAAAGAGAAAACAAAGAGGGGAGACATTGAAGGAATGGACAGATCCAATGGACTGCAGTTTCTCATTGTGTGTGTGTGTGTGTGTGTCCAGCTTACCCATGCAGTTCTTCATCATCATGAAGCCGCTCTCGTAGCCCTCAAAGCACTCACACTCAAAGCTGCCCGGTGTGTTCACACAGGTACCCTGACCACACAAGTCAGGGGAAATGCGGCACTCATCAATGTCTGAAACACAAGGGAAGAAAGTGTACTTAGTGAGAGAGACGTATTTCATTTCCTCTTAGTGCATGTCACTCCCTCTGCTCTTCTCTCGTACCTGTGCAGTTCCTCTCTTCAGCGGTGAGAGCGAAGCCGTTGTTGCAACGACACTTGAAACTGCCAATGGTGTTTCTGCAAGTTCCGTACGTGCACAGACCCTGGAAGACCTTACACTCATTCACATCTGAAATCAGAAAAAAAGCAGTTATTAATATTCACACAGCATTCAGATGTGGTTTCTATGCTGAGACAGGATTACAGTGGCTCTCAAACCATAAAAGGGAATTAGGTCCATATATGAGACACTTTGTGGGGCAGTACCTTTGTAGAAGGGCTTGCCGGTCAGAATATCTCCTCTGTTGGCAAAGCCCGGTCCTCTGGGGCAGATGGTTCTGTACTCAGGTGTGCTTGGTTTGGGACACTCTTCACAGTCAATACCCCACGCAGCACCCACTGAACAGCAGCACATGTCCACACGGTATCTTCCGGGCAGTGGCTCGCCACACTCATCCTCATGCCACTTCATGTAGCACTGCTCGCTACGCATGTCTAGAAAATTAGGTCATACAATCAGCAACAAAGACACCTTTGTTTTAAAGAGAGAAGGTTTAGGCAGGTTTATTAGTTGATAAAATGCTCAGCGCTCCTACCTACGCATGTGCGTCCGTTGCTGTCCAAGGTGAGACCCTCAGCACATTCGCAGCGGAACGAGCCCTGGGTGTTCACACATCGGCCATTTGTACAAACTCCAGGGAATACCTCACACTCATTAATGTCTACAGGGAGAGGGACATTTTAGGAGCCACGATTACAAGGTGAAACACATACGCACAAAACTTTGTTTTTTAAAAATGAAATCTCCTGGGAAAACATTAAAAAGACAAAAAGTCCTGATGACTTTAAGGTCGGCAGTTTTGGATAAAGTTAGTTAGTTCAAATGTTCTTACCTTCACAGACAAGGCCCTTCATGCGAGCAAATCCTCGAGAGCAGGCGGTGTCTGAGGAGACAAAAATAAAAGGCTGATTTGTATTACTTATGAAATATATTTTGATAATAATAACCAGTTATGATTAATTCACTAATGGCTTAATAATAAAATGATACTTAATACATTAGATTAGAAAGGAAACGATGATTTCAGAGTTGTGCCCATGAATTTCACTGATGAACTACAACATGTCATATTCCAATTGTTTCCATTTAAATTGACAAAAAGGTTTTATTAAAAAAACGTTGATATTGGCCTTAATGGACCCATAATGTGTGTCTGAACTGACCGATCTCGCAGGGTTCACAAGGGCTTCCCCAGGCAGCTCCCAGTGTGGAGCAGCACTCAGACTTCAGTGTGGCACCGTTGATGTTGACCTCACAGCGGTTGTCCTGTATCGTCAGCCAGCATGTACTTTTCATGCTATCTGTGGAGCCACAGTAAGAAAAGACGTAAACAAACAAAGACACGTTTGCTTTCAGGTTTCCCCACAAAAACATTTTTGTATTCTTAGGTCATAACAAACATGTTGAGTACACTTCCTTCCACATAACATGTCTACAAAACCAATTTTCTTTTTATGTTTCCTAAAGTGTAACTGGGGCAGCAGTACACACCGCAAAAAACAATCAGCACGTCGCCTTATATTCTTCTATCAGTCAGGTGATCTGGGTAAAGCCTATGCAGCATTACAGTCCCTTTAATTCCTTTTTAATCTATGTTAAACTATGCATTCTCTATCAACGGAAATAAAAAAATGATAAAAGTAACCACCACGAGGCCACCCAAACACAAAGCCACAATTTACTTTCCCCCTATAACCACACACCGTACAACATAAAACCAGAGGGATTTGTAGACCTCTGACAGCTCATGCAATATGAATGAGTGTATTTGTATAGTGACTCATTCTCCCTTCCAGTTACAATAACATCTGTAGTTTGTAAAAACATTCTTAAAATGATTTCCCGTAAGTAACAAACGTCCACATTAGTGAAATATTTAACCTGAGCATAGTACAACATGTCATCCTGAACCTGAATCCAGTCTTTGTTTACAAAGGTGGAGGGAAAGCCTTGACAAAATCATTAGATAAAAATACTCTTGCACCAATTATAGCTGCTGGACCCTGCAGTCCTGCTCTAATTTGCATCAGGCATTTGGGTGGATAGTCTTACCCACGCAGATGGTGTTGGTGGAGTCCAGCTTGCTGCCATGGCTGCACTCGCAGTTGAAGGATCCAACATTGTTACGACACACTCCGTTGATGCACGGGTTGGACTTGCATTCATCGATATCTGGAATGTGCAAACGCACACTTAAGGTCAGGGCTGAGAGACTGATTCAAATGAATCATAATGAGCATTTGGCAGTCGCTCACGATGCGTGAGTCTACTTTACATGAGTCACATGTTGACTTGAAACTAAATGCGACACATCTGTAAATGACACCCCACAATGACCTTGTTGGTTGGTAAAAATGACAAAACATGCGAATGGAAAACGTGAGTCGATTTGTGTGTCAGAGAGATTGCGTGTGCGTGTGTTTGT
This sequence comes from Microctenopoma steveboyesi, assembly GCA_032359275.1. Lineage (NCBI taxonomy): Eukaryota > Metazoa > Chordata > Actinopteri > Anabantiformes > Anabantidae > Microctenopoma > Microctenopoma steveboyesi. The sequence continues at coordinate 10,716,674 of JAUMHF010000019.1, read as the reverse complement.
GTGCTCACCTTCGCACGTCTCTGACTCGGGTTTGAAAACAAATCCTTTAGGACAGGAGCAGGTGAAGGAGCCAGGAGTGTTTCTACAAAGACCGTTGTCACAGAGCAGACGGTTCACCAAACATTCATTGATGTCTGAAGGAGGAAAAGAAGTCAACATCAACATTTGTTGTCACAGTCAGCAGTATTTTCTATTTGCCGTTCCTTAAAACAGGCTGTCATGGAAACACAATCAACTTTAACTCACCGAGACAAATTTTGCCACTGGGGTCGTTCTCATAGCCGATGTTACACATACAGTGATAGCTTCCTCTCAGGTTCTCACAAATGCCGTTCTGGCAAATGTCTGGGTCCAGGGCACACTCGTTAATGTCTAAGGGGTAAAAGTAGTATCCAGCAGATGAAGATACTGATCAGCTTTTCTTAACATTTACATATACAAACATACGCACCTCTGCCATCAGTCGTGATGCCAATACCACTGCTGCACACTGCCTGGAACTCCGCTGAAAGAAAAAAAGCACTTTTGATCAGCAGGATATTCCCTTTCTCTTCTCCTTTTAAAGTAAGCCATGGGTTTTATTTTCAATGAGATATTGTTTAAAGTTTCTACCTGAGTTTCTGGAGGGGCAGGGTTGACAGGGCTCTCCAAAGCCATGTTCAGGATTGGCACAGCAGCACTCCGACCTGGTGACTGCACCAGGGAACGGGCGTGAGCAGGTGCCCATTTTTATAGCGCCATAGCAGGTGGTCCTCATGTGTGTGTCCACACACACTCTCCCATCCACATCTATGGCCAGGCCTGTTGGGCACTCACAGCGGAAGGAGCCCTCAGAATTTATGCAGCGGCCGTTCATGCAAATGCCTGGTGTCTGGCACTCATTAATATCTGATGAAGAGAAAACGTACATTAGCTTCTGTTTATAACCTAAGGTCCACAGTATATATGATTTCCCAAATGAAAGGAAATCGTTTTTTTATCTTACAGATGCTTAGTAATCAGTAATATACACACATTTTAACAATCGTTGGTTTTGCAAGGGGTAAGTAATAAGTTTGAGCTCACATTAAAAAATCAGAGGGAAAGTTGGTTGAATAGTCGTGATACAGATTAAGCTAATCCTAAGATTTGCCAATGTATTTATTGTAATGTAAATCGTTTTCTACGTGTTCATTCATATAAATGCACGTTTATTTAATGACTCATGTCGTCAGTGTTTCATTCTCTGAAAATCAGGTCATGGGAAATAAGTATTATCTGGATGTATCTGACTTGTAGTTGGGATATGCACCTGTGCAATCTGTATTATGGTGTGACTGCAATGGAATGACAGCTACTCTTGAACGTTCCAGACTAAATCTCTCAACAGAGACTCATAACTTCATATATCTATCTATTTGTGGACTGTATTTAATAGACCTTTGGGGATGTTTCCAAATTCAGACTTCTGAATCAAAACCACGCACAAATGGGTTCATCTGGGCTTCTTGCAGGGCTTCGAAGAGCACCTAATCTGTCAACACTGTTTTGAAGCAGCAGCTGTGTGACTCGGGCCAAAGACTTGAGGTCTGTGTTTGTGCTTTATGTAGTAAATCATGCATACCAGTACAGTAGCGTCCGTTAGGCGATAGCGCAAAGCCAGGTTTGCAGATGCACTTAAAGCTGCCATCCTCGTTGATACACATGCCGTTGAGACACATGTTAGTGGTGGCACATTCATCATGATCTGGTGGGGGAAAGAAACAGGTTTATAAAGGCGAAGGGTCATTGGAAGTGCAGCTTTTTTGTGTTGGGTTCTTACCAATGCAGTTCTTTCCATCTGGGGTGAGCTCGAAGCCAGCGTTGCAGATACACTGAAAGCTGCCCTCCGTGTTGACACAGCGGCCATTGCGACACATAACTCCATTTACAATACATTCATCGATATCTAAAGAGAGCAGGGAAGGTGATCAGAGGCGTTGTTGAATGCTTTTTAAACCACTTCAGGTATATACGTGTGATAAATCAGTATTAAAGCAATGGCTTGATTACAGTAATAAATGCTGCAACCCTGACATACCAATGCAGGCTTGTTTGGTCGGTGTTCCCTGGTAGCCCTCGTGGCACTTGCAGTTGTACGATCCAGGTGTGTTGACACAGTCGCCATTGATACATGGATTACTCAAACACTCGTCCACATCTGGAGGGAGAAAAATACAACAAAACCATGAACCACGCTGACTGTAAGAGTGAGAGAATCAAACAGAAATGAATCACGACTTCTCCTGCGAGCATCAACATACAACAGAGCTGAGTTCCTTAAAGCAGCAGAAGATGGCAGTGCAATGCATAATATGACCCTTGGCGTTACAGCTGGCTAATAGGAATGTGTTTATGTCAGTGTTTGTTTCTTACCGATACACTCTCCACGCACGTCCTGCTTATAGCCCATGTTGCATTCGCAGCGGTAGCTTGTGGTCGTGGGAATGCAGCGTCCGTTCAGACACAGGTTGGTGAAATGTTTGCACACGTCAATGCTTTCGTTCACAGAAACAGTACCTGAGAGTGCATACACGAAGGAATTACCAAAACAGATACAACACGCACTTTATCCAGAACAAAGAGTTAATGCATCAGTACTACGACTCTAGACATGAATCATTTTGTCTTTGATGTCATTCAACACATTTGTTAAGACCAGCACAAAGACTCAACCTATTTGTTGGTTGTTCATAAGGCCTCCACCGATGCCTCCGAAGCCCCCAGTGTTCCCGCCATTGTTCCCTCCTCCGTTGCCACCGAAGCCTCCATTACCATTACCGTTGGGTGAAATAGGGAACTTGATAAATCCATTTCCATTGGTGTTAGGAAAGTGTACATTAGGGTAGCCATGAGGGAAACCATGTCCTTGGGGAACACCCACAATACATAGACGCCTGAACTCGTCTACCAGAGAGAGAGATCACAGGGAGCAATCAGTGGATGCCAACTGCTGTAGTTTATGTTTTGTTAGTAACAGGCTGAAGGAAAATTAGGAAAAATACATCAACTCTCACGTTATGCCAACAACAATTCTGCATTTAAACACGTTAAATGTGTTATAACAGTCAAAGTTATTTTGGCATGCTGCATAATGATCTGTTCTGTTCGACTTTTGGCAAGAAGCAACACAAAATCCATTGTATGCATTTTATATGTATGAGGGTACACTATGTGCGTACGTCCACACATGCTGGATACAGTATACACAAACACACTTTAGTTAGGTGGTGGAGAAAGATGACAGGTCATTATCTTCACATAAATCTCCTTCCTTCAGTTTTTATTTATATATTGCCAATTCACAAGAATAATCTCATGACATCATGCTCATGAGTTTGACCAGATGCTTCCTTCTCTGTGTTGTATGTGCACTAAAAACAAATGCAGCCTTGTCCAGTAACATTACTAATGCAGTTTGGATGTTGTCATAAACGGTTGTCATGGTTTTGTTTACTCCAGTCAGATCATAGACAAATGATTTTATCTGGACAGGTCGTAAGTTCTAGCTCTATCCAATCTAACCTTATTTGGGATAAGACGACTGAAATGTAGGTAAAATTAAGATTTGACTGTAATGAATCATCCATCCTATCTGTGTTGTTTCTGCATGCACTCACCGGAACCCCTAACAGGGCACATCTCAGGGATCTGTCCTAAAGCCCAACAGCGTCCTGTGTCACAGCAACACTGCATCTTGGTGTACTGACCGCTCAGCTCCGCAGCACACCGGCCATTAGCCAGTGCAGAGAAACAGGTGCCGACACGCTGATCTGAGAAAAGAAGAGATGCGTGAAAGCAGGCAGACGCCTGAACAGACAGCAACACAAATTTAAGCTTCAAAAGTTACAATAACGTAACCATGTAGGCCAGAACCACAAAACACCAGTGCTGTAAGGTAGAAGGCTGTTCTGCAGTTTCTATGGTGGGTGAGGAGGAAGCTCCTTTATGGGCTCACAGCAGAAAAGGTTGCCCGGGGTCTCAACTAAGTGCAGGCATCTAAAGGGCCTCAAAAAAGGGGTCTTATTTGATACAGTTTGCAGGGTCAGGGTCAATGGGGCATAAGAGGGGGCTTGGGCTTAAATAGCGTGTGTAAGAAGAAAATGGAGATGGGTTTCTGGTATTTTGGGAAAATTTCACAAAGACAGAGGAAGGGACAGAAAAATCCTATGTATTGTTTCAGAAAGTGAACAACATATGTGAAAGGAAATTTAATATGCATCATCAGAAGGGAGGGGAGGCATGTGTGTGGTGGTGATGGGGAGTGGGGTGGAGGGAGGAGCACAAGTCGATTAACTCACTAATGAGCCAGCAGTCTGGAATTAATCAGCTCCATGTGGAGCAATTCTTGCCAATTAGATGAGGGTCTGTGCTGTGAGCACAGACTATAGCTCCACACACACGTTTGCATTCACATATGCAGACAAGCATGTGTACACGTACACAAAATGGGAACAAATATACACAAGTATTTCTGCATAAATACGCGCAGTGTGTGTGTAGAAACGGGTACATACTGTACTGCACACAAGCAAGAAAACATTCCATAGGAATGACCAAGCTGGAGGCATGGTGGAGGGAGGAGGGGGGGTTTGCTGATGAGGACGATGATGACTTAAATTGGATCCAGACCGCGCTTTGCTCGCTAGTGTAGCCCCACTACACAAGCATATGCTTTCATTTGGTGAGGTGTTTTTACAGACTGACTGACTGGACAGGTCTTTTTTTTCAGGCTTCCACCGTGTGACAGGGCATGAGGCTCTGATTACGAGCCCCCAACAGCTCTCACTGGCCTACTTCACTACAGTACGCGTAAAACAGGTCAATACACCTGGAGTTACAAAGTACAGCCTCTAGGCTACAGCGTACATACAAGAAGCAAGCGGGCAAGAAATCTGTCTCATAAAACAATGTCCTCCTCTGACCACGAATAATCTACAAAACGTAAAAAGCATATCATCCACGTGAACGTGAAAGCAGCAAAGTTTATTATATTTGTGTTGTCTACCCTTGGACCTGATCTCTAAAAAACTATTTGGACCTATTTTTGTTTGGGTTTACTTATCTCGGCCTCTGTTCCCTGTTTTCTTGTCCATGATGTAAGTGGGACAGAGACAGAGGAAGGATATATTGGTTTTGGCCTGGCACCTGTTTTGTTTCTCTCTTTTTCTCTTTCTCTTCAGCAGGCTACAGATGAGCAACTGGGACCAGAACTAAAGGAAATGAGGTGCAGGATCCAAATGTCAGACGCTGGGAGAAAGAAAGGGGCCAAGAGGAAACGACAAGAAGGATAAGGAGGATGAGACTGAGATAATGCTTCGGTTTTGTAGATAAAGAGTTAAAAACAAGAAAGAAAAAGCAGACAGAGGAGAAGGAACATGAGGAAAGTCCATACGGGGAAGGAAATGTATATAGTTCCAGAGTAAACAGAGAGACCTTCCAATGTGAACCACTGAGTTGTTAGCTGGAGGAATGTGCTTTGGTGTAATCCATGTTTAATACAGATAGATCGAATGAGTGATAAAGTGTGAAATATAGAGAACAGTGATATATCACTTCAGGGAAAAAGAAGAAAGGGGATGAAAAAGAAGAAAAATATGGACGTGCATAAACACAGGTGGAGAATGTAATGCCCAAGTAAGTAAGAAAAATCTAGACCTTTGTTTCATCCTTTCTCGTTTTTAATATATGTTGTCTCTCTCATTACAAGTTTAAATCTTTTTATTTTTTTTCCTGTTTCTATTTAGCATTTTCTTCCTTTTCTGGATCTGTGGGAGCAAATCCCTGATGTCGGGTTGCAACACGTAGTGGAAATCCTCCCAGAAGAGATAAAGCTTTACATCAGCATATCAATAGTCATGTTTAATGGCACAGAGGTTCACATGCCACTGTCTTCTGTTGAGTTCAGCATTGCCATGTTTTTTTCTCCCTCCTCCATTTTATTTCTTTAAACAACAACCATATGCCTGCTGAGCAATCCTCCACATGACAGGAAAGCTTACACACTACCTGAGCTCAGCTCCCGCCCTGTTTATATATGCGCACATGTGAGTATGGAGATCACCCTTTTTTTTGTTTCGTATTTCAAATCATTTCCATTCGCACTTTTTCCAAAACAGAGATGCTCGTAATTTCATGCAGGTGATGGAGCATGGGTTGAATTTAAACTAGAAGGTAAGTTAAATAGGGACAAAACTTTACAGCGAAAGATGGGACTAAGTGGAAACCTGTATTTTGAGTTAGAGCAGATGTGAAGCTTAGTGGCCAGTCAGCAAGTAAATGTATGATTGTGTGTGAGACTCACCCACACATCTAGAGCCGTCTGTACTGGAGATGTAGCCTCGTGGACAGGTGCAGACGTAGCTACCAGCAGTGTTGGTGCATTCTCCTCCGTCACACACACCAGAAATAGTACTGCACTCATCAATGTCTGAAACACACAGTTACATCATAAACGCCTCCTATTATCACATCGTGGGACACATCTGTCGAGCACTTGCTCTTGATGCCAGCTCCATCTTGTTTTTTTAGCGGTTAGTTTGTCTTTGTTTGGAAAGATACAGTAGCACGCTGCAGTAAAACTTTACTGCACTGGAGCAACAGTTCTTCCCTTAGGGAGAGTTCAACAAACCAAATGAATCTGCTGTCTACCAAAAGGCATAACCTCCATTCTGTGTTCTGTTCAGGATAAAATTCAAGCCTGTCGACCGTGACAAGTAAATGACAGGAACAATCCAATTACGTAAACTGTTAAGTTCACTGAGGAAAGAGAAACAGAAGCACTGACGGCACAGAGTACCATTCTTTTTAGTGCAGCTGATCCTGAAACCATTCAAATGTAGTCATTTCTACCAGGATATTTCTTCTCACAGCACAGTAATCAATTTAAATTACACATAAAGAAAACAAACCTGTATTTCTAAACATTTCCAAACACAGGTTAGGAGGTTAGGTTACCAAGAAACCTAGTAATTCGAGATCTACTCATTCAAATCATAGCTATGTTCATTTAAGGTGTGATTACACACATTTCATATTTCACTAGTTTGCAAAGTTTGGCTTCTCTCCTGCGTAAAGGGGCACAAAAAGGGACTGAGATTTAATATTTGTCCTATGTATTAGCATTAATCAGCTAATTTAAACCATGCCATAGTTTGACACAGAAACCAGTGTGTGTACTTGGGCACAGTGTTTGGCACAGCCCACCTCAGTGTGGGAGATTTGAACCTGCATTATTCTGTGAGAGAGGGGCTCTCTCTCTCCACGTTATGGGGCTATGAGTTCTAGAAAGTATTGGGTTTTTATGACGTGTCACACTTATTTATACGCATATGTAATTACTGCACCACTGCGGGGCATAATTACAGCATTACTGCACAGAAAGTACCATAATATGCGTGTGCCGTATGCGTTTTACTTTACTCAAGTGAAGAGTGTGTTAGTGTTTTTCTTTCTAGAACATAAGAGTGTGTAACATGCGTCTTTCTGTGGGTCTTTTCTTCTGTGTGAATGTGTGTAGTAACGCCTCTTGTGGGGAGCTGAGACACTGTTCTTCCCCTGCTGACTCCTGTCTGACAGCAGTGGCAGAAGGCCTAGGTGAGGCTGTGAAAGCCCAGGCAAATAAACCTTGTGTCAGCAACAGCAACAGCTCGCCAGACATTACTGCACGCAGACACAGCGCTGTGGGACTGAGGGGAAATGTGCGTCACCTAAAGAAATGTCTGTGACGCAGCCGTCCAACAAGAAAACGTGTATATCTGTGAGTACGTACATATACCATTCATCAATAAATGACCCACAATACTTGACTCTGGCAGTATTTGTAACTTTACATTTCTAATCTATATTATGATCTGTGAAAGCGTCTGTGTGTGCGTGAGAACCTGAGAACGTCAGACCAACAGGGAGGTCCGTGTGTGTAATGAGAAAGTTGAAAATGCTGTAAATGTTTCTTTGTTCAACACTTACAGCTGGTTTTGAGCCAAGGCACTATACTTATGTAGGAAAAATAGAAGGAGAAGCACAAAAAGCTGAAAGGGAAGGGAGGCGGGGGGAGGGGGGGCTGTTAAGAAAAGTCTGTACTAGAAGCCATAAAACCAGGTGCCTTGTCATGCCCAAAGAAATCAGACACCCTTGACATCTTAACTGCACTTTGTCTTAACCTCAACAATTTTAATGTAAAAGCTGTTTGTGCATTATCTAGAAAGGCATTTCAGTAAATAAAAAAAACCTTCCCCAGAGGAGCTGTGCTGATTGTTTGTGGCTTTCACTAAACAGAGTTTCCTGCAGATACGTGACTTAAGATATACGTCACAACTGTTCTTTTGTTTTTCCAAACTTTGCGAACACTGAACTCTTTCTCTTACTTCTCAGCAAAGGTCAAATGAACAAATGACACAATAAAAGCTCACAATTCACTAATCAACACACAAGAACAGCAGCTCCTGCACAAGTAGATGTATTTTGACCTCGTCTGAAAGTGTTGAATGTGTTCAGCTCTCTCTGTGCTCTATGGTCACAGCTTGAATAAGACTACACACCCAAATCTAAGCAGTGCTCAGCATCTCTGGAAGTGCTCATTCTCCTTTACTGTAAGTCCTGAACCATTGTGGCATTTATCCAAAACCACAAGTGAAACTGGGACTCTGGTTTGTTAGTGAAGTCAGTCTTCTCGTTCCCTCTGTCCTTCACTGAGATATAAATCACTTTTCGTGAGTCATACTAATTGCTTGTCTTGAATCTGAGGGTGGAGACACTAATTTAGCGTGAAAACAAAGAGCTCTTCATGTTTCTGCTGCAACTCCTGGCCTTTCTACAAGTTAATAAAATAAGAATTTAGGTAATAATTCATATTGACACACCATGATAGCCTGCATATCCGTGGCATCTGGCTTTAAAGGTTTTCTGTAACACCTCCTGAAGACTATGACCACATCGACCTCGGCCCAAGAGACAAAACCCCTGTGTGGTTAAATAACAGACTGTTTAACAGGGGCATCATTTAAATTCCAGCCAATCAACACATTATAATGTGAACCCACTCTGCTGTCCGTGCGTGTTTCCATGTGTATGTGAGTGCTTTACTATGCTAGAATTCTGAACGAGTCATCACTATTTAAACGCCTGTAGAGATTTGTAAATCCACAGCTATAATAAAGTGCAGAGCCCATGACTTCTCACTGTCAACACAAAAAACATAGATGTATCCACTCTTTTTAAAACAGTAATACGTTATCAGGAGTGAGGCTGATCCTTGATTTAGATTTTGTCCAGCTTTTATCGATTAGCTTTTACCTAAGTGCAGTAGTGTCAAAATCCTAACATTAAGTTGTGTCTTTGCTTTCTTTTAATTAATTTTATAGCTGATGATCAAATTTCATTAACTTTGACCTTTGACCTTTGACTTTGTACAGATGTGTTGAAAGTTGTATTCACCATGGCCCATGGCTGTAATAGTAATGTTAACACTATTACTCTGTAAGTTTGCCAGATGTCATACTGACCGGCAACCACAGGGGCAGCAGGAAACCTGTGTCTTGCTCAAGGACACCTCAGCACGAAATGTATGAAACACAATAGATGATTTCACTTGTGATCTTTTTTTTTTGGATACTCAGCTCACACTCCTCAGTGAAAACTATGTCATGTTCCAGTAATGTATGTTTGAGATGGTATGATTTTATTTAGTACTTGGTGAGCATGGACCTAATCAACTCAGTGTTCTCTTCATTTCAGACTCACCTTCACATTTGTGGCTGGTTTCGCTCTGACGGTGGCCAGCGGGGCATTTACATTCATACGACCCCACAGTGTTGATGCACTTTCCTCCTGCACACAGACCTGGCACTGCCTCGCACTCATCCACATCTAAGAGAAGGATGTAAAGGCACAATAAAATGTGTGTTATTTTCTGGAGGACTGGTTTAGGGGATTCATATAATCAATTATCAGTTAAGTATGGTTTAATGGAGATTTTACTGTAGAACATGTGGTGGGCAGATGTTCCGTCTCTAAAATATGGTTCATTCTTCTATTCGACGTTATTGAATAGAGAATGAGGTAAAAACGAGCACTAACTCGGCACCGGTCGTAATGTCTGAGACCACTTCCAGAAAGACCCACTTCAGTTCTTGTCTGAACAGGAAATGACTTTTAAAATGTACGTTTTTCCAGCATTCAGAGTGAGTCACATTTACCAGGGGATATGTCAGTGAGTCGGTTCCAGTAAAAAATGTGGATACTTCTGATTTTGTGTACACACATATGTACATAACAAGTGGGTTCATGTTAATTTCTGTGCCAGTCACTGAGTGGAATCCAGGCATTGTGAAAAAGTTTGCTCAACAGGAAACAGAAACACACTCACACACACCTGCACACTCACACACACAACCATGGATATAACAGGCTGTTTCCAATCATCTGAAAGCATTCAATCTCTGCTCCTTAAAGAAACGTAAAGAAACTGAAACTGTCTGGTGTCTAGTGGAACTTTAAGCCTGGGAGAGAAAGAAAAAAAAGCATCCACCGGCCAACATCCTGATGTGGAGCTTGGAGTGCAACCCTTACATTTGGATTCATGGTCATGTGTGCTTTGTGCTGCTGCCAGCAAGACGCTGCCCTAGGCTCTCTGGCGATTAGGTGTCTTTTTGGTGTGTTATTTGTGTGTGTGAGAGTAGAGAAGAAAGAAACAGAGGTTCAATGAGATGCGGGGAAAAATACAGTCTAGGAGAAGGTATGTGAGTCACAGAGACATGAGTGATCGTCTCACACTGACTTACTTCTAACATATGAGTAGCCTGGCAGTCACATTCAAAATGGTTACTGATCCCAGATGTACAGCCTTTCTGAATTACACTTGTAAAATGTATACAGACCTACATGTTATGGAAAACAAGCACAAACATTTCTTACTCATCCAGGAGCAGTTGATGAAAAGTTCAGCATTCTTTTGGACAGGTCCGCATCTGCCCGTCAACATAGCTAACGCTATTGAAATGAAATGCCTGCAACTCCAATTACAATTTCATGCCCAAAAGAGCACAGACTGTGTCACTTGACGAACACTAAACTGTGTAAACACAGCTGGTTCAACCTGAGAGTTGGACTCATTTAACAAGGAACACAACTGCTACATGTGTCATATACTGGTGCAGTCTTATTGCTTTGTCTGGTCGGAGGGTCACAAGAGACATGCAGAGAGTCTGGCCTGATCTGAGGGGGTGTTGAGACACCAGCAGTTCGAATGTCAAATCACGAACTGTAAGATTCTCAGTTTATATTTTTATCACATTATATATCAGTTTATATATTCTATTTTTTTACATTTCTATTCTGTTATAAATTTTGTCCACTGCATTTTAGTCTAGCCAGGTCAGGTTATGTGTTTCTGTGCACGCATAAACACATAAACACATAATCTAAACCACACATTTTGCACACGAATATAGATACTGTAAGTACGTCTACAGCTTGTGCTGAATAAGACCTTAACAGGAAATTACTAGCTAGTATCCGGCCTTTTGTGTACATGTAAACACCCTCAGCGTTGTTAACACTAGCTCGAGGTTGTTGTGGGCAGGAATTGCAGCTGAGATGATGACAGATAAAGTAATGGTTACGGTGTTTATTGTGGTGATCGTGTGTGGTTATGTATGTGCATTTCCAGTGTCTGCGTGTTATTATGTGGGCCATCCCTTATCACTGTTAAAAAGAAGATTAGCCAGATGTGTAAGGTACAACAAAGAGAGAATAAGTGTTGTCTGAGCTCCATTCTGACCTTGGCAAGCTCCGGTGCGAATGTTGGGGATGAAGCCTCGTCTGCAGGGGTGTGGCTGGGCAGGACACTGCTCGCAGGGGTGGCCCCACGCTCTCCCAATGGTTGCACAACAGAGGGTTTTAGTACAGACGATTCCGCTGAGTTGTCCTTGACACATCTGGTTGTTTACCTGGGTGAAACATGGCCCAGTCCTGTAGTCTGTGGTAGGACAGAGGTAAAACAGTTAACTATGAGAAACATTTGGGTGAACATTCCTCAGAAGCTTAGTATTGATGATAAATGATGTTGTGGCCTATCCCTGGGCCCCTCAATGGGCAGTATCAGCCTATGCCATCATAAATCCGCCAGGCCTCATGACACTCAGGACTATTATCTTATCCTCAACTGCCATACTGTAAGTTTGACTTAACATATCTTAAAGCTGCTTTGTATTCTCAGTTAGTTAATCACTGATTTACCATTTGATTGATTAAATAATAAGACAATGATTCATTTCCTAAAACACATCTGCACGTAGTGAAACCAGATGAACAACAGATGTGGATTTTTTTCTTTAAAGGAGAAAGCATATTTCCTGTAACATCTAAGATTTTTTTTTTCTGTCTTTCTTTGGTAATTTAGCACAAACAACAAAATGAAGAATGAAAAAAAAGCTGCGGGAGCTGGTAGCAACATAATGACTCATGTCAGGCCATTTAGTTCCAGGGGTTAGCCTATTAAGCCTGTTCCAATTAAACTGCTAAACACATTCACAGTGTTTCTTCCTGCAGGAATTCAGCACTGGGGTTGAATTGCTATGCTGTTTAGTCTCTGTGATAATAAGTTCACCCATTAGATTCATACTGACGCACATTCCTTGTCTTTAACTTGGAGTTGGTGGTGGGCTGAACAGAGGTGGTTTGTGTTTCTATCAACATGACAGTATTAACAGCAAATAGCAGCGTGGTTGTCAATAACCACCAAGTGACCCCGTGACAAAAACATTCACTCTAAATATGAATGTGACTTTTAAACACATCTGTATGTCATCTGTGGGACAACGCATTGTTGTGTGACTTTGCAAAAAATGCATGCAAGGAGAGTAGCAACAGCTACGTATTATAGGTCTAAGTAAATCCTCACACTGATCTAAACAAACATATTATGAGAACAAAATGTCCCTGGCTTCACTGATCACCTTCCCTTGTTGCATTGCCCATTGCCAGCTGAAATTGTGGCACAATCTTGTTAAATGCACTTCACAAACCAGACACAACAACCTCATGCTGAAAGCTTTTCTGCAACACAACAATCGTCCTTTCAATAACACACAGCCTGATGATAGCGTCCCTTGTGGGAGAAACCCTTATTAAGTTCTCTGCTGTGGCGCCTAACTTAATATAGCCTTCATTCAAATGTAGATTGTAAGATTGTTGCAGTGGAGATGAAAGACAAAGTGCATGGTTGGCAAGCCACGGCTGGGACAGTGAGATGTGGAGAAGTAGAATGTGCTGTTCAGCTCTGAGGGCACAATGAGCTGGAAAGATAGGAATCAGTGGTGGCACAGTATCTGGTGGGAGTCCTTCTGAAGACTTATTGGTTCCTTGTGCTACATAAAAGGGGGATCACAGAGAATGTGACAAAGAGCAGGAGATGCAGTGAAATAGAAAAAGAGAGGGGAATAAAGTAGGTCAAGTAGAGTATCCAGAGTGCAGGTTGGGTTTAGTTCTCCCTGTCATCAATCATCAGTCTGTATGTCTCTCTGCTCACTTTTCGTCTTCCTGTCTGTCTTTCTATTCTGTCCTTGACCTGCACATGAGCTCACGTTTTATCTCCCATCTTCATGTGGCTTGGTTGGCTTATTTATTAAGTTGTACAAGCCTTATTGTATGAGCCATTTATTCCTCATGAAGGGTGTAAATGTTGAAAAACGTGGCATTTTGATTTAGAAATGGGTTAATATAACTTTGGCATTACTGGAGCAGGATGGTGTATGAGTAAATAACAACCAACACAATGAACTACAGCACCTTTGTTCAAAGAAATTAGAAAAGATGTCAAGAATATAATTTGGAGCAACTAAAACTAAACACAGCTCGAACAGGCAGTGAAGAAAAAAACAGTCCCTGCCAGGAGGACAATGGACTTTCCCACTTTCTAATCATCCACCAACCCTAGATACCCACCCACAGCAGCCAAGCCCAGCAGCATATGCATGTGTACGCAATTAATAATATTTGCATGCACAAGCTCTCTCAAACACTGTCCCACTCTCTGTCTCCTACACACAAGTGCACACAAGAGTGTGCATACTTGTGCACTGTGTACAAAAACGCACCGTAAGGAAAATATGGCATCTGTCTCAATCGCGGCGTTGCGCCAAATAAATAGCTTTCGTTAAAAGCACAACATAACAAAGGCCGAAGAATGACTACCTTTGTAGCACTGTCCCAATGCAACATGTGTGTAAGAGTGCAATGGAATGCACACCTGCATGTGGTGCATGTAAAAGAACTAGACACATGCTATCATGGGCAGGGGCAGGTTAGACCAAGAGCACAATCCAACATCCTGACTCAGTCCTGCTAACAACATTCGGAAGCAATTTTACCTAATTAGAGTTCAAATTGCTGAATAGATCAAAAACATTCACTAGATCCTCTCCTGTCTCCACTCCTTACTCCTAAGTGCACTGTTAGCAAGCTCTGTCTCTCATCCAGACATCTCTGGTTTCCTTCATGATCTCTGTGCCACTAAGACAGCCAGTATACCTAACAATGAACAAAGCCCCTTTCCTCTGATTATAAGTACTCGAGTTCAACTTTTTTGTCATTCATATGACAAAACTTTGGTTTTATATGCATCAGCAGTTCCAATAAAGCTTTTCAGTAAATGTTGCCACTTGAAATGCAGCCCAGAGTTTGCTTAAAGCCACTGATACATTAAGACCTTTCACCTAGATCGGATGCCGTAAATCAGGCGACGTTAACACAATCTGACCCTTCACATATGATAATGTTGTTGTAGTCTAGACAACCACACGAAAGTCTGACATCACAAAAAAATATGATCATTCCTCATCAGAGACTGTTACTCTTTGCTCTGATGAAAGTTGGAATACAGGACGATAAATTACTGCTGAAGTGAGAAAATATTTCATCTTGTCTGGAACACATACCCTTCAAGGGAAACATTTTCCCATCAATGCTGTCCAGCTGTGGGATCAGAGAGATGGGACAGGGCACTGACCTGAGCACTAGAAAAAAGTATTTCTAAACGTCCCAGGCCAGATAAGGAACAAGCTCATTCCATGTTCATGATGCCATTATCATTTACAGTACACATAGTTTCTTATGACAAGAGGTCACTAAATCAAATGAATGAAAGAAACAAGAAAGGAAGATACGTACAAGTCTCAAGTGAGTCTATGTGTGTGTGTGTGTGTGTGTGTGTGTGTGAGAGAGAGAGATTGTGAGTTTGGGAGGTTTATTTCAGTGCTGGCCAACCATAGCAATATGTGTTTGTCTTATCAGCGTCATTATCCACAAGCTTGAAATCTCTTTTTTTCCTTTAATCCTAATCATTCCTCAATGAGTCTGCTCCCTTCATTTCTTTTGACACCAAAAGTAGCCATTCAAGCGTGACTAAATGTTTTACGCACCACAAACATGCACACACACACACACACAGACACGGGCCATTAACTGTGGGAGAATGGCAATGGGAGAGATATGCTCTCTACAATGCCCTGATATCCAAAAGCTTGAAACCACTTGGCAACTGCTGTTGTTCACCACACACACACTACCTAAGAAAAAATGCATAAATTGTTATATTGTTAAAAGTAATTATCAGGCATTTTTATTAATAGTTTTGAATGTTTATACTTGGTGAAACTGATGTAGTACTGTAACATTACGCTTACTTTAGTCCTTGTTTCTAGATCTCACCCATTATACAGTAAAATCGAACTTGACATCTGCAGCTGTTTTCGTCTCTGTTGGGAAACGTCCCAGCACAACACTGTCCAGCAGTGGAACAATATTGCAGACTCTATTGAATGCAATCACCGCCAGGCAAAAGCAAGTGGACTCCATGCTCCATCAACAACTGTCACTCATGGGACATGGTACTTATTCAGTGACGGGAAGGTCTCCGTAGTGCTTTCTAAACTTTAGTGGTAGCATTTAGCCCATTTTTCATCAGGACAGATCAAGACCATGCCATGAAGCTACGCCAATATTGATTTGAACAAACCAGAAGCTCTAAATTTGGGCTTGGCACTGGTGAGAAATTTCCTCAACTTTTCTTTATGAGATGGATCGTCAAATTTTAGTGCACCCATGAAATGCAGACACTAAAACCAGCTTGTGAAGTGTGACATTCCTAATTACACTTAATACACAACATGATGATTTAATTCGGAACATATAAGCATATGTGGTGTATGTAATGAGCACTGGGCTCATTACATTTCCAGAAGTGGAATAAGACACGATGCTGCCAGTTCTTATGACTGAGAGCTCTCCGTCTGTTTGATAGGTTCGGCATACCATTTAGAGAACTCCAACGCAAGTCATCCAGCATTGTAACGTTATATAATATATAGGTTTGCTCTAGATCAAATTTAGCAAGACTCACTGAAATTAAATTGTCACAGGGTACATTTTTGTCAGTGAACTGTTCCCGCCCAGGAGTCCTACCCATCTACCAGCGCAGCGTTCTCTCCAGGCATGTTCTGTCCACTCTTATCCAAAGTCAATAGAACAGAAATAGGCCAACATCCTGTACTTCCACCACCTCAAAATGCCCCTGACGTCACTGCTTGCTAGGGGACAAATTACTCTTCTGTGATTTTTAGTTTATTTGGTCTGGACTAAACCACAAGCTGGAATTGTGACTGATCGAGGAGACTGTGTAGGTCCACTGAGACAAACTGGACTAAGGAGTGCCAGAACTGAGCTGGCTTAATGGGCCAAAGCTCTTCGGACATGCATGAGCTACTATTTGTAATGGATAAGCATGCATGTGGAAAGGTGTGAGAACAAAACAGATGCAGTATTCTGATATATATATGATGGTATGCTTGTCTAGCTAATCTAATTCAAATTTTATTTGTCACATACATTGTTATGTGCAGCCTAACGCTGGGTGTCTCTGCCTTAACCACTCTGCTACCAGACCACATGGCGCATGCTAAAATCTGTGTTAACGTGAAGAGTTAAGGTTTATAGTCAATAGTTTTGAACAAAAGTGTTAACATTCAGACCTGATGATGTCACTAGACGGACTGCATGCATTACACATTCAATTTCCCTGCAATTACATTGCAATTCATCCTGAGGGTAAAGTGATTGTATGAGCCAAATTTGAAGGAAATCCATCCAATAGTTGAGTCAGACTGCAGCAATAGACAGAACAACATTACTATTCCTGGAGACACACTCCATGCATGTCTAAAAACAAA
Source organism: Microctenopoma steveboyesi (assembly GCA_032359275.1). Taxonomy (NCBI): domain Eukaryota; kingdom Metazoa; phylum Chordata; class Actinopteri; order Anabantiformes; family Anabantidae; genus Microctenopoma; species Microctenopoma steveboyesi. Next base: position 10,699,431 of record JAUMHF010000019.1, on the reverse strand, counting down.
TACAAGACATCCATGCCTAAACACAGAGCCAAACAAATGCATGTGCACACAGGGTTTGTCATGAGTCCACACTCCAAACCACAGTCCATCAGTCTCCTCACTGAATCACTGACTCATTTCCTCAGTTACACAAACACTCTTACTTTAATAAAACACTAAACTGTACACTAGGGATACACAGAGGTGTACTGGTTAGCAATGTCACCTCACAGGTTTGAAGGACTCTGGTTTGCATCCAGGGTCCAAGGTGTACCCCGGCTCTTCCTTAAAGACGGCTGGGATAGACTCCAGCACTCCCTCAACCCTCGAGAGGACAGGCGGCAAGGATAAAGAATGGTGGACAGATGGGCCGGATTTGGGGAGTTCACGGGTAAATTTCCAACGTTACATTTTCAGATCAGATCAATTTTCAGGGGTTATTTTTACATCTGCTGTCACTAATATGATACCTTTTGAGTTTCCCATCTCTCACTCTCTCGAGTATATTTGGCATCAAAAGCACACACACAGAGATTTATAACTGTTTCCCCTGTGACTCCCTGCTGGTCCTGCATTCTACCCATTCCTCCAACACGGAGAGTGTTTGTACTCCCCTCTACCAGGCTTTGTGTACACAGCTGTGGAGTACATTTTCATTTTCACCCTGTCCCTTCTCCCGTCCGTCTCCATCTCTTTTTAAGTCTCCTTAATGACAAACTCAACTCTGGAGTTTCATGGAGTAAAACAATGCGGTGAAGATTCAGAGCAAAGCCATAAATGATAAAGAGTCTGATGTAGTAGTTACTTATTTACACATGTAGTAGGTGTGGAAGATAGTATCTGAGTTTGTATTTGTCACAAACATATATACAATAAAAAAGAAAAAAACTGAGATGACGATGCGATGGGTGAAATGAACCTCAGTGTAGGAGTAATAACAGGCAGGTAGATGAATGAGGGAAGAGCACATGTGGAAGATGAGGCTGAAGGTGATCAAGTTTGGTGACAGATGTTTTCTGAAGCTTCAAAGAATTCTCTACTTGTCTAAAAAAAGGTGAAGTAAGGAGAACAGAAATAATATCAATGCTATCACTTCCAACCACACACATTCCACAGGCTTGTTCTAAGCTCAGGAGACAAACACCCACTGTCTTTCTGGACTAACTACATGAGGTCATCTACATAAGAAGAGTCTGGACACCAAGCACTAAAGTAATTACCAGAGTACGTCAGGACTGATGCAATGCGGCCATGCTATCATGACAGCATGGACACATCAAAGCATTCCTGTACGATATTTTCCTATAAACTTTTGTGTATGTGTGGGTGGAGAGTGTATTGATAAACATGGTCTGCCACCCATTCAAACTATCTGCTTGAAATTCATCTTCTCGGAGTGTGCTGACTTCCAATCCAAGTAAAAGATATTTTAGTGACAAAACACACAACAGAATTCCGTTTACAGGCATTTTGCTATAATCAGAGTTTTTGCCATTGCTACTCAAAAGGTTACAGTGATTGCTGTAGGCAAACCTCTCTTCAGTTTGCAGAGCCCATCTTATTCATGTTACATGCTGCCTGGTAGCTCAATGGGTTAGGCGTCAGACTGGCATGCAGAAGATCGCAGGTTCCAAACCCCCTCTGACTCCTAATCCGTCCCCTACCAGGTGTGTCCCTGAGTCAGACACGCAGCGCTAGCTCCTTGTAAGTCGCTTTGGATAAAAGCATCCGCCAAGCAAAGTATATGTAAAACCAGAAGTGTCACAAACACAAAATCTGTCTAATAACTCGTTAGATCTTTAAACTGTGTCTTACTATCTGATCATCTTCTGACACCCCACCATTAGTGATGTCATATCCTCACATATCAGCAATACATTAGTTTCATGTTGGAGGGCTGTGTCATATCTATACAAGCTGAGCTGAAAGGAAGACACTGCATCCACATAAAAACAAGGATGAGCTCTCACCTCTCTCGCACTGCGGGCCAGTGAAACCATAGACACAGGCACATCTGTTGGGCCCAATACAGCGCCCACCGTTCTGGCAGCCGCTTTCACACACAGCTACGGGAGACAGAGGAGAGGAGAGTGAATCACACAACCGCACTTCTCATACGCAAACACATCAGTCATTAAACTTTACATGTTAGAATCACTTGTATCACGCGTAAACACATAGCGTATTGTTTATCTGCATGACAAACATTTGTAAGCGTTTTCAGTATGACATCAGTCTTTCAGACTATAACATCAACTCTCTTCACTTCATGCCTCAAGCCCAACCCAAAAATGTAGCTCTGGTTTCAAAAAGATGGATTAGTCCTAAAAAGTCTTAAATCCAAGGCTTTGTACTACTGCTGTATACTTGCGAGGTCCAAATACAGTATGAAGACAGAAAAGAAAAAGGAAATCTGTTAACCTGAGGACAGTTTGCAGACTTTCTGTCTCTTTGAAGATATTTGGCTTGCACACAAACACACAGCATGCACAAACACACATTCACATCAAGGTGCGCTGCCTCTGCAGCAGCTTTCACTCACGTTGTCCACAGTGGCTGCCTGTGTAGCCCTTTGTGCAGGAGCATGAGTCCTCCGCGCAGCTGCCTCCGTTCATACACCTAATGTTACAGGACTGAACTGTGGGAAAAAGAGCGAAGAGAGAAGCGGTGAATGAGAGTGATGGGTGGGTTGTGGAGCGAGAGCATGGTCAGACTTCGTTTCGTCATTTCATTTTTACCCAGTCCAAAAACATTTCAACATTATCAGTTATGGTCACTCTAAAATATTAAAAGGTTTAGACCATAGGACGAGACTCAAAGGCCCCAAGGCCACAAAGCTAATGAAGAAACGTAGGTAGCTAATAAGTTGAGCCAGCTGTTTTTCTCAGCCAGTCAGTCAGGAATTTGTTGAGAAGAGAGGGGAACAACGTAAGGGGGCTGGTATAAGGGGGGACCAGAAATATGGCACACTGGGAAAACATTAAACTCCAAATAAGGTGGGTGCACAGAGAAGGAAAGGGTGTAGCTCCTATTATGATGTGAAGCAGGAGCCAGAGGGCCAGTCTGACTCAGTAGCAGCTGGAGCGTTCATAAGAGAAACCAATTATTGTTCCAACACACAGCTTCCTGAAGAGCCAGCCTTTACCCTACATAAAAAGAGAGTGTTAGTAAACTACATTCTGACTATTCCTTTGAATCCTTTTTACCTTTCCTAGAGATCTAGACTCCAGTGGATATTGTATTGTCTCTCTGTCCGCTGAGTTGTATTCCTTCTTCCTCCACTTTCTCTAACCCCTCAGTGTATCTCATGCTCTTCTGTCTACAGCTTAATCATAAGTTCAACATGAATTTCATCCCTTCCTATCTGCCTCCCTCTCTCTCCACTCTCAGAAAAATAATGGTTCTTATACGGTTCTGCAGACGCTTCTTTGGTTCTTCAAAGAACCCCAGCAAGTTAAATAATCTTTTTATTTTGTGGACGATTCTTAAGCTTTTACAAATGGTTCTTTGAAGAATTAATGGTTCTTCATTCGTTTAGGTTTGATGGTGGACAATGGCATAAATATAAATTCATGATAATCAGGGGGTAAAGTATATTATGTGTGTATTTTTATTATATGTCTTTTACTGTATTAGCTGATAAATTATGTTCCAGTCATTTCATTTTACAAAAGCAGACATCCTTGTTCTAATGAAGTTAAATTGTATCT
>JAUMHF010000019.1:10670599-10695642 GCA_032359275.1 Microctenopoma steveboyesi | reverse complement strand
TAGCTGATAAATTATGTTCCAGTCATTTCATTTTACAAAAGCAGACATCCTTGTTCTAATGAAGTTAAATTGTATCTGTACATTTTAAAATTGTAGCCTGCAGCCTTACAGGTAACCATCATATTTATATATATCCCTTTTTTAACATTTGCTCTTGTAAATGTGATATTACCTAGGACACTGGTTGAGTTGACGATGGACAGAAAGAAGAGCATGTTACTGAAGAGGTTCTATATCATTCCCATGTCATCCCCTTTAAACAATCACAGCTGTGGTAAGTGTGACAAGTGTTTTATCAAACTCCTTGACAGACATGTAAAGTGTTAAATTAAACCTGATGTCTCCCTGGTAATACTTTGTGCTGAATATGAATCTAAACATGCCTAAAACATACGCCACTGTGAACATGAGGACTATACTAAATGTAAGAATTATTCCCAATTTCTGTACATTACTGCACTCATTCATAAGTTCTACAATAAATTTTGCCAAAATGTATTTTTTACCCTTGTAATATTATTTCCTGCTGTTTTATTGACCAAACAATTAATGAATTAATTGACAGAATGATTATTTGACTAATTGTTAGTAATTAGGATTAGCTTTAGTATTGCATTAATGTGCGTATTTGTACATTGTTTAATATTGCATAGATTACCCTTAAAAGTTAGTGAAAAAATGTTGATTTAGGCAATGCCATGTTTTACTAGGAATATATGAATAACCTGTATCAGGCAGCTAAAGAAACATTTCACATTTTGATCAAAAAACAAAGCTAAAATTAGATTGTGTTAATATCTATGCTGAAGGTGGAAAGGTCTTTATTGTTTCTTGGTCGGTTAATAAATATCAATATTCTTCAAAGCACCTCTGAAAGAAATGGTTCTTCAAAGAACCATGTTATGAAGGGTTCTTTGTGGCACCAAAAAAGGCACACACTCTCCTATGGCATTACTAAAGAACCATTTTTGGTTCCAGTTGGCCCCTTTATTTTTCTGTGTGCATCCATCTGTTTATGTCTCTTTCTGTATCTCACATTTCTGGCATGCTTAACTGTGCAGCAAAGGGGAAATGATCAAGCTTCCCTGTGGATTGGTAGGTCTAACAAGAGTTTTTGGGTTTGCACACTTTCCAGCAGGAGACATTTCAGCCGCTATAATCTACCCACTTATTCTGAATTCTGAGTATATAGGTTAGTGTACTAGGGCAGTAAGTCTCTATTTTACTCCTCCTTCTTGCCATTCACTCACAGGTCAAAATCTCTTCTCGGGTTTTAACCTCACTTGTGCTCAAGACACAAAATTAATGGCACAGATGCTATTTTTTCACTTGCGGCAACGATAGAAGCAGTGATGTAAAACATCAACATTGATTGCAGTGAGTGATTACAGCTTTTCCCACTGTGGAACAAATAGAAAAAAACAGTTTCATCATGCTGTAACCCAGACTCTGCCACAGCTGAGGGCAACTTGGTTAAACTCATCAATTTTAGTCCCCCTCCCTTCAAAAATGTATTTCTAAACAGATCAAGGAAGAATGGGAAAAGATTTTGACTTGGTTTGGCACAGACAACGCAGCAGGCGCCATGAACAGTCACTGGGGTCTCTGCCATCAATAATAGACTATACAAGGTTGAGTTTGTGTCATGTTTTCTCTAGGAATCTACATGGGAGAAGTAGGAGAACGCAGGAAGCAAGGAAACAAGCACATTTTGAGACTGAAGGAGATGATCTCACTGGCTAACTTCGCTCCTCGCTCCCCCTCCTCATGGCGCTCCATCCCCCGCAGGTGGAGGGAGATAGTTTGCCCCAGTGACCCGTGTCTGGGAAGCTGCACGTGCAGAGAAACAAGGAGGGGCATGTGCATGTGTGTGTGTGTGTGTGAATGTTTTCCAGACACTGAGCTAAAGTATCTAGATACAGCACTGCAGCACCACAATGCACGTTTTTTATTCTGGTAGTGTTGTCGATGAGCTGCTCGCATGTGTGTTTTTTTTTTATGAGAGGCTGCAGAACAAACAGAGCCCAGACCTATGTTTTGTGTTTGCACACATGGAGAAATGTGTGTCTGATGGAAAACTTAAGGAGCTTTATGGCCATGTTTTGCCTGATTTGCAAACACCCCAGAGACCAGTGACAGTGAGTTGCACTTACAGCATGGATGGAGAATGTGGTGAAACAGAAAAGCTGCATGAGAAGCTGCCAGGTTCCTTTCCATTAAAGTTCAAATACCAACATATGTACTTACATACTTCGCATCTAACAGGACAAAGCATTACTTTCCGTTCTTTCCCAAGACTTTCTGGTACTCCAAGTTAATAGCCCATGGAAGCCTGTCAGCCTAAAGACAGCTGTTTCTCAGCAATGGGACAAGAACCTCCATGGGCACAATGATTTTGTAATTATGGTTATGGGAAGACAAGGTTATAAAGATCTCCCTATAACATCCTCAGCACAGCTGCTCTCTTCTAAATTGCCAGGGTTTATTACAAAGGTGAACTTACAACTCTAATCCTTGTTTTTGGAAAGTGACATGTAGCACCAGGTAATCAGTACGCGACTCATATTGTTGCTTGATTTTGCTTTTCTATTTCTGGAAATGTGTAAATCTTTGAAGGTCTGTCACAGAAACGCACGCTTGTTTGGCCGTCACAAACCAATTCCAGGAAGAAAAAATTATAGATAACCACCCGTGTGGATACAGCAATAATCACAGACATGTGGATTACATGTAGAAAGCTACAAATGTGTTACTGATTTATTTAAACCTCTGCATTCCACAGGCAAGACATGAGACATAAAGATGCTATCTATAACCCCACGAAGCAGGGTGTTAGAATCAGGCTGTATAATTAAGGCAAAATAAATTGATGGTTCCAAACAGGTCTCCATAGAGCTGCAATTTGTTTCCAACTGCACTAAATTATCATATTAAATAGTGGACTCACTCCAAAAGCTGAATTTGGGAGTTAGCGCATTTAAGAAGACAAGAGGTATGATGAGGAGTGTCTGCTTTATTTTGACGTGGCCTAAGGCCTCTGAGACAGTTATTGTTGTGAAAACAATTTTCAACACAGTCATTTATTAAATACACCTAAAACAGTGAGCAGGACTTGTGGGAATTCAAATTCAAACAATTTTATAAAGTATATAATTAAGTGAGACATTTAGAAACATCCCACTCCAATAGAAGAAAAGTTTACAAGTAGTTAAACAGTGTGAGAAACGTTTGTAGGTTAGAAGATTATAACTTATCGTCTGTGAACAATATTTATGGAGGAAATGGTGAAGTATCTCTAGTTTCTAACAGGCTCATTCAGCAACATTTGATAAACGGATGTGTTCATACCCAGGTCAGAAAGTGATTTGACCTGACACTAATGTTTGTCTGATGCAACCAAGCATTAGAGAGCATTGACATGTTTCCTATAAACCTAACCAAATGCTGTAGAATTAAATTAGTCATTTAGTAGTCACTGTAAAGTACACTAAAGAGAAGTCACATAGTCAGAAATCCTTGGAAAGCTGAGAATCACTGAGGGTGACAATATGTTTTGTCCAGCTCTTGCTCTGATTTACCACTTCACTGCCCCTAAGGAACATGATTTCATAGCTTAGTACTAAATCTGCAGATCTATGCGTAGCCTGCCACACGGGTCAAAGGCTGTTTCTCCCCAGCTCGTCTTCCGTGATCTCTCTCAAAGGGTCCTCGTTACTTATGCCTGGAACAGATCCTGTTTTACTGTATACCTCTGGGGCACGGCCAACTGATGTTCACTGTGTGTGCATGTGGGCTCTCTTCCTTGTCTGTCTGTGCTTACAGTGGTGCAAGTGAAAATGAGTGTGCTGGCGGGCTTGATGGAATGTGAGCATGTGTAAAAGGTCTGGCAGGGGCCAGGCGTGACTGACAAGCTGGCTTTGTCCTACATAAGCAGTGAAGCTGAACACATTGCAACCTAGTTAATACACACTTTGACACACACTTAACGCTGCTTACTGACAATGGTTTTAGTGTATGCTGCATGTCTTATCTTCTTATTCTCTTTTTATTTAAACCCTGCACACTAAATCCCAAGACAAATGTGTTTTCACACACTCTGCATGTGCAGTAAAACACCTCGTTTCACTCAAAACACACACACAGATACCCTGAGTGGTCTGTAACCGAGCCCAGCAGACTAAGCCAGCAACGCCAATCTCTGTATTAAACCTGACGAACCCTGTGACCTGCAGGCTGTAAAGCATGCCTGGGTCTCTATACGCTGCTATTGCATTGGCTGCAGTACTACTCTGGCTCCCCTGGATGGAAGAGTCGACCCACTTTGATGGAAGGTGCAGAAACTGTTCACTTTATCAGGCGACATCATTTCGACAGTGATTCGAGCAACTCAGCAGGATCACCCTGTAAACTGAAGTAAAGCTTCAGGTCATTTGGAAGAATAAAGGCAATATACAATTTCTGCTTCAAGCACTTCACTGTGTTATTCTGCGAATCCTCGTGCACAGTACGGAGTCAGATGAGGAGGCCAACAGAAATACTCAAAGAAAAATCTTCAATTTGGGAACTCATTTGAAAGAAAGCCTCTGCAAAGCTTGTGTAATCCTGTTGTTTCAGGTGTGTACAGGGTGCAAAATAGCTGATGCCAAAGGAAAAGGGGGCACTGATCAAGTGTGATTAGTCTGTTGAAACACTGTTGAGCAGCTAGGTGTGGCGGCCTGGTAGACCAGTGGGTTAAGGCGTGAGGCCGGATTTCAGAGGGTCGCAAGTTCGATTCCCAGCTGAGCACTCAGCCCATCCCCTCATACCAGGTGTGTCCTTGAGAAAGACACTCGCGCACTTTCTGGGCACTGTCTGCAGAAGGACACATTCCACTGCGTGTTGTACACTGTGTAACTATGTATGTGACAAATAAAATTAGAATTTATTTATTTAGAATACCAATAATATACATATACTGTTTATATATATATATATATATATATATATATATATATATATATATATATGTTAAAGCTAGCTAGTCAGCACAAATATTTGGAACAGGCAGTCTGCTTCTGTCCAGTAACTACTTCTAACTACCAGCACCTATAACACACACAAATTAATATATTACAACCCAATGTATTTGATGTATTTGAAACCGACACAGCAGTTTTTGGAAAGAGCAGTTACTATTTAGAGATGCTGCAAGACAGTCTTACTAAACCAGTCTACGTTAGACTCCTTTGCCCTGTGGCTTCATATTTAATGGACAGATCTGACAGTGGTATCAATCTTCACATCTAATTCTCCTGTAGAAATGTTACTTTGAACACAACTGTCCAAAGAAATTGATGAGCTAAAACTCAAGTAAAAGGATCTTCTTCAACCTTGATTCTGTTTGTCTGTTAGCACCTTGGGATGGGATTTGATTTCAGATGAAGATCTGAAGGTTTGATACTGAGTTGTACTGTTACTGACCTCCTGCTCCTGCTCCACAGCTGGTAGAGAGCTGGCCGTTCGAGCAGGTACACATGTTGGGTCTGGAGCAGAAGCCATCACCACACGTATTCCTGCAAATAGCTGCAGAGCAGAAAAGATGAGAAAGACAAGTCAAGAAATTTAATTAGTGGTTAAGCACTAATCTGGTTAATTAATCTTCAGCCACAGTAATGATAAAAACACCTATATATTTGTTAGCTTTTCCACTGGGTTTTGTGGAATTATATTAAATAGGATTTGAGAGGGAAGTAACTTACGAACAATACACTGGTTCCCTCCAGGCAGAGTCTTCCAGCCTGGACAGCAGTATGAATGGAAGCGAGAGCCACACACGTTGGGCCTGAGAAACACAAGAAGAAGAAACAATCTCACTACTCACTGAGACCTCCCAAACAACAAGCACTCTAAAATCCCAAAACAAATACACAGTAATAAGCTCACATTTCTGAGCTGTGCAAGAATATAATAGGAAGAGATTTCACTTAAATCCCTCTCAAGTGATGCAAGGAGGTATTTTCAGAGAGGAGAGAAGGCGAATGAGTCTATGATATGAGGGGGCACATCTTGTTTTTGTTCAAGGCTGAAGTTAAACTTGGACGAACAGGATGTAGTCCTCTTTGCTCCCAAATTCCATGCCTGGTTTTCCTGCTCTTTGGCAAATTTCCAGCGCTGCTCCCGATACAATTCCTACTGGTGGGGAGACTGCAATAAACTTGATTTTGTCTGACAGATGTAAGAGTCATCACAGCTTATAGACAGCTTCACTGGCCTGACAGGTTAGCCGCAAAGTTTTCCTCTAAGGAAATGGCTCAACCACATCTAGCAGTGACTGGCTGCACTCAAACACGCACAAACACACATATAAACATGCAGTGCTGCTGAAGTCTGCAGCTGCTTTCTGAGCTATTGCAAAGAACGCTTCAGTTTTTATCATCCATGAATAATTGCACACTTAGTTTTAGCTCTGTTCATTTAAAATAGAGCAGAAATTCCAACATGCAGCGACCCCTGAACCCACTTACGCATATGCAAGGAAGTGTGTGAGAGTGTGTGTACTTAAGACGCTTCATGGAGCAGTTTGAAGGGATTCCAACTCTGCGGTTGTACTAATGATATCCTTGGTGACCTTTGAAAGCATGTAATGATGGGTATATCTGTGGTCATCTGTGTTGGTGGTTAGTTGTTTGCATTTACTGATAGCATGACTAAGAATTAGGAGACCACAGCTTAGTAAATTGGGATAAATCTTGATCCAGATGTTCATGGCAGAGTCATTCGTCTTGACAATTTTTGTCCTCAGCACAATTTCTTCCTGGTTTAAAGTGACTCTAGATTACCTGGTGTTTCTTCACACTGACCAAAGTTAAGTAAAGATAGACAACAGCACAATGCTTATTGTGTCTGAAGGGGGTTTTCCAGGGATGAAGCACCGCACTTCCACAATGTAGAGACGAATAGTTTTGATTTGAACATCAAGCTTCAAAAACACAATGTGACTCCAGCCACCTTTCAAAGCTTCTATAATATATATTATGTCACAAACTCCCATATCTAACTTAATAATAGTTACTCTTCTTCTTATCTAATAATCTTAATAGTATTATTGAGGCTCATGTAGCTCCCTGCAGTCAGCGTTAGCTCTAATGAACTTTTCAAGTTCCTGCAGCGTGAAACAGATGACCTGACTCTCCTCTTCCCCAGACTGTATCTGTGGGGAGGTCAGAAGGGAGATGACAGCTGGGGTTTGAATCGCTGATGAATGGAGAGCCGAACACACCTTTAACAACATTTCCAGATGGTATGTGGGACAGAGGAACTGACAAACAGGTGGGCGAGCAGATGAGAAATATTTACGTAAGCAGAGTTAGTGGTCACATAAGATAAAAATAAAGAATCAAAGACAGAACTGTTTGACTCCTGGGGACATTTCCACAAACTAAAACGTGACGGTTGGTTTTAAAGAGAAAGTTTATGAGAAGAATGGCAGTTAGGGAGGTGGGAGATAGGATGGTGGGAAAGGAACATGTGATCAGTAGGAGGGAAGGCAAAACAAGTTTATGCTGAGAAGAGGAAGAAGCAGGAGGAGGAGTGGGGGAGGAAAAAACTGAGATGTGGAATCGAAGGAGAGAGCAGCATAAGGTTGACTTTCTGGGGCAAACACACAAAGCTAAAGGGCCTTTGAAAACACAGAAGAAATGCAATAAGTGAGGCATCAGCCTTCTAACACTTATCACGCAGTGAAGCTGATCCATTTCTCCACAAAGTGTTAAAGATTTTCCACTTTTACAGTCCTGGAGGATCTCAATATATAGAGGATTAGAGGGGTCTGACCCTGTAGTGCTCTGGTTTGTTATTCTTCCTTTCGCTCTCTTTCCTCGAGGTCAGTGCATGTTCCCCTACCCCAGAAAAGAGGTTTAAGAGAGTCTGCTGAAGTAAAACAGAAAGACAGCCATAAAAAAGGAGCTTAAGCTCCGGGAGTTTTCCTCAATATAGAAGTGTCCTACTGTTCCCCGTGTTCAATCTAAAGGAGATTAACTCTTCTTTGGCCATGTTGCAGCCTTTTCCCCTGCCTGTGGATGGCTTGTTATCTGCCATTAATAGTAACAAAAGGAAAATGGCTGCCACCAAATCCAAGACGGTCTATTGCCCATTAAATAATACAACATTAATGATTTACTCACACAAGTTAACTACAGCAAGCAGTACTGCAGATGACATTACTCACATCTGCAAACATTTTTTACACTTGTCAGCTATAATGGACAATACAATCAATCTATTAATTCAGAATATATCTAGCAGATTGAGCATGTAAATGATTACCAACACATCTCAGATCAACAGATTTAATTTGCACCTGTTATATAGTATTGCATTTTTGTGGTTTCTCTGGGTTTGGTTAGATTTAGTTAGATTGATAAAATTAGAAACATCAACAAGGCTGTTATGGGGCTGTGGCCTGAGGGGCTTATGCCCACGTAGGAATCTACAAGGTCAAAGGTTAAGGTAGTTCACAGCGGTCAGACAGTCTGTTTCCATAAAGACCAGAAGTTCCCAGTTGCCAGGGCTGCAGGTCAGGCGTCTGTGTGCATGTATCAACGTACTGATCACAGGTCAAAGATCACCTGCCTGGTATCTGGGCTCCCTTTGGAAAACCCTTACAGATTGCTGCATCTAGCAGCACCTGGGCCTGTAGCTCTACTCTCAGTTGAAGGAGTGAGGAAAGGAATGCATTAAATACAGTAGACAATGACCCAACCACAGATATCAACAGCAGAGACTCAAAGTCATTACAGATGGAAGATATTCACAGCTAGTAATAGTACTGTGTTACAGTACATTGGATCACTATGGAAAAATACTTGAACAGTTGAAGAAACCATGAAGAAAAATCAAAGCAAGAGACGGGAAAAAAACATAAAATTCTCAAACCTCATACTCAAGAATTCAAACTGAACTGAATAAATAAACAAAGAAAAAGATAAATAGTTAGATGTTGTTAGATGTCCATGTAACAGAAGAGGGTACATACAAAATGTACAACAAATACTGTGGTCATGTTTGTTATAATGACTCTTCTGGCTGAGAGAGACAACAGTCTATATACAGTACTGCAGTATACTGCAACAACCTAAACTGTGGTCTACTACACGAACCTTAGAGAGATCTGATAATAAAAATAAATCATCAGTCACCAGTATCTCACAGCCTGGTAGCTCAATGGGTTAAGCATCAGACTGGGACGCAGAAGGTCGCAGGTTCAAACCCTGTCTGACTCCTAGTCCATCCCCTACTAGGTGTGTCCTTGAGCCCTGTAAGTCACTTTGAATAAAAGCCAAGCAAAGTAAAAGTAAAGTAATCTCCCTTAATGGAGGTGTTCTGTGTAAAGGCTATATTGGTTGTGATCAGCTGTAATGAAGTGCTGTAACTGAACACTATTTGGTACAACTCTGCACATAAACAAGCTCATAGAATATGTTTGTGGATGTTTAGTATGTGTTTGTTTCATTCTGTGTATGTGAGCATGTGCAGCGGGTCAAATGTGGGCAGTAGACTGACAGCTAATCTCTTCATACACTATGACGTTAAGTAGAAACCACTTTGTTCACAGACCACATGCCAATGAGCTGTCCCAGAAAATCCTCTCTTTACAGCTCAGTCTTAGCCTGCACATACAGTAAGCATAAAACGCAGACATATAAAAACCTAAAGTGAAACCCACTGCACACTAAACTGAAGAGGAAACTGGCAATTGTTCATCTCAAATATAAATTCGTCTCAGGATTGTTTGAACTTGTTTTCCCTTTCCCCTGTCTCAAACACTTGTGTCAGATGCAAAACCCCACATTCTTTCATTCCCCTTGAATTAGCTATAGTATGGGCCGAAGCAGACTGTAAAAAAAGGGCCCTATGCAGGCCACCAGGATGGTATTGACATAATCCTGGAAAAGGACAAGAATGAAAGTTATTCACTGCTTGGTGGCTGACTAAACTAGCAGCATCCAAAGTGCAGCAGCAGATCTAGGTAATGCAGGACCAAACTAGGCAAAGGTAAAGAGATAGCTACAAAGAAAGAGTTTGGATGGACATTTGAAATGTATTATACAAGAAATCTTATTAGGGTACATATTTTGACCCTTATTAAACCGCAAACATTTGAAGGAAATTCTCCACCATTGCCTCAAACTTCCCATCTCTTTTCCTTGAAGCGTAACGATCAATCATCAGCCTAGTAAAGCACACCAGGCAGCCAGCCAGCACCCTGAGGCCTGATTAGATGCCACCCTTCAGGGGACTCATGCCAGGCGGCGGTGTGCTGCGGGGGCCAATAAATCAGAGTCAGTCAACATCAGAGTCAGCACCACCAGAGACAGACCAGGGGATATGGAGCTCTAGCCAGCAAATAAACACTGCACCTCAGCCCAAGGCCAGTGTAATGACCATCATTAAGCTAGCCTCCCTTCATCTCCCACACAGAATCTGCGAAACCCATACTGACTTACTGACTCTACACTGTGATTGGCGCAACTTTTAAATGAAAGCATTACAGTAGACAGTGAGGCTTTGCATGCATTGTAGTTTGTTGGAGTGAATGGACTTGGTGACTTTATCGCCTGAATGTGGTTAAATAAAACATGCTCTCATGTAGATGTAGATGAGCTGCGATAGTTTAAAGCCAATGAAACTCAAAACAGTAACATTAACATTTGATTTGGCACACGCTTTAACGTTTTGAGTAATGGAAGTGACAGTTACCAGGTGACACCTAGAAATCCAGTAAACATGATTAAAAAGACATTGGAGAGTTTGCCAAATAACTATCATCACCTTGTCCACTTCAGTACACAGAAATATCTCTGCATGAGTATTTGAGCCACAATTCAATGGTTCTATAACTTTACAATGGAAAATGTCTGCAGGCTTTTGTCAGTTGGTGTCGTGAAACCACACAAATTTTGATGGTAATAATATGCCTGTGCAAAGTCTCCTGGCTTCCTGACAGTCGCATCATATATTCATATTTAAGTACAGTGACAACAGTGAACAATTCAGTGAGTTTAGTTATTTCTCTGGATAACTCTCTGTTCTTTATCTCAGCTCTCATTTTCTCGTGCGCTCTCCTGTCCTCTGGTATACCTTCTACCATGTTGTCACCTACAGCAGTGAAACAAATGCCCCTTTTCATACCCCCCTCGGGTGATAGGAATACCTCATTTCCTGTGGCTTGGCACTGGGGGAACCATAAGCTGGGACAGATGGGAGTCTGATTGGAACAACTGATGCAGACTCTGAAAACACAGGGCCCCAACAAAACTTCCTTTGTTTTTGGGAAGTGGTGAAGTATACAGTGAAAACTCTTCGCTGGCTGACATACATCCCGCACCCAGATATTGTTTAGGTAACAAAGTGAAGGCATTGGACTGCAGGAACGAGACAGGACACGGGGCAGGAGAAGGAGTTGAAGCTGGTGAGGGATGATGTGATTCCTGTAATTCATTTTACTGAATACTCACACAACACCAGTAATCTCTCCAGGCTAATCCTGACCTACAGAACTTTCCCCTTAACACTTCAGAGGATTTGGGTCATGCTCTTCCCTCATCAAACCCTTGTGAGATGTATGTTATAGGAAGTTCCCTTTTCAATCCTTTCCCATGAAAATGGTAATTTGCTGTAAATATATTAAGAGAGTTCAGGGTGGAGAGTCGCCTGTTAAAGTTGAACATGTGCTGTTTTTAAGAAAACAATGTGGTATTCAGCAGCATAATTTGGTAGGCGAGCTTGGCCAGCATCCAGAAAGCACAGCAGTTGAAAGAGAGCTGCCAGGAAAGTAGAGTGGGGAAGCCATTTATATTTTCGAAACCTTCTCCAGACGTGGCTACAAATGTTCCGAATTGTGAATGCAAACCAAACTTAATGCAATTTTCTTCATTTAAGCCTTCACCTTTGAATGCTTCTATATCATAATAATGAAATCAATGCCAAATTGCATTACTACGACAGGGACACAGACATACACGCAGACACTCATCCCTACCCTCTCAGAGTCTCCTGGCCACGACGTCGAACCCGCTGAACCTCTCGCTGGTCCACGGCGCCGGTGAAGCGGTTAGCTTGGTACGGTCCATTCCCAGTTTCGCCAAGTGCCACACGGAGTGACACAAGACACACAGCCACCCATCCCAGCAGCACATGAGCCAGCTTCCCTGATCCCATTGGTTGGTCTGGCTATGCCTCCAACCGTGCACTCTGACTCTCCTTTCAAAGGATGGACCCAGGCTTTGCAGAGGGATCTAGACCTGAACCCAGACCAAGTGCACTCCAGAGTAGGGGCTAGACAGAGGAAGAAGAGTTGAGAGCTAAGAATTACAAAGGTGGTTATCAAACTTAATCACAAAAACTATGTGATACCCAGCGTTTCTGTCCAACATAGGCACCTCGCAGCTCCATCAAAAGAGCACGAGTACCCTTTCATTTGGACTGCTTTGTTCAGGTTTTCATTTGTACTACTTCACTTTATGATGCTGGGTGTTTCCAGCATTTTCCATTTATCCCTCACTTTGAGCTAAGAAACTACTTCAGCTGTTCATCCAGTGTGGATACCAGATACGATGAGCGAGGTCCCCTTTTCAGCTGTTTGTCCATTACTCTGAGATGGCTGTTTACTAGCTAACTACGTACTTCAACTGTTTTCAACTATTTTATAATTCAACTAAAACCTCTTAAGTTTTAGCTAGCTATTTCAGCTGTTCCTTATTCATTATTATAAAATAGTTCATCTTGATCATTTTCCATTACTTAAAGCTAGCGATCTATTTACTCATTGCTGTTAGCTATTGTGCTTTTGTCATCAAGTATATCAATTTATCCTTTACATGTAGCTTTATAACAATTTAAATTCTCAGTACCTTTAGTTTACATAGTTATGTTTGAGATAATTCATGACTTACACCCAAGTGAGAAACTCATAATGTATTATATTATAATATTATATATATATATAGGTTATGTTGAACACTTTTATGCATTATCCATTACTTTCAACTAATTATGTATTTATAGTTCCCTTTATTAGGTTTCAAGCATTGACTCAGGTTGACAGGCCGCTCGCTGGTAATTTTCACTACAGTAGTAAGGTGGCTGAGCGTCCTACATACCTCTTGCCAATTACAAAAGTACCCCCTGGGTGCAAACAGCTTATGTGATTGATTCAGCAGATATAATCACTTTGACCCTTGTGATACAACTAAAATCACCCTCAGGGTCTAGCCTTCAAAATTGTATGTTTTAAAATGGTTTGCAATTAAATTATCCAATAATTAGATTTTTTATTTGTGACATTCTTGGTGGTTTTATTGAGAAAAGAGAAAACATATGATTTGTGGGGATGAACATGCAAGAAAATAGAGGAGACTTAAATCCCGACTTCCAGAAATCTGTTTTCACTATACTGCACTTCAAAGCAGCCTCATAAGTGGTTTATCACTCTACAGACACCAAATACTGCATGTTCTGACTACAGACGACAGAGAGAAAAGTCGTAAACATATTACAAAGATGAGCTCCATGTTAAGGAGACAGTGCTTTTGAATATAAGACTAAATACTAGTTGTCATTAAGGAGATGTTGACGTGCATGTTAGTCATTTGAAATCAAAGAAGCTGAGACAGTGACGTGAGATTGTTTTTACCCTGTGAGCCATGGCAGAATGGAGGAGCTTTTACAGTTCTGTAGAAAGATTCATCTGAGGACGTGTGAGATTATAAAAATGTACATCTATTGCACAAATGACCTTGACAAAAAAGGAAGATCTCTATTGACACATCTTTAAGTCTCTAGAACCTTAATAAATAGAGGGAAACGTCACATCATAACCAAACTATGACAGGCACTTATTATAAGTAGATATTAATTGGGTTTAATAAGTCACAAGCATAAAAAAATAAATAAATCATTATCCTAAATCTTAGCTGTGTGTGTCCCAGAAGAAGCTGGAGAGACAGAAAGGAGGTAAGGCTAGGAAAAGACTAAATAAGAGCTATATTATTATGTATTTAATGTAAATAGTTAGGAATTAGACTGTGGAGAATGATAAGTTATCTCCATATCTTCAAATAGGAGCCATTTAATTGTTAATGACTAATTTCACATAAAGACCAAACATAAATCACTCCTATAATTGTTCGTTAGAGAATCTGTATTTCTAAATCAAATTACTTCTACCTCTCTGTCCTAACTGCAAACCTGCCCTAACTGCATTAGGTCTATTAAACGGGAAAACATCCAACTGGACTAGGCTGTCATGAGGTTTATTTTCTTTTCTCCACCTCATTATAGACCACAGGTTTGAAAGTGAACTGTGGGCCCCTGGTGATATATAACCTCAGCAGAACCAGTCGTGAAAACTGGAGGCCCATATGATATATCCAGGCTGGACAAGAAAAGGAATGAATTATGGCTGCGCATCCCACTGACTAAGATTAATGTAAATGGAAGATGATAGATAAATGTGCAGTAAACTCACTCTGGCATGCAAAGAAAAAGACAGAAAAGTGCCAGGCATCACGCGGACTCCACAGGGGGAAATGGATGTTCAGAAATCTCATGTGAATAGCCTATAATTGTCCATAATTATTCCATAATTCATATTTCGCTCTTCTTGAAAACACAAATGAATGCCTCTCCCACAGCTGCAGCTCTTTCCTGTTTACCTCCCGCCTGGTGCATGGTGGTGCTGTTCCCAAAGATCAAGTTCTACAAACACACGTTTTCCACTCAATCTTAGCTGCTTGCAATAAGTGGATGGAGGCGGGATCAATGCTGAACAAAAGACATGCCTGATCAATTACTGTGTGTGATTTCTGAGCATTTCTCCAACGGTACTGTCAAAATAAAGCAGGTAAAACCTCCAGCCTGCGTTGACAACTATTACTGTAAGAATCGCATGTGTCTTTTAAATATAAGCTGTTCCAATCCCACGATGACTTTAGGAATATAATACCCTTCCTAAATAAATGCTGAGGGTATATGCCAGTGCATACGTTCACTGTAGACTGACTGTTGAGGAGCACATCGACATGAACATTTAAAGTCTAAAGACGAGGAGCGATGTCCGTTTCCACACACGTAGAGTAGAAAACACCTTTCTAAGCATTTAGCTGCAAGGAGGCAGAGAGGCAAATGTGTTTTTTTCCACGACATTGCAGCACTGAGATGAGTTCTGCATGATGTCACCGCAACTTTATGAATGGAGAAAAAACGCAACATCAGCTCGCTGAAACACAAGTAAATCCCAGATGGGAAAATGGGTTAGTGCGCTTTTTTTAATTCCACTTTGCGTGCCAGGAAAGCTTATCCCGAAAACTGCAACAAGGCGAGCAATCAAACTGTAAAACGTGACTGCCTGTCCGCTTTTTCCCCCATGCAGCTTCCTAAAAAGCCGGTAAAAATGCAACTTCCGTTCAACTTTTCCTTCACCGTTCCGCAGCTTTATTATGGGATTTAACATTATACAGTTCTTTATGAAACGTGCATAACGGGATAATGTCCCGTGAAGAAAAGTTGTTTCAAACAATAGTCACTATCAAAGCCATTGATAACTTGATTGTAATGGCAAGATATCACTAATGCAATACAATACCTTGCAATAATTGGAGTGTCCTGGCGTCGAGGTGTCCACAGTCAGAATTTGAGAGATGATATGTGCCCCAGAATGGAATATTGACTAAAGCCTTGTGAGAAAAAGAGAAAAGTTCGGGAATTGCCCTGTTTGGAAGAGGGGAGGGGACACAGAGTGAGGCAGAGACAAGAGAGGGGGTAGTAATGGACTGCAGGACAAACCCACATTCCTCAAGACTCCTGGAGTTGTTATAACAGGGGCCAAGCAGCTAAACCTCTACACTGTGGATAACTGCGCTTCACTATCATCACTCAGGAAAAGCACTCCTTCAGGCTACCTCAGTGATAACAGTCTCATCAGTGTAATGGTCTTTGAGCCTGCATTAATGCAGGGCTGGGGAAAATAAGCCATCAATTAACTCTAATAGGAAGACGAACCAGTGGAAGGTGAATAGGCTGTAACTGAACTCGTGATTAAAACAGAAGTAGACACTGGACTGTAATCAGTTGACACATGGATGCAAAAATTCTGATTTCACAGTTTCTCATGTCACTTTGCACTATAATGAATCTTGAATCTTGAATCTTGAATAAGCAGAAAACCATGATGATCATGTCACAGTGTGTGTCTCATGCTTGCTATTCAAATAGTTCTGCTTTTTACTGACCCAGTCCACACCTGTTTGTGACTGACACTTCCTTGTGCTTTGTTGCCACACGTGCTGATAGGAAGTTAACATGAGGGAGAGGGACCATCTGGACGGTGTACTGGTGAGGACAGATGATGTTGCTACCTACTGTGCTGAGCTGACTGTCAACAAAATGGTTCAGTGTAGCTGCACAAAGGAGATTCCTGCCTGTTGTCAACCATGGTTACCACTAACCACATTCAAATTGTAGTGTTACTAAACGCTCAGTGTTCGCAAAGATAAAAATCTGCAGTAATTAACAACTGTATTATTATTCGTACCAACGCCATCAAGTTTTCCTGTAGAAAACAGTACGTTTCTCCACAAATTCAATACATTGCAAAGACAAAAACCGATTCCCATTTTTTAATCTGCTGTTCTAGAGTTTTTATCCTTGTTTGTTTTTGGTAATGACATTGATTAATGCCTCTACCATAAGGACTCCGCTCGGTTAACGTCTTTGGAAGACAGTTCAAAGTTTTTCGTTGCTGACAGTGTCACAGTGTGGGAGCCATCATGCTTCAGCAGAACTGCTCTTGGAACCATTTGGCAGATGCGCGTGACAGCTCATTCATTCTTTACGCGATTTCTTCACTTTTAATGTGTTCAGTCACATGCAACACTATTAATAGTTTCCAGGAGATTTGGAGAAACAATAAACTCTTTTGCCTTTCAATGAGTCTGAGCAGTGCAGACTTGACCTACTTTATTGTCTCTGAAACCTCGAAAAACTCACAGTAATATGAGTTCAACAAATATTACAGCATATTCCAGCGGCAAGCTTCTCGATTCAGTTCAAGTAGTTCTTCAGTCAGTGCTGAACATCCTTAAACCCTCAAAGGACCCCTCGAGAACCACTGAGTGTTAAGGAGGAAAGTCATTGTCCTCTTTGGGGACAACAAGCAGATTCACTGTTTGCCAAGCGCAGGGACACTTGAATGGTTTCCTCTGTCTTTTCACACGCACACACAGGTTTTGTAAGGGTCATAAATTCTTTTTTAGACAATAGGGCTTTATTTAAAGGTTACCTGGGAGTGCATGTATTTATTTAATTCAATCAACATTCTCGGCTTTTATTAGGCTGATTAGATGTTTGGATTTAAATGTCTTCAGCCAGTTTTCAGTACAATGATTAACAATGTGGGGTGATTACAAGCATGTGTATAATGCTGTTTGTCTCTACAGGACTTGGCGTGATCTAAACTTACCAAAGTGAATGTGCAGGACTAGGATTTCCGGAAAGGAGAAGATGTAAATCACTTAATTATCAGGGTATGTAAATGTAAATTTTACTTGAAAACATGAATATTTCCACATTGTGTTTGCTTATAAATATAATAAATCATAATGTTTGGCTGCGTTGCCCACACAGGACTTAAACAACAGTAAATGTCAACCAGGGAGATTTGAGTCTGTTGTCTCCTGTGGCCATGAACAAGGCATACAAGCTTTCACACACACGGACAACAAACCGCTGTGCACATGTGACCCCTCTCACTTCATCCTGTTGAACATGGCAGTTCATCCTAATGGGGAACATGTAGCATACTGTAAGATCAACATCTAGCATGCACTAGAGTCATGCAGGATGATTTGTGGTGCGCTGCAGAAGCTCTTAGGGAGTCTCACTGTCTCACACTGACACAATGAAAGACGGGGACAGAACAAAGAATTAGACCCTTGAGTGAGTGAGAGAGAGAGAGAGAGTGTGTGACTCCTTTTTCTCTCTTTCCTCTCTCTCATCTAGCAGTCCCTCCCTCTCTACTCTAAACAGAACCACATTTTGCCAAGCGGTGATCTGGCCACAGTAAAAACACGTCACTGTCTGTGTGTGTATTGTGCTTCCAGAGTGCAAGGAAATAGGTTTCCTAGCACTCCCTTCCTCCCTTTCTCTTCGTGCTTTCTCTCTCTTCCTCTCTTTCATCTCCCATCTCTAGCACATACGTTTGTATAGTCACATGTAAACACTCGCACACACAGACCCAACATACCTAAAGCTAAGGCCAAGGGCAGCATGTGCTCGTCATATCAGTAAACGTTGAAATAGTGATAATTAAAGTAGAGGATAGGTTTTTCTTTGTGCACCGAGTTTATGCTCAAAGATTTTGCTTAACATGCAAACATACAACATTAAGATCTGCTTTCGAGACGAATTTGTATTGGCAGGTTTAATACTTGTAATTCTATGAAAGAAAAATGACTCTTGAGAGACCTGTGGTGAGTGTTGCAATGATCAGATGGGCTCACATTGACAAAACCAAGTCAATTGTTTTACATGGACTAGACTGCATTTTGATTACACATGCCTGGCCTAGAGGAGCAGGAAACTGGGGGGCTCTGTGTCACTGTGGTCCCAAGCTCAGAGTCCCTTGTGTAGCTGTCACAGGATGAAAGATGACAAGCCAGTACAGAAACCAGATGAGGACTCATATGAATATGCAGCTATGTAGTCTACCTTGATTACTAGTAGAGTGGTTCTCCTCGTGTTAGTGTGCATGTGAGATGATCTGTTTCTTTATCTACACTTACACTTGTAAATTTACAGAATTCTAAGCTCTACCAGCACTGAAAGAAAGAACAGGCTGAAAGTCTCTTCAATGCTGGGAGAAAACCTGAAATCTTGTTGTTTGTGTACGTCACTGAGTGTCTCTGTTCTCATTTTCCACAAAGTGTGTTTTCACTGAGGGTAATTTTAAGGTCATGAGATAATGCAGGGTGTGTGTGTGTGTGTGTGTCTGCATGCATGTGTATGTGTGAGGTGTGGATCAGAATTTGGTCTTGTGGTATCATCGTGGTTTGTGGTTGGAGTCTGTGGGGTCAGGGTGGAGCGTGGCTGGGTCTTGAGATGATCCCAGCTGGGAATCTTGTGGTCGTGGTCGACTGGTGTTTTTTTCCCTGGACGGATGAAAATATGATCGCTGCCACATACATATAAAAGACGCACACATGCAGGCTTATTCAAAGTGGAAAACTGCAACCATTTGCTATTGATCAATAATGTATCAAATGTACTGTATCTATCTATGCAGATTTCCCTCGCTTGCACTTTACGACCTTCCATCTGTCTTGGATCCACAATGGATCAGCTGGTGGGATTCCTGGCCACATGGTAAAGTGCCCTGAACAAGACACTGAACCTCAAACCCTCTGCACCTTAAGGGGCTGCCTGTCCTCCCAGGAGGGTTTATAAAGTATTGATTATTATTAGTATTGCTTACTGGGAAGACCTTCTTGCCTCACCTTAACCTTAGAGTATTCTTCTTCCTGACCCTGTAAAGACTTGACCTTGCGCAGCTGTGCTGCCCTGGTGATGCAGTAGGAGAGGAATGTAGAACTTCAAAGTATAACATGAGCAGAGACAAAGAATGGCAGTGTTCAGTGGAGATGAGAATATGTGATCTCATAAAACAGCACACAAACACATTGGTCCATTTATGCAAGGTTAAGCTGCAGAGGAGGAGGAGGAGGAGAGAAGACCTGCCTCACATGTCCCCTGCCTGCTTTGTGGGAACCAGAGGCGGAAAAGGCGGGTATACACGTGATGTTGCTCCCCAGTGATAGAACACATTGTAACTGCACAGCTCATTTGGTGGTGAAATGGTGAAATAGCTGTTAAAAAATACAGTGGGAAGAGATTGATGTGTGTGACATGGCTGAAGTTTCAAAGACTTAGGTTTCAGTCCACAATTAAGGATAAGATCACAATTGGAGTTTTGATTGTTAAATCCCGGCAACTGCAACGGAAAGTCAGAAGTCCCCCAAAAAAGAAAGAAACGAAAAGTCAAAGGCAAAGAGAGAAGCATAGTGAGATTCCAAGAGAGCGGAAAGAATCCTCAGACTGCTTGAATTTAAGGCGCTAATGGCTTTCAGATGTCTTTTGTATTTTCAAAGGAGCATAAAACATTCTCACTCGGAGGAATCCAAACAGCGACAGGAATTCACAGACTGAAAATCTTTAACAGCAGCTACAACTAAACGTTTATTACTGGTGTTCACTCATGATACATGTATTATGTGTTCTATATCCAGATAGTTTTTAAATTATCTTTCATGCTGTTCTATTAAGTTTGGAGCTTTTTCCTTGGGATTGCTGCAATGAATGCAATCAGAGGGGTGGGGTGGTGAGCTCCCTGTTTCCTGTTCAATCTTTTGGGAAGCTGTGACTTGGATGAGATGAGGTAATTCCTCACTCCAATTGTAGAGTGGACTGCAGGGGGGGGGGGGTTAACAGAAACCACAGAAACATAAAGCTGTGTCCTTAACACACCTCCACCTGTGTCCATCTACCATTCAATAATTTAGTCAATCCCAAATCTTCATTATGCCATAATTCTTTATTATTCCCAAGATACAGGCTTTAGTGAAGACAAAGGTAATGATTTTCACATCTTTAAACTCACTTTCTTGCTATTTTAAGACACGTGAATGCAGCAGCGCATCCTGAAACCTACTTTACTGTAATGGTATTCAAATCTAAGCTCAACTCATTTTTTTGGCCATTTCTAATAAACCCTCCAAGAATTTTCCCCAAGACTAGCCTCTGCGGTCAGTGTGAGGCTGCCCATACTGAGGTGTGGTCCACCAAACTGACTTAGACCACTGAGTTGAAAAAGAAAAGGTTGAAAAATTAGGCATAATCCTTTTTCTCATTGGCTCTTGGCAGTGGGGGATGGGCAGCCACAACATGATTTTTGAACAATCTGTCAAGGAGGACCTTAGTGTATCATCTCTGATAATGTCCCTTTCTCTCCTCCTCCTCCTGTCATGTTTGCACTTAAACATGCCGTAAATGTGTCATTTCCATCCAGTTTTTGTTTTAATTTGCTTCGTGCTACAACTTAGGGCAAAAGTGAATGTGTGTCGCATGTTAAGTAATATAAGGTAATGTATATTACAATTTAAAAATATGCTCTCTAACTTCTCCAGTCCAACCTCTTTATAAAGATGTGGTAATTAAAAGCACATTTTAGACTGGGCTAACTTTCCTTGGTTCTTTGACTCTCAATGGATCAAGAAAGTAGTTTAATTTAAGACATTCAGGGACATTTAAAACCAAGATTAGTACAACTTTTATAGGATACTATCTCTAAGTTACAATTATGGGATAATGAACCAACTACTTTCCTTTTATGTTATCTTGAGTTAGTCATTTACATACACATTGACATACGGTAATATATAGACTGAAAATGAAAGGGTCCGGAAAATAAGTAGATATAGACATAAGGAAGCTTATGTCTTTGTTTATCCTTTGTAAATAAAAAGTGTTATTTGGGTATTTGTATGATTAGTATTTGTGTGAGACATACTAATGTATAAAAACTAAAGTCGTCAAGTCATCTAAGTGTTGGGGTCATACCAAAGTAAACTTTACGCTTTATTTCTCATTATTTCCTTTTTTTGCTTTCTACAAAGGGAATAACAATCTCACTAAACACTTGGATTTATCATTTCCATTTTTTTTTCATTTTTTTTAATTTTGTTTAGCAATGACCAGTATTAGTAATATCATCATAAATATCACTTCTGTTTGTAACAACAGTAGATATGAAGAAACAATTCATAAAGTATTATCATAAGACCAAATGTATCCTTAACTATCATCAACGCACTGCATCGATGCAGATGTTGATAAACTATATGGCAGAAATCTTAATTAATCTTAATCTTAAAAACGTATTTAATAAAACCGAACGTAACCCACCACTTGCAAATACGGTATAACTGTGTAACAGTTTAGTCTAAACACAAGGGATTTAAATAATGCCAAGATTGACAAATTAACCTAATCTTGATAATGGGCATTTCTCATCTAAAACACATTTGGATTTCTAAGAATTTACATTTATCCATAAATGTTAACACATGGTCTGTAGAACAGGTGAAGCTAGCTGTAGGTTTTCTGATCATCAAAGTCAAACTAGCAATTTCTGAAGAAATCGCGTGGGGAGTATGATTGTTGCCGAAAGGACGCAGGTCGACGTCTTTTCGGTTATTTCAAGTTGACAAAGTTGAAAAAAATAAAAAGATGACACAAAATTGACAAAGACAAAATGTTGAAAAAAGTTGAGTAACATAAAAAGTTCAAGAAAGTTCACAAAGTCACTTTGACACAAAGTTGTCAAAGGCAAAAAAGTGATGAAAAAAGTTGACGAAGTTCAAACGTTGACAAAGTCAGAAAGTTGAAACAAGTTGAAAAAGACAAAGTTCACACAAAGTTGAAAAATGGACAAGAATAAAAAGTTAAATGAAGTTGACAAAGTGAAAAAGTCGACATCTGTATCTGTGTGAAATGATCATCAGGTATTTATGTCCAACTCACTTTACTTTACTTCACTTTGCTTGGCAGACACTTTTATCCAAAGCGACTTATAGGGAGCTAGCACTGTGTGTCTGGCTCAGGGATACACCTGGTAGGGGATGGATTAGGAGTCAGACGGGGATTCAAACCTGCGACCTTCTGCATCCCAGTCTGACGCTTAACCCATTAAGCTACCAGGCCACTTTCAACCTCATTTATTGATTTTTCAGAGAAAGTCCCTTATTGTGAAAATCTGACTCTTATTATAAAAGTTTAAATTCAGGGTGGAGTCAGGCAGATGTGTCTGTGCAAAATGATCATAAATTATTATTAAGCATCTTACTTTCAAGCTGTTTTCTTGAATTTTCATCAATTTGTGTCACTCCCACTCTAAGCAGACCTTAGAGTGGGAGTGACAACACGCAATCTAGCAGCACGAACATTCTGCAATACACACTAATGCAAAAGTTGAAAACGGCTCAAAAATCACACAAAACGTAAACTGCTGAAACACAAAAAGTATAAAAGATACGAAGACGCTGATCTAAAGTAAGGAAGATGAAAGTGTCTAGATTTGTTTAAAGTTGAAATGACATTTCTATAACAAACAATGACAATACACGATGACAATGAAAAGAGAAAAGTTGATGAGTTAAACGATGATTCATATAGACAACAATACAAAAATAAACAATGAAAAACAATTAATAAGGTGAAAAGTTCAAAAGTTAACGTCTCCTAAGACGAGGCACGTTTAGAAGTTTGAACGGAATTTGTACCACAAAGCGTCTAGGCCGCATTAATGTCTGAAAACACTACGGAATAATAATAAGAAAAAGAAGAATAAAAACAAAGAATAGAGGATATTAATAGTGTTGAAGCATTTCATGCTCCCCCACAAATGACAGTATTTAACTTAGAATGATTTTCCTCATGTAGAGTAAAACAGGTTTGCACCTTTATTATACTGTCATTCAACCCCACTCAGCAATAATTCATGATCAGGTCAAATAACAATATTTCACTTCAGTAAATAGACATTTGCAACAATAGAGTTGTATGCGCAAGTGAGCTTTTATAGGTGAATGTGATTTTGCAATATTTCTTTCAAACAATCATAGTGTTGTTCATAGCTATAAGTGTGTGTCCTCGTATTGTCAGTGTGTGAATTAGAGAAGTAACAAAAAAACTCTACATATGTCTTTGTGAAACTCTACTAAAACAGTGTGCACGGCACAGAACATCTAGCTAGCAGCCAGCTTGCTGTCTGCACTGCTCTCCTGCTGCTACACTGTAATCATTAGAGGTTTGGACAACAGATGCTGAAATACTTGGAACATCCTCTTCACCTACCTGCCTATCAGCATTCCTTTTGCCTTTCATCAGTTCCTCTGATCCTTCCTACCGTTTGTCTCACTTCGTGTTCAGCTGCAGCTGTTTTCACTGGGAATCACAGGTAAGGGAGAGCCCAGGGGACAGTAACAAAAACAAGGAGGAGGGAAAAAAAGGAAGGAAGGATTGATACAAATATGTTGAGAGACTGAGTCTTCTTTGAAATTGTCAATTTGAGTCGCAGTAAAATTAACAGAAAACATACACTGTATAAGTTCTAATAAAATAATTCAGAAAATGCTTCGCTTATCCTCTTTATGGGAAACTGAAGTCACACAAATAGATCATGTTGTTCCCAGCAACTGTCTGTGACACATTTGTTTAGGGTCAAACCTCTATTGCTCTAAGACACGCATATGCTCTAAGGCCTATTAAAGGAGCATATCAATGGACCACCCAGGAGTTTTACACAAACCCGAAAGAAGGAAGGGGTGGCATTTAGTCAAGAAACACACAACAGAGTGCCGAGCATATGTAGTGACAACGACGGAGATGTGAGGAGATGAGTCCATTTTCACACTCTTAACTGCTAATACATACAAATGTGTTTGCGTGCATGTAACACCTAACATAACAGAAGGCTGCATGGTCACTGCCACAGTGGTTTTTCTGAAGGTCAGTTTGGGCTGAAAGCACCAGCTGTGTTTACTATATCATCCATGTAGTGCTCGTGTTCACTCTCTTTCCCCACTCTCTCATACAAGCACTAATATTGAGCTCATTTATCTAATTCAGTCAGAGTCACAGTTATTTTGTTTCTTTGTAGGACAAATGCATCCATCACAGCCACGTTTATTCTAACGCCTTATCAGTCTTCTGACTTTCACAGTCAGCACCACCTGTTGCTTCCTCTAGAAAGCCCTCCTCTGTTTTGGTCATTTGGGGGAATAAATACTATGTTTTAAAGGAGTACTTTGAGATAAGAGCTTGATAAAAAATAAAGTGCTTTGCTTATCTTTTCTTAAAGTTTTCTAGTATATATTATATATATTATTTATACTACGTTAGCCACCTCCTGGCTGTAGCTGCATATTTAAAAGATGGTTTAAAGTGGTAATGAG
>JAUMHF010000019.1:10562503-10670499 GCA_032359275.1 Microctenopoma steveboyesi | reverse complement strand
TATATATTATTTATACTACGTTAGCCACCTCCTGGCTGTAGCTGCATATTTAAAAGATGGTTTAAAGTGGTAATGAGCAAGAAAGTCATAGTCATAACATTATATATCTATACTATATATTTTGATTTAAGTCAAGTGGACAAGCATACAAACGTGTGCTTTGGTGTTAGCTTCCTAAATGTCCATATAAGTATAGAATAAAACGGAGCAAATGGTCAACATGAATACAAAAATGCAGAAGAACACCATGACTGGAAAACAGATACTGTAAATTGGCATCAGTTCAGGAATGTACAATGTACGCACAATGAAGGAGGGAATGAGGTCAGGACATTAAATAAGCCTTAGTGCAAAATCTGCATATCACATTGGCAGGTAGCATGTAAACACAAAGTAGTAATTAGGTAAGTAAGTGCAGAGATGAAGGAGTAGGGTGTAGCATGTGAGTGGAGTATCAGCTTATAATATGACGAGGAGGGGGAAAGCAGTGGACAGTGGGTCCGGTTTACATCAATAAGCATATTCACCAAAATGTTGAACTATTTCTTTAAGTGTGTTTTATTTCGTTTTTTTAGAACTTTCCTTACTATTGGATTCAGATATCACAATAAAACGTGTGGAGTGAAAGTCTGTGAATCTGGACAGTGATTAGAACAGAAACAATGTTGTCTTTTACAGGCTATGAGGTTAACAATAACTCAGTTAACATCTGGATTTCTTTTTAACAGAAATTACACTGTTTGGCTG
This sequence comes from Microctenopoma steveboyesi, assembly GCA_032359275.1. Lineage (NCBI taxonomy): Eukaryota > Metazoa > Chordata > Actinopteri > Anabantiformes > Anabantidae > Microctenopoma > Microctenopoma steveboyesi. The sequence goes on along the minus strand of JAUMHF010000019.1, from coordinate 10,669,752 downwards.
TTCAAATTGAGAGAGTGCACGTGGTCTGCAAAGGCTCCTAAATGCTTTATAGCTTTAGCAATAATAAATGATCACTCACTCACTCACTCACAGACAAGTGACTCAAACCCAGTTTCCAACTTTACTTACTTGAAAAGTGTGGCCTTGCTCAGCTGGGCTGTGGCTGCTTGTCACCCCACCGGAGCTCTCACACGGGGCACTTTGAAGTGTCGAGGGCCCCCCACATAGAGAAAGCTGTGCTATAGGACCAGACAGAGGACTTGGGGTGGGGGTGGTTGCTGGTTGTTAGGATGGTGGTGCTGTAGCGGTCCAGCTGTTCGCTCTGCCAGCCAAACACAGAGGAAAGATCCAAGATTTTGAAGAGTCAGTGTGTCTTGCTTTGTGTGTCTGGTTGAGTCTGTGATAGACTCAGTGAACTCCTTAAAGTCCTGTTCGCTTGCTGAGCTGCCAGTTCATCATTTTTGTGGTTCTTTCACTTCTTGCTTCTCCAAAGCTACGATAAACATTTTTAAATGGACCCTTAATACAGAGTAAAGTTGGCCATCGGTGTTCCTCTGAGACTTCCTGTAATCTTAGATGGAAATGAAAAGAACTGAAATTGACTGTGGAGGTGTGTGGTCTCGCTGAGTAAGCATGTGTAAGCCTTTCTATAACATGGTCTCCATCATCTGGCAAACGCTAGTGGTTTGATTGTGCTCTGCATAGTTTGAAAGTTTCAACCACATTATTTGACTTGATTAGTGTATTTTTATTTTGCCACATGCAGGTATTGCACTGATATTTTACAAGCATGCAATGACTGTCAGCCTTCGTGTTTCCAACAACATCCGTCAATTCAGAGAAGGACAACTTTGTGTATGACTGATGTCAAACTCTTTCCACACTTTATAAGCCGGCACATGTTCATGATGTGCACATACACTGCACACTGAAGTGTGTTTGTGTGTTTAAATGTATGTGTGGAAAGGGAATGATTATGGGTTGGACTGGAAGGGGCTTTGGGAATTCATTCTGTGGTCCACTTTACAGGGTTTTTAATTATAAAAAGGATTATATTAGGTTATGTTAAGTTTAGGGTTATGAGCAACATGGTATAGTCATATAATCATGCATGTGTGACTGTGATCACTGTAATTGGAAGACTAGCCTGAGGAATGCGACTCCCACTGTCAACTCTCTCCAGCCCGTCCATCTTCATTATGGCCCATTCCCATATACTGGTCATGTGATTTACAGCTACAGGCCCCAACCTTGGTGATATAGGGCAAATTCCTGAGCGGGATCAGTCCACTTTCATACACACAGCAGGGGTCAGGAGCCTAGAAGAGAGAAGTGATGGAGCATGTAAAGAGAGAAAAGATAACCTGGAAGAAGAAAGAAAGACACGAAAACAAATAAAGTTGACACAGGTATATATGGGGTTTGTTGCATTTTATGAAAAGCGCTTAAAATCATTATTGTGAAAGAGAGAGTAGCAAAGTAAGAGGAGGTTTACAGAATGAGACAGGGGAACCACGCAGAACAAGAGTAATTGCCAAGTCCAAGGTTTTCTCCAAGAAGTGTGAAGTTTTACAGTGTTTAAAGTCTCGAAAGCCTTGTTGACTTAAGACCTCAGCACAGTGCACAGTGTTCAGGGAAAAAAGACAGCCGAGCACCTCTGCTGCATATTCTGATGCCAGGGTTCAAATTACAACGTAGCACATGCCATTCATTTACACAGACTGTTTCCGTAGAGAGCATAAAAAGAAAGTACCAAAGGACTTGTGCACAAACACAAAAACAGTCCAAAGAGGTGTAGCAGCCCCTCCCTTGTGCTAGCAGGACTGTGAAAACATTGCTGCAGGTTTGTAACAGCTATCGTCTGCCATCGCTGATGTTCCATAAGTAGTGACGTGGGGAGACCAGTCCTATCACTTTGACTGGGCAGCACAGCCCATTGTAAAAACAACACAGTCATTACCGACTTGAACGCCCGGGGCCTGTAACGCGTGACGTAATGTAAAAGATGTGGTATGTAGTTGCTTCAGACCACTTCAAAACCATATGGTCAAACCGGGGAAGTGGAAGTAAGAATCAAAGCAGCAGCTGGTGATAAAAGGTAGTAAAACGAGTGGCGTGTCTTCAGAAAGGATGATGACATCACACAATGATAATTTTATGATAATGTTTCTCCGTATTTACATCATAAAGATAAGTATTCCATAACTGATTACAGTCTGACATAAAGGCTCCAACATATCTCCACCAGCCTTCCAAATATGCACCCTTACCCCCACTACCTGTCCACTGCTTGATACCACGTCCTTCCTCCTGGCCTCATTGAAATCACAGATCTTTTTTTTCCTCAGCCAAATATGATGCCGTCAGACGGACCTTAACGGTTGCACGATAATGATAATAATTAGCAAAGTGATGATAAATGATGTGTTGCTGTGAGTAATTCAATGATGTCACAGGGAGACAATGAGAGGAGGGGAGGGGCAGCTGTGCGCGCCCTAACCTGTAAAGCAAAAGGGATGCATGTGAAGGCAGCTGGGATGAATGAGGACTCACGAGACACATCAAGGACTCCGGAGGAGTTTATTAAAGGGGATATCCTGGCCAGTCGTGTCAATATTTATCCACACATTTTATTGTAATTGGTCTGAAGTCTGGAGCTCTTTTAACTGCTAACATGACGGATACTTTGAGAGTGATTTTAAAGTTAGAGGTCACTCAGAGGTTTTCAGCTCTGCTAATATAGATGTAAAAGATACAATTAGCCCTTTAATTTCACAAACTTGCATTAGCAGAAATACTGATAAGTGCTGCTGGAACACTGAAGCCTTGTGATAGACGCTCTCTCAGACCTGTCCAGGGCGCACTGCCTCTCGTCTAATGACAGCTGGGACAGGTCCAGCATTTTTTGGTAAGGCTAAACAATATGAACAATATGTGAATTGTTAGAGAAAAATTCTTGGAAGACAAGGCTGGAAATTGACCTTAGAAAAGAAGATATTTCCAAAGAAGCCAATCAAAGCCAACAAATGATTCAGGGTAAGAAGTGATTTCTGTGTAGCCTGTCATTTTATTGCTGTTTCAAATTATAACTTAGACAAACACATTTTAGTGCTTGGTGAGTAAGTTGTGTAAGTCTGTGGTAAATGGAGGTGTATGACCATTTGGAGATAATACAAATACCATGCTCAGAACAACAACGACCAGCTCTAAAAGAAATAAAGAACTAGAACAGCTTTCATTGCTCAGAAAACAGACTGGAACAATGGAAGAAGTATGAAGGTGAGAGTCAAGGCTCCTCAGAGCCTTTCCCTGTCTTCAAATATCAGAAACATAGACCTGCAAGAGAGTTTTTGAGACATTCACTTCAAATAAAACACACAAATTAATCAAATCTTTACAGAATTATATTAGTATTTGTGCCACAGGCATCTATAGTTAATCACTGTTACATGCATCTTAAAATAAACCACGTACGAAGTGTTCACAAGGGCAATCTGTGACGGTCATAGTGGTCTGTTCACTTCATGTTGTTTTCTGTTATTTTCAAAAACATGGTCCTGGTTACACGGAACATTTTTCGGTCAGGGTGAACATTTTATTAATTTGAATTGGGTTTCGGCTTTGCGTCTTGGAGTGAGGCTTGTACTTCTCAACTGTACTTTCCTGTTCTGTTGTTTGTTTCTGTTCACTCTGGCATGAAGCACACACCTGCAAACACAATTAAAATAAACAATTTGACCTTTTAAAACATCTTATTAGATTAAACAAAATTGAACTTGTATGTGGTTCTGATTTTACCTCCTCTGCTTTTCTGTTTATAAGAACAATAACTTCAGAAACTGTGTCCCATTATTGTCAAAGATGAGGCCAACTCTCCGCATTGGTTTGTTGTCTGGGAGGTTGTGTCTTATGACCTCAGGGTCGTTTAAATACTTCCAGAGTGAAGCTATGAGAGGCTAACCCCCAGCCAGACAGGACTGATGACATAGCCTCTGCCTGACTTGAAGTTTGCCTGCTAATTAAAGCTGTAAACAGGTGGGTGAGAGAGGCTTTGTAGCTGGCTTTATACTTGACAATCAAACTTCCTCGCAAGCTTAATGATGTTTACCTCTTGAAGTCCCCTCAAAGAATGGAGATGTACTTATGGCCGAGCACACAGATACATGTCTATAAGCAGATGCACAAACACACGCAATGTGGGGGACACGCAGCTGTTAGGAAATGTTCTTGTTGCTTTATTGTTTCCACAGAAGAAATTCATTAATAAAAATACTCCCGTAATCTCTTGCATGCACAGTACACCTGCAAAATAAAAATGCTTATTATAGTGTTGATTGTGTTGAAGGATGATGCTTTTTTCTGAAACCTAATTGGAGGATGTGGTCAGCAGCTAAAGACAAATCCCATTAATGACATTAATGATTATATTGCTTCCTCGCTGAGTTAAATACGTTTTTAAAAAAGGAGCATGGGTACTCCTTTTGTTGTGTGTCACAATGTATGACTTGTCTCTGCATCAGGAAAAGGTTAAGGCTCCAGTGATGTAACTCCTGAGTTAGACCTTAACCTCCACTCTACCTCCTTTCTATACAGCAGACATAGGCACTAGACATTTGAGATAAAAAAAAAGGAGTGTGTGTGTGTGTGTGTGTGTGTGTGTGTGTGTGTGTGTGTGCTCTATCTTTGGACCGACACCTGAAGCTGCTGCTATATCTGGCTCCCTCTGCTGGCACAAAGCTACATTACTTAGGTCAATCCTTGCATGTGAGAGAACACACACAGGAGAGCACAGTTTTGACTGTACTGTGCTGTATTTTCTGAACTACAGTGTGTGTTAATATGAGGAGATCTTAAACTGTTTACAATAGAGCTTAGAGCTTGGAGAGTACGCTGGCTTCACTCTGGGGGTCTGAGAGAGAAAACATGCCATAAAACAACAGACAAATGAATGAGAAACATCAGAAAGACAGAGGAATGATCCAAGAGAGAATTTAATAGAGGGTGGAACAGAGGCAAATGGAAAAAGAGGGGAAACAGAACATGCACGTGAGAGATTTCCAGCAGTCTTCCGCAGGGATATGAGATCAGAGGTCCTGCTGTGTTGGCAGTCACAGGGTGCCAATGAAAACACCTGGCGAAGGGAAGGAGAATGGCATGAGAGGAAGTGTCAAAGCTCAGAGAGGGTGGGAGATACTAGACTAAAGGGAAAATGTAAGAACTTTTGCTTAGGAGAGTGTGTATGTGCTAATAAAAGAGAAACTTTTCGGTTTGGACAAACAATTCATTGGTTTATGCACATGTGTGGATCCCATGGGAAAGGTGTTTGTGTGTTTACCAGAGAACTTCTCTCCTGGCTGAAATGTGACTGCGCTCCAAGTCCTCAAGCTCAACTTGGCTCCGTGCAGCTCAGGGTCGCCACCACTGCTTTTTCTGCAAAACACTGATTTCCTGTGCACATTCCCAACACCCCTGGCTGCACTGGCCTGTTATTGTTGGCCCAGACAAAGAGGTCCACAGCTAAGAACTAGGGGCCTACCGGTTAATGCCTTCAGAGCCCAGAGAGACACAGTAGAGTGGATGGTGGAACCATGGGGCTCGATGGGGGTAGTGTACTTCCTGTGTTTTTGCTTATTTGCCATGTGTCGCTGTAAACACTCTGTTGGTCGTTTCGAGGCTCCCATACATCATGACGATGCTGGCGATGATTCCCCTAGAACACACATTTCATTTCGACCTTTGTGCCGATTGTGAGATTTGGCACACACACACACAACCTCAAAATTAGCATATGTGCATACAGTAGCCTGCCATCACCCTCACACCAGACCGTCCACATTCCTGGTATGCAGTCAGTGAGATAATTATATCTCTCAGCTTTAAGGAAGTTAATTAGGTAAAGTCTGACTCTGTGAGGAACATGTTGATGCAATCAGATCATAATAGTAAAGGCCTGTAGACATTTCGGGACATTTCAGGTGATTCTAAGTATGAGGACATAAAAAAAACATTGGTTCTGGCATGTGAAAAAGACAACAGGGGGTAAACACAAAAACCGAACACACCCAGGTGACATTTACCAGATAACATCCACCATGACAACTTGTCTAGTGCATCTGATGAATAATATAAATCACTCTGCCAGCCCAGATGATGTATATTTGTGAGTATATATACACACAAACGTATACACTTAACCTCTTGCAGGAGTTGTCTCACATATCTTAAGAATTCAACCAAGTCAGAAAAAGCTCTGTCATACCTGCCTTCTCTGCAACGTGTTATGTCTGCAGACCTGTTCACGCACACATGATTTCACGTGAAGAAGTCCTTCAAACTAAACACAGTACAAGGAGGGAACACGCAGCTGGGCCCAGGTATGCTTACAAGAGTCAACGTTTCTCATCTACCTCTGAATAACACGTCAGTGCTCAGTGTCGAGCAACTGAAACGGAGAGAGACACAGAAAGAGTTATTTACCCTAATGGACATGGTTGTTGACTAAGTGTGACGCTGCACAGGACTTGACCTGCCTGCAGAGAAAGTCCCTGATGGAACCTGTCTGATGGAAACGATAACAGCGACGTGTTACTGATGTGGCTGCGGAATGTGTTTTGGAGGACCACGCTTATCTCGCGCTGGGTGACATAATATGAAAGCCAGTAGGATGGAGGGGGCGGCGTTGGTGACGGCGCCTCTCTAGGTCCCGAGAAGGAGCAGGTTGCGTCAAACACGCTCCTTCTTTCCCTGTGGCCGCTACGCGCCTCTGATCCCCATCGCAGGACCGCGGACAGGTAACCACGCTGTCTTCTTTGTGGGATGTGATGGAGCGACGCTGAGACATTTCTGTCTCCATCGCAGATAAAGCGCATACGTGCAGAGTAAGGGTGGGGGGGCTTTCTTCCTGCCTGCGCACTGCCAGACTGCGTGGGATCATTATTCATCTTCTGCGTATTTCTAACGTGTAATATAAGGCATTTGTCTCCGTGGAGATGCAGCACGTCTGCTGTTATTTGGGGGATTTTAGGGGATGCGTCTTTGCAGCAGGCTGCGCGGGGGCTTTTTCTGCAGCCTGTATGCCAATCAACGTGACGCTGTAGAAAACATGTCTAAAGGGTCTGGGCGCATGTGATTTCATGGTCGCATGAATAGGTGTTTCGCGCAGTGCCAGCCTGCACCAGGTTTTGTTTGGAGATGTGCAGAGACTCGAGGTTGGATGAGGGCCCACTACATGTCTATATGGCCCAGTGTTGTGTTGTATTGTATGTTATTTCTAAGCCTGCCCAGTGTCTGTGAGTAGCAGACTAGGACGTCTAGGAAGGATTTCTTGATTGACAGAAATATGGTATTTTAATATTCATTGCTTCAGTTGTTTGCATGAAAATCGTTTATGCAAACAAAGCACCTGGGCTGTGGTGATCCTAAACTGTTTGGAATGATGATTCCACAAAATAGGGAATCGGAAGTTTTGTTTCCGAAAAATGACTTGATCAGGATCAATAGATAAAAGCTGAAGATGAGATTTAGAACATGCTTTGTGTGTCTTTTAGTTTTTACTCTTGCCCCTCATACCATGGCATCAATGTCCTCCTCTCCTCTCCTCAGCATGGAGGCTCTGCTGAATGAGTGGCTGTGGCAGGAGGAGTACTGGATTCCTCCTGGGATCCACTGGCAGGACATTCAGATGAAGGAGGATGAGGGCCGCATTCCTCTACCCAGGGATCTCATCTACACTTTGCCCATGACGTTGGTCTTCATAGCCCTCCGATATGTCTTTGAGAGGTAACACACAGCTGTCTCATCACAGACAGTCTCTCTACGAAATCACACATGCAAGATCTCATTACCCTCCGCTTGTGTGTGGCTCATTGAAGCAGCGACCGGCTGTTTGATGCCTGCTCGGCAGCAGAATTATTTTTCCAGGCACAATAAGCTACAACGTTGTTGTTGTTTCTGTCTGAGGAGCTGTCAGTGAGCTGGGGAACGATGTGTTGTGTTTCCATTTGATTGACTGACGACACACATGTTTTCTGTATTGTGATGTGTGTGTGTGTGTGTGTGTGTGTAACCAGACTCTGTGTGATTCTGTGCATATGCTTCCCTGACCTTTTTAATCTCTCTGATCCCCCCCACCCCGTCCCTCCCCGCTCCGGGATGATTATCTCTGAGATAGAGTTACACATACACACACACACACTCAGTCATGTCTCACTGTACCTGTGAGGACAGTCATTGACAGACTTCATTCCCCAGCCTCTTATCCTAACCCTAACATCACAACTAAATTCCTAACCCTAACGTGAACCTTAACCCTAAACCGTAGTCTTAACTACCAGAACACTGAAACACCGGCTAAGATGTCCTCACACCACAGTGAGGTCCTCAGTATTTAAACCCTGGCTGTCTTTAAGTCTCTATAACAAACACAATTGCAGCTCAAATGTCTTTTGAGCCATGTAGGCTAATGACAAAGCTGTCCGGCCAAATTTCACAACACATCCATGGGCGCGTCTCTGCTGGCTGTCAGGATTACCATAAAGAGATATCTTGTTTCTATTACTCTGCACATTAGTACTGTGAAAGACTCATTGGACAGCTGTTGATGTCATTAATGATTAATCCCAAAGGAATTATAACGTTGTATTATCATATGATCAAGGCTGAAGTTGATGCAGAAAATATATACTGTATTTAGGTTTTTCTCTTCTCCCTTGGCCCTTCAGGCTCGTCGCTGTCCCGTTAAGCAAACGTTTAGGTGTGAAAGACCGGATTCGGATTCGAGCTGCTTCTGTCCCCAAGTTGGAAAACTTTTACAAACATAATAATCGACAACCATCACAGGTTTGAATTTCTTTCTGCCCTTTTTCATGCTTGTCAACTGTATTTCTGTTTCCAAACCTTTAGTTGGATTAATTTATGAAAACCTTCTAAATGTCCTCTCCTTATGTGGAGTTGAAAAAAGGTTGTGTGGCCGCCTGCCACTCAGTGCGCACTCAGTGTGCACTCAGTGGATTCTTTTAGTCTGCATAGGCAGTAGAACAAATGTCATTCTAAGTGGTTTTAATGCACAAATGAAACAGCAGCTGTTTATGACAACCATTATTATCATTACCATGTTTGAAAAAATTGTTTTACTAGATTCAATCTCTGAGTTGTGCTGTGTTTTTTTTAACAACTGGAAGACATGACAGTGTCTGACAGAAGTTCTCTGTGTCAGACTAGTGCATGCCTCCAAAGGTACGCTGTACTGTAGTGTGCATATGAAGCCTAATGAGAATTCCTAACACTGAGCTTCCTGCTTCTGTTGCTTTTTGCGGTTGCCAGGAAGACTGGAGGTGAATGTGCACTGCAAATGCAGGCATGTAAGTTTGCATACGCAAATGCACAAAAGAAGGACAAGGTAGTACTATAACAGGTTAATCTGTGTTGCTGTGTGATGGGTGTGGTTGAACCAGGGCTGAGGAGCTTGGATGAAAGCTATATCTGTACTAATGCGGAACAAGGATATTCTTTCTATTTAGAAAATCCCCGGAGATATTCATAGAAGTCCCAGATGGCGAATGTGTGACAAAGAACAATTAGGAACAGGAAATGTAAAAGTTATGTGTTAGGTTCCTTTACAGTGTGATTTAACATTCTCCAACGGGCTTAAGTATGTCATTATCACTCTTTATTGCCGTCAGCTACGTGTATGAAACTATTAATTACAAATAGCACAATAACAGTGTAATTGCCTTTATGTAGAGAGAGTTTATTATTTACCATAAACATAAATAGTTACACAGATGTTTAGGTTAGTGTAAAACATGTTCAGCGCTCCACTGAGAAAACAAGCAGAGTTGCACACCTGTCATGACAGAATGTGACCCGACATACTAGAAATGAAGATGCACCTCTCGTTCGTGTGTTGTGTATGTGTAGGCAGTCGGTACGTGTATGTTCATATGCGTGTGTGACCACATGGAAATCGTGTATTTCCATCTTGTGTCACCATGTGACCTGGACTAGCAGCAGCACCTGTCTGAGGCCTTTGTTGTTTTTGCTACACAAATGCCAGGCCATTACTCCCTTGCAATTGCTGTCTTCCAAGTTTATTATTTATTATAACGCAAGCTGTGCTACAAAGAGCCAGTGTAATTAAAAGGAAAGCTGTGTGTGTCGTTGTTTTGTCTGAGCTCAGAATAGCACATTGTTGTAATTAGGTTTCACAAGAGTGTGTTTCACAATGTCCAGTACAAAGCCCGTTTTAACAGTAACACAACTCTGTGTAATGTATCAGTGTGCAGAGAGAGAGAGAGAGAGAGCAGGGAACATCAGACAAGCATGAGTGTTGTTACAGACTTGTTAGCACAGAACAATTTGTTCCATGTGTAGAATATAGAGCTTGTATTATCTGCATTTTTTAAGTAATAAAACTCAAAACAATTACAGGTACCAGTGCTAAAATGGTTGGCAGAAGCTATTTTTAAATCTTTGGGACCCCAGGGAACCACAGTGAGAGCCATTATTCACAAAGGGAGGACAGTGGGGAACTTTCCCCGGAGTGGCTGGACTACCAAAATTCAAGTTTCCCGCTTAAGGACCTGGACGACCATAATTGATGGAATCATAAATTCTGTGCTCTACCAGAAAATCCTGAAGGAAAATGTCCTGCCATCAGTTCATGGCCTCAAGTTCAAGTGCTCCTGGTTTATGCAGCAGGACCAATTTGGCTAAATTAAGACGATTCATCAAAGAAGAGTGGGCCAGAATTCCTCCATAGGGACGGAAAAGGTTCATCGCCAGTTATCATAAATGCTTGAGTAATTTAGGGTGAACTCAGGGCCAGGCAGGTTTTCTTTCACAAATACAACTTAGAAACTATATTTTGTATTTAACTGGGTTATTTGGGCTCCCATACTCTCATGTAAACATGCACCTGTGTTTGTGTCATTCAGAGTGAGGTGGTGAGCTTGGCGAAGCAGTGTGGACTCTCACAGAGAGAAATACAGACCTGGTTCAGACAAAGAAGGAACCAGGATCGACCGAGCAATACCAAAAAGTTCTGCGAGGCCTCGTGAGTTTGCATGTTAACTGCGTGTAGATTCAGAGTGCAGCAGGTTAAATGTTTTCTTCGTGTTGCTTTATTGCCAGCGGGGCTGTGTTTATTCAAACTAACATTGTGTAGATAAAACTGTACAAACAAAACAGCTGCAATTGAGTGATTTATGCAAACTGATTATTTTTATCTTTGCAGCTGGCGGTTTGTCTTTTACCTTGCAGCATTCACAGCAGGGCTTGCCTCTTTAATTAATGTAAGTCTGTGGGAATTTTCTTTTCATATGGTTAACAGATCTTGTTGCTGAACTAAGTTCTATGTACAGATAATGTCCACAGTTCATTAATATATCCCTGGAAGCGTGTTTAATGATCCTTTGTTTTCATAATTGCATACAGTAGCATCTGTTAACCTCTATTTGCTTATGAGATTTAATTCATATGCAGGCTAGAGCTTATGTCATGTCTGTAATGTCAAACCTCATGAACTATTTGCTCCATCTTCCAGGCTCCATGGTTCTGGGATCACAAAGAGTGTTGGAGGGGATATCCAAAACAGGTGAGTGGTAGCATGCTGCATGATTTCAAATAAAGCTGCTGTTTAGCTTATTTAGTTTTTTATGGTAAAAAATCTATCCTTTTGATTTCTTGGTTGAGACATAGTGAAAAACGTATTAGGCCACCATTAGTTTCAGGAGTGCTATAATGATCATGTATATTTATTTTAGGTTTAAGCCATGAAACGTGTACACATAGACGAAATGTGAAATATTTTAGTCAGTGGAGAGTCTACAAAGGTCTTTTTTATGTGTGTAGGGATTGGAGTGTAATCTCTTGATAGAGATCAAGAACAAAAATAAGAGACAAAATCTGATGATCTCAGAGTTTCTTCCTTGAGACACTAGAAGCAGTCCAGCAGGTCTGAATTCTGATATCTAATATCTCTGAGATGCTGACATTCAGCCTTGGCACTTTCTTTCTACATGGAAATGCAGAGAATGTATTATATGGCCATTAGTAGCTATGGCATCAGTGTCCTGGCTTCACCACACAACAGACTCACACTCCAGACGTGCAGCTGTTAGGTATGTGAGTAGTTTTAAGACAAAGAGCTCCTTTGGAGGTCCCATTACCTCCAACCACCCGAGGTAACCTTCCTGCTGAAAATGCTTCCAGTACATCTGCATGTTTTTCCTTAAGCAGCATTCAAAGTGTGTACATTTTGACTTATTGTTTCTCTCTTGCTCTCATCTTGTAGCCCGTGGCTGATCCTCATTACTGGTATTACATATTGGAATTGGGCTTCTATTTGTCGCTACTTCTGTGTGTCTCTGTGGATGTCAAGAGAAAAGTGAGTGTACAGTGCATTTCACCCCCTCACATACACACACACACACAGTATCCTGTTGCTTTTTAGGTTTTTTCCTCTGTATTTCCACTTACTGTGTGTCTGAGATTTGAACTGTTAGTAAAAAAACTCTCTCTTTCTCCCACGATGTGATCCAAATGCTTTTCATTTTAAAATCAGTGTTACAATAAATCTGTACTAGGTGGTTAAAAATACTGTCAGTGAAATGCAAATTGAAAACAGAAATTGATCTGAAGGAACTTGACTTCAGGTAGAGTTCCAAAACCTGGGCACAACTAATAAATGGTGTGGTTTGGCTGCAATCGTCGTTCTAATGTGTGTGTGTGTGTTCCAGGATTTCAAGGAGCAGGTTATCCATCACATCGCCACCATATTTCTTATTGGTTTCTCCTACTGTGCCAACTATGTGAGGGTTGGTACATTGGTAATGCTTGTACATGACTCTTCTGACTTCCTTCTGGAGGTAATGCATCACACCGGAATCAGCAACACTGAATGACATTTGCAGAATTTACACACGCCTCTACCTAACGTTGCTACCTCACGCTTGCACAAATTATTTGAATGAACCCGTACACAGAAAAACATTATGGTCTGTGGTAAAAGTAAAAACACCTTTTGTGGCTGTAAAATGATAATATGCTAGTTCCTCAAGGAGACAATAGGTTCATTGTCTTTGTTTTGTGACAGAGATTTTTCTGAGTGTCACATTTCACTGATAACGTCTGAAAATCAAGATCAGTTTTATCTGAGATCTGAGGAAAAATGTAGCGCCATGAATATGACCTCAGGCATGAATGGGTGTTGACTAACCTCTGATAAGTCATCAAGAGACAATAAGATGGTGTCATATTCAGATACAAGCAGAAACTGTATATGTTTCTGGTTGTACACTATCTGAATACTGAGTACTGTTGGGTGCATGAGAAACTCGTAACCTAAATATTTAATAAATTGTCTAAATTAAACACAAAGTGGCTTTTAAATGTTTATTTATTTTAATACTGTTTTATTCTTACTATTTTATTCTACCTGTCACTGCTGCATTTAATATTTTAACACTGAAGTAGTGGAGTGAATTCCATCCGTATTGTCTGTGTTAACATGAATGAATTTTCTTTGTTTCTTCTAAAAGTCTGCCAAGATGTTTCACTATGCTGGCTGGACAACATTATGTGACTCGCTGTTCGTCGTCTTCGCTCTGGTCTTCCTGTTCACAAGGCTGGTTGTGTTTCCTTGCAGGTAAGACTTCAGTATATTCTTATATTGCAGATTTGTTGGAATCTGTACAACAATATCACTTATTATGTCACGTTTTTTTTAATGTATTTTTTGTGTGCTGTCCTAACATGCTGTGACGCAGACTCACAGGACACCACTGCCTGCCTGTGTCAGTCGTTTTGATACAGTGTCAGTATTTGACACTCTGGGTGGATTAGATTTGAAGTTTATGCTACAGTTGATTTCATTTCCACAAGTTGCATGTTATAGTTTTAACTTTGTGAGTATTACATACTTTGTCCACCAGAGGGCACTCAGTTGTCTTATTAATTTTCAATTGTCCCAATTACTATGTATCTCTGTCTTGATCATTGAAGGAACATTTTAATCCTTCTAAAAAGGTTTTGTAAGTAACAGTATGTGTTTGTGTGGTTTGGATTACAATTGGCCAATATATTGTCATCAGAATGATATCTAGATCCAGAATCGTACAAATAAATTCATGGCATGTTGCCTTATATCCTCATACTTGTCATGTCCAATTTCTTATAAGTTTGTGTAGGACTTCAGTGGCTGAAATGCTTTTAAATGAACTCCAGACAGATTTAAAACGCCCTGTGTCGAACTGTGTTACAGAGTGATCCACACAACAATGGTGGTGTCTCTGGAATTCTTCCAGCCCTTCTTTGGTTATTATTTCTTCAACGCCTTGCTGTTAGTGCTGCAACTCCTGCACATCTTCTGGGCTTATCTTATCCTACGCATGGTCGCCAAGTTTATGTTCATGGGCAAGGTGAGAGATACACTGTTTAACCAACAAGTGATGGGTCAGAGGTTACAAAACTCATTGCTTCTTTTACATCTGTCTGTAGGTTGAGCGTGATGAACGCAGCGATGAGGAGAGTGAGGCGGAGGATGAAGAGGATGAGCCTGAAGGGGAAGGGGACGAGTGCAGCTGGGTGCAACGGAAGGGTGCAATTAACTCTAAACTGGCATCCCTGGCCAACAACTGTGTCCTGAACAACCTGACAAACCAGAGGAATATAAACAGCAGACTGCCCAAAGCCAGATAGTGGAGAAAACCAATTCAGGCCTCATTGGAAAAATAGGTGTTTCCCTCACAAGCTATTGGAAATTAACTTATTGCTTACATATGCATATTGCTTGAGAGCATTTAGCTCAGTCCATTAATGATTTTAAATATCTTTTTAGAAAGAGCATGAAGAAGCACATCTGATTGTAAATTTGCACACCCAATGTGAGTTTAGGAAGAAACTCCAACAGTACTGTGATCACAGCATTGTGTAAATTGGAAAAACAAGGAGACAGTAAAGATTCCTACATCTAATCACGTGTCGTTTTTGCCGATGTTGTATTTCTTTCTAATGTATTATAATAATCTGTTAAAAAATACTTCAAGTATAAGATAAACTGTGCTCCTGTGTATGAAGAAATGAGAGATGAGAAAAATGAAATGTTTTATACAAAATGTGTTAAAATTAGTTTTAAATCCACACTCACTCTATAGACAGTATATGTCCATACACAAGGTATGGTTGGTTGTATATAGACAATTAAAGCACTGATTGTAGTAAGTCTGTTGACAAACCACTTTATAGACTATTTTTCATAACCATTTACTCAACTGGTAATTTTTATGTTGTTACAATCTGTTTAGAAAAACAAATACAATGTCCCTGCAGAAGTAGTGTTGATAAAGTTATATTTTTCTGTGTATGTTCAAGCCAAGCTCCGCTCTTAGAAGAATTAGGGTGCCCCCTTGTGCACAAAGAAAATATCCTGGTCATGAAGGCGCTTCCCATGTATGATAAAATTCCCTTTAGAAAAAATGTACTGCTCCTAGAGATATGGCGTTCAACCAGAGAAATATGTGTGTTTGTTTTTTTCTACTTTAAAGATAGGTGGGACAAGCACCAGGCATTCTCTGTTATGTTTTTTGTTGCTTTTCTTGACTTTCGTTTAGTGCCTTTGCTGCTGTTTCTAAACTATTTTCTAACAAGCACTTGATATTATGTTCTGTGTGCTGGTATAAATACTTTTACTGGACAAACACTTGGGCCACGCCTTATTGTGACTGTGTACTTATGTCATGCTTGATAATTAAAATTATGAAAGTAAGTTATGAAACATGTACACATAGATAGGCGTTATTGAAATGTGAAATATTTTAGTCAGTGGAGAGTCTACAAAGGTCAAACGCTTTATTGCTCAGATGAAGAAATTTCTGAAATGTAGAGAATCGGTGATGGGTACAAAAGAACACAGCACATTTATTACTAAGGTGTTCCATCACTTAAAACAATAAAAATGTAAGTATTATTCAGGATACTATAACACAGTGAAGGACATGGGAATGTGTCTTTACTGCTGTTGCTCCATCTGTGTCATTGTAAGTGAGTTATTCAGAAACCATTATAAACCAGTGCGCTCATACACAGTGTATCCAACTACCAAAAACTGGTGTCATTTTCAAATGTTGTGTGTTTTAAATGGTTTCTCTTTCTGTTTGCTGCACCTAATAACTTTTTAAATATTAAGACAAGCTTGATGGGAGTAGAAACAGTGGACTGGACCAAGCACCACACTATTAACTGGTTCAAATGAGGTTGTAGAGCACGAAAAGGGCTGAATAACACACGTGTGACGACCCCATAAGGATATTATTTTTTATTGAAACATTAACAAACACACTTAAGAAAGGGGTCATGTTTCCATTAGTAACTCTTGATTGTTCTTTCCCAGTGAACATGGACGCTTTGTTGATCATGTGTGATATGTTTAAATAAATGACTGCTATTCAGTAAATTCATACTGTTGTCTTATATGAAGCAGAACATTTTTTCTTATGATTTGTACCTTCTTACTTTGAAATGTATTTCCCCCAGAAATCATGAGGATAAAAATAAACACACAAACAGTATTTGTCTAGATCTCTGTATAAGGCTAGAGTGACACTCATAATTAATAAATATAAATAATCATAATAATGGACAGAGTGGATTAATGGACTGCACGTAGTCACACCATCATGTGGTCATTCTAACAGTGACGCACCCTCTGACGGGCACAGGAGAAGGTATAGCATCATCTACCTCAATGCAAGTGTCTATGTAAGGGTCGAGAAGCACCATGTTTGGGAAGGCTCTGTTACTCTTCCTCTCACTGACTAGGTATATCTGGCCACCAACTGTGGTGCATCCACAGAAGAACTTCTTCTCCAGATTTTCCTCCTCCAGCTCAGACCACTCGTCTGTGTCCATGTCAAAACGCAGGGCTTGGCCTCCAAACAGGTAGAGGGCACCATTGAGCTCAGTGGCAACCAAGTCGTACCTAGAAAAGAGTTGAGCTATTCACGACAGAGTGTACTAATAAAAAAAACATCAGTTAGCTGTTGTCAGTGTATAAAACTCACTTACCGTGGAAATGGAGAATATGAGACCACATCCCACTGATCCTCCTTCACAATATACCTCTGAATTCCACCATACACCTCTCCATTTTCATCCAGGCCACATGCCACATAGACACATGACCCTAGAGCAGCAGTCGCTGCCCTTTCCACAGCCCTGACCATGGGACTGACCCCCTCCCAACCCTCCTCTGACCCCAGGACCAGCCTTTCTACATCAGCCACTAGGCCTTCATCCATACTGCCACCCAGGACAAACAGTGCTGAGTCCAGCCCTATGGAGCAGTGGCTGTGTCTGGACTTCTGCAAGGCTGGCCCATCCACCCAACGCTGGTTCCTACATTCGTATATCTTGACCCAGTCCACACTGAACCACAACACATCCCGAAAATAGCCACCTGTCACAAACACACTGTCTCCTAAATGATGAGAATAGAAATATAAATTATAATATTAAAATGCAAGATGAGAACTTTAATAGCAAGCATGTTATTGTTATGTCACTTTCCTTATTGTGAAAATACATACATTCAGCCCTGCATTAATCATCTGTTAATACTCTCATCTCAAACATCATGAACATTGTCATTTCATTGGAACATTACCTAACGCAGCTACAGAGTACTGCGTAAGGTTCTTCCTCTGCAGAGGTGCACAGCACTGCCATCTACCACTGAGCGGATGAAACTGGTACAGGGCCTGTTCTTCCTGATCATGGGGACCACCCAGTATAAAGAGGGTTTCTCTGGCCCTGATTCTTGTCATTGACCTGCCCATTGACCAAGATGCTGGGAAATGTTCATTCAGCATGCAGATGAGCTTGGCTCTAGGATCAGAGCTTTTCATTCTGGTCAAAAGTTCAGTGATGAATAGTAAAGACAGTGACTCAGGCCTCACCAGCTCAATGAGCTCCAAAAAGTGTTCTTCTCGTTTGGGGTCAAACGACACCCAGCGTAGGATGGCCTCTAAGGCCAGATCATCCTTATGGATGGCCAGGTCATCACTGGCGATAAGGTCTGCTATGGTCTCCTTAGACAGGGACAGGAAGTCCTCTTCAGCAGATACAGCAGAGAAGTGTGTGAGCACCACCTGCCGTGCTGCAGTGTAGAGGTGAATGCAGCCTAGCTGCCAGGCATAGGTCATCATTCCCAGACAGTTACTGAGGTGCAGCTCACGCTCCAGGAACTTGCAGCACAGCAGCCTGGCTTGCTCAAACTGAAGAAAGTCTGCAGTCTCTAGGATCCCCAGAACATTTTCTCTGTCTAAAGCTAGGCTGGATGTCCTGCTGTAATCCATCAAGACCTTAAATTGCTGTAGATCCACCCCGTTGATAACAACTTTCTTTTTGCTACTCTCCACACCACAGCCAAAGAACAGAGCCCTGAAATAGGGACTCTGGAGGGCAAGATGTTGACGGTTGACGTAAAAACTCTCTCCTTCAACCTGTAGAATAACATCAGGGCTTGTGGCAGCCTCCGAGTCATTCACATACCGAGTGGACTCACCGCCCTGTCGTTTGTTTTCTTGGTCAGAGGGAATTGTCAATCTGCAGCTCTGAGGTCTCAGTTCGGTGTCAGCTCTGCAGGCCATGCCACAACAAACAGCCACACCACCCGACCTTGTTCTGGTTTACAACACACCAACTGGTGTTATTAATAGCCTTTCCCATGACTGACTGCTGGCTGAATACAGGGGAAATAAAGTCACTTATACGTGTCACTTTATAAGACAACGACTCATTATAGCATATACATACAACAAAAGTTTTATTATTAAATTCTGATAATAATGTCCTGTTTGTAAATTATCAGTAGTCTACAAACTATTAAACAACAAACCGTTGACGTCAGCTACGGGCGCTCTGCGATTTGATTGGTGGAACGTTTCTGAGGTCGCAGTTTAACTTCCGTGTCACAGAGCTAACATGGCGGTGAGTTCGTATGGTTGTCGCATTCAGTCAAACATCATATTGCGTTTTACTCATTTACATTTTTGTGTATATTCCTTTCCTGGAATTATTCATTCTTGACTTGACGTGTTATATAGAAGAGCTGCTCCAAAGAAGCACAGGGTTTTCATTTCAGGGATTTGCTAACTTTGTTAGCTAGGCGGTGCTAACAGCAGCAAATGTGCAGATAGCATACGTGTAACTTAAAAACAATGTTCTTTCGTTCTATGTAGGATAAAGAAAAGAAGAAAAAGGAGAGCATATTCGACTTGTCAAAATACATCGACAAGCCGATTCGGGTCAAGTTTCAAGGTGGACGAGAGGGTATGTGTAATGTGTTAATGCTAATCGGTAGCTACAGTTGCACGTTTGGGCATTGTTTATGATGAAGTCACTGAATTTGTCCAGTCTAACACGACACTGTGCATTTCCCTCTCAGCCAGCGGTGTCCTGAAAGGTTTCGATCCTCTTCTGAACCTGGTGTTGGACGGAACAATCGAGTATATGCGTGGTAGGTGACTAGAAACTCTCCCTCGTGGTTGGCAGTAAATAATGGTCGATGGGGTTACTGTGGAAATAAAAATGCTCAGAGAGAAATGTCCACATTAACTATGATAGCTGAGAGCGAACCAAAAATATGACTTATAGTCATCTCTGTTTAAGTTCTAGTTCATAATTTTATTTTGAGGCTTTAATGGAATTGTTTTGAATGGTTTACAGATTCAGACAATGATTATTTTTCTTATCCTCGTTCATGGAGTACCTCTTCTGGCCATGTGTCTGAAAACAAACTGTAGATTTGTGATTTCACAAAGTGGATTTTTTTTATTTAGCAATCGAGTTTGAGCAAGAATCATATCAATAGTATGACAAACCTCACCAACGAAGATTACTGAAGGTAACAATGCTTAACTGCTAAAAGACACAATCGCCCTCTGTTCTCTCTGTTGCTTATTTGTATAAGCATCACAATATCGCACAACTCCATTACATGGTAACGCTTTTGAGCAAAGACTTACCAATACAGAGTGGGTCAAGAAAACAGTTGTCTGAGAACAGATAGCGCAACGCTGTTCATGTTCTGAATAACAAGCAGCATCCACTACTGTCTTAGATTTTCCTCTTCAGGAAAGAATACTAAATAAAATTTTCTCTATAGTCGAATAAATATTTTCTGCTCATCAGACCATCTAATTTTGAAACGGACATGGAAAAGCTTTGAGAAGGCGCGAGTGTAGAAATGTAGGTCTGTTTATGAGCTGACAAGCAGTTTCAGATAATTTTATTTTTTACAATCTAGAAGTTTAATCGTTTCAGATTTACATATAATAATGTACTGTATTGACTCCTTAATTTCTAGTAGTTCGTGTGTGACGTTTATTTTGGCTCAGTGTCATGCTGTATCGTCCAGACACTTTGACTAACTTACGTTCCCATTATAGATCCAGATGACCAGCTGAAGCTGACAGAAGATACCAGGCAGCTGGGGCTGGTGGTCTGCAGAGGAACCTCCGTAGTGCTAATCTGTCCTCAGGATGGCATGGAGGCTATACCAAACCCATTCATACAGCAGCAAGATGGCTAACGCGCATTTCTGTTGCCTGTTGAGTCACAGACACACACAAACATGAACATGCTTGAATATTTTGAGCTTCTGTTAGTTATAAGTTGTCTTAATTGCAGCAGTAATAATGCATACAACAGTACATTAGTTTTGTTATAAATTGTTAGTTGATCAATGAAAGGACTCTCATAAGCACTTCATTTTGTTTCTGTCTGTGATGTGTATAAATTTGAGTTGTAAAGAACCCACAAGTTTGGGAAATGTGAACATTACCATTTTTGTTTTAGCCAGAACAGGTAAACGTTTTACTATTCTTTGTTGTTTTTGATAAGAAAATAAAAAGAAAATGTATGTTGGGTCTTTGTCTTTCTATGGTTTGTTCGGTCATTTCCATTTAATGAAAATGTTGCTGCAGTTTTTTTTATGGCCCACTGCAGTCATGAGCTAAACTAGAGGACTGGTAGCTAAATGAGTTAAGCGGCAGACTGGAGTGCAGAAGGTTGCAGGTTTGAATCCTGTCTGACTCCTAATCCATCCCCTACCAGGTGTGTCCCTGAGCCAGACACCCAGCGCTAGCTCCTTGTAAGTCGCTTTGGATAAAAGCGTCTGCCAAGCAAAGTAAAGTAAAAGTAAATAGCACAGGTATGAATCCACGGACCTAGTGACCATGTTTTGTTCAGCATCTTTGTTTCTCTGCAGCTTTGGGTCACTGCAGTCTTACTTGACCGGTACTAAAAGCTAATTTTATGGTGAAAAATAAACTGAAATAATACATGTGAATTAGTTACTGCCAGCCGTTGCTTAAGACTTGTTCATGAGCATCTCATCCAACATTTGCCGTCAGACAACTAATGGCTACAGCGTTTACTGCGTGTATTTTCTTTCTGGAAGTAGTCAAACAGAAGTATTTGATTGTGATCTTTCGATGCTTTAAAAGGAATAAAGGAAGTGTGTGTTGTGTGTGAGGGTAAGCCATTCAAGCCTGTCTGCACACTGACAAAGACACATTTGTTGTATTAACTGCTTTAAATTGGTAGTACTTTAAGCAGGGTGGGGTGGGGGGGTGATGTAAGTAAACCAATTGACCTTTGTTAGGTTGTTTCTTTAAGGGAGTGACGGGAGATTTTGTATTTAAACAACCAGCCGGTATAGTCTGTGTTTTTGTACTTTGAAATCAGAAGCTGCTGTATGGAAATCACATGTCAGTTCAGTGTTGGGCTCTAAATGTTACATGCTCATTATTTAAAGTATTAAAGACATAGTGTCATTTTACTGTGAATTACAAGAAAAGTACTTTCTTAAATGTTTATCTGATGTCCCAGAAGCTGTAATCCTGGTAAAAGCACCCTAATTGTTGTCCCGGGACTTTCAGCTGGAAATAAAAGGGCACAATCTCAGGAGACTTCGCTCCTCCTCTGCTGCTCAGCCTCTGAGTCCGTGGAGCAGGCGGCGCAGCGCGGAGCTCCACCGACCCCTTTCCTTCAGGCGGTGCATGCAGGGATACTGCTTCTGCTCTGTTTACCTGGAGATCATGGAGGCTCTGACGTGACACCAGAAATGCCTGTGTACAGCGGGGTGTGACCGACAGATCGGGAGCAAACTGAGGTGAGTTCCCTGCGGGACAGAGGCAACACGCCCCGCGACAGGTGGAGCAAATAGCGGAGCTCTCGGTGCTGCCCCGTGTCTTCTTTCATCCGAGTATCTGTTTGTTTGTGCGTCAAGTCATTCGCTGACCACTGCGGGATGTGGTGAGTGTCGGTGTTCTGGGGAACGAGAGAGGAAAGAGGTGAGTGGGTTCGCTTCAGAACATAAAGCCCGTATTGTCTGATGCTCCACACGGGGATGAACTTCCCGCGGAGACTCAGCGCGTCATTCTGATGGAGCAACTTTCTTCACCTTTTAGGCTTCGATTCATTTCCACCTTAAATGTAACTTCTTTCCACTGTGACCTTTCCCTACGGTATGTAGCCGACAAGCAGCGTAGTCACTCCGGTCTCCTTTACGCACAGGTGCACAATCCCAGCTCGACCTAACAGAATCAAAGCTTCATGTTGCTGATGAAAAAAAAAAAAACAACCTCAATGAAAATTATCTCATAAAGCCATATTTGTTTTACTTATCATTGAAATCAGCCTTTAAGGGCTAGTGCAGATAGCGACACAGAGCTTGTACAGTAGGGCACCTCAACGCAGATTATTATTACTGAAAAATGACTGGAATCGACCTAAGAACTCAGTGAACAACTGTGCGTTGGCCATAAGCTTATGTGCTTTGAAAAGTAAAATGAATATTAGTATTAGATTTTAGGTCATGCCCAGTAATTACAGAATTATTGTTGCATTTTTACCAGGACCATTTTGTCCGATGGCCATAATGATACTGGAGACAGTGGAATGTTAATAGTGAAGTTTTTGCTGTGAAACCAACATGGAGGTGAAGAAGGATGAAGGTGGAGGTCTGTGCTCTTCTTCTATTGCCTGCTACAGGAGCACCCTCATAGCTGCACTCCTCTTCTTCCTCTTTATAGGAGTCTTTGTAGGGCTCCTTATTGGTGAGTCAACAGATAGATAAATATATATATAAATATGAGAAACAGTTATGATATTATATGCTCATTTAGTCCACTGCTCATTTTTCATACTGGTCAGGTCAACTATTATTTCCAAAGCTTGTTAATAATTTCTTCTCTGTTCTCACCAGCGTTTCTAGTGCAGGAGCAGCATTATTTCATGGAGACAGTGGAGCTGCAAGGTCTGAAGTATGATCCTGTTTTGCAGGATCCAAACTCTGCCTTCTACATTGTACTGTCCTCAGTTTTAAAGACTAGGGTTAGTACTGACTGTCACCACTACGAGAGGCGAATGTTTACTTTAAAATGTGCTGCAGCTTCATTAAATGTTTTCTTACAGATTAAAAATGTCTTCGCTGCCTCATCAATATCACATCACTACGTCGACTGTAGTATTGTTGCCTATGGGTGAGTAAAGGTTGACCCCAAATAGATCATTTACTCAAATTTAAGTCATCTGGAAGATTATATATCAAAACTCCCTGCTTTTCCTGTCTTACCAGTAACATCAATGGTGACGTGATGGCAACATTTAGACTGGTCTTCAGGGTGTCTAAGGTCCAGCAGTATTCCGACAACTATGTCCAGGATTTGCTGAGAGCAGGGCTCAGCACAGCATTGCACAAAAAACCACTAGAGGTGCCAGAATTCGGACAGATCAGCGCTATCGTCTTACTGGGTAGTAAAACTATACTGTCATCTGTTCACTGTCTGTGGTCCTGCAAGTGAGGGAGTGTAGTGGAAGTGACAGAAAGACATCACAGTTGTGCATTGTTTAGAGGATCTAATGCTTTGACTTCTCCTCGTTCCCAGGAGCTAGTGGGAAGTCATTTTATGCTATTGGACACGAGATCATGGGTAAGTTAACCCGTATCAAGCACTGCCTGCGTCATACTTTGTGTGTATGACCTCACTGTGTTTTTATGATCTGTGCTCTCCAGGCAGGTGTCCTGACAACACTTTCACCTGTGACAATGGAGAATGTGTCACCAAGTTAAATCCGGAGTGTGACTACATCGTTGACTGTGCGGATCATTCTGATGAAGCTCATTGTGGTGAGTATTACAGTACAGTTCAAGTTTGTAATAATTTAACTCCTGAGATTGGATTTTGTTATTGTTAATAAAGAAAGGTTAACACGAACCACAGCAGAATATACTGACACAGAGTTTAAAGCTACTGAGCTACTGCTAGTGTAAGAAAAACCATCACTGCTCTGCATCATCTGCTCATCAGCCTGCGGTACGCGTCCCGCCATGGGGAGTCGAGTTGTGGGCGGGGAAGATGCTCGACAAGGAGAATTGCCATGGCAGGTCAGCCTGAGGCTCAGTGGACGTCACACCTGTGGAGCCTCCATCATCAACGAACGCTGGCTGGTCAGTGCAGCACACTGCTTTGAGAGGTAGGCAGCAAGAACAAGTTAAGTCAGTGACAACTACAGGTGCTACAGGAGCATTCAAAAATTATGAGTGTCGCAGCTGTGTTAAGTTTTTAACCTCTTTCCTTTCTGTTTTTAGAAACAATGACTCCAGAGAGTGGACTGCCCTGGTGGGGGCAAGCCTGGTTAGTGGAGAAGAGTCACAGTCAAAAGCGATAAACATTAAGTCGCTGATTGTTTCTCCAGACTACAACCCAATGACCACTGACAGTGATGTGACTGTACTGGAGCTGGAGACCCCTCTCACCTTCGGCTCCTATATCCAGCCTATCTGCTTACCCTCCTCCTCTCACGTCTTTGTTCCCGGCCAGAGCTGTGTGGTGTCAGGGTGGGGCGCGTTAAGCCAGTATAACAGTGAGTGTGCTGGAAGGCGTAAACCTCAACACAACATTAAAATAGGAATTCAAAGAGAGAATTGTCAGATTTTTTTTAATATTCCGATGTCATGGTCTCAATAATATGCTTTATTTTTATGCTGTAGTTCCATATAACGTCCAGGCTCCTATCACAGCATTATTCTCTTACATTAACCATGTGCGTGACATGTACTGCAGTTATTACAGGTGTTGATTTGTACTACATCCGTATACTACGCTGTATTCTTGCTGTTTAATAACATCTTATTAGCCATTACTCTTTCTATTAATCTCAACATTTTAAATCACTGCGCAGCTACTCATTTAATGAAATGTGGTCGACGTGAGTAACAAGTCACCCCAAATGCCCTGTGCTATATGTCGTTCAGCTGAGGTGCCTCCTACACTGCAAAAAGCTGTGGTGAAAATCATCGACTCCAAAGTGTGCAACAAGTCATCTGTGTACAGCGGCGCTGTTACTCAGAACATGGTGTGTGCCGGATTCCTGCAGGGCAAGGTGGATTCGTGTCAGGTCAGTGTTGTTGTTTCACTTTTTTTGAAAATTGTTCTCATGAAGCTACAATAGCCTGAGCTATCGCCTTACATGGTCCTACAATACTTTCTGTGGTGACCTGGTGTCTCTTTTCTTGTTTGCCCCACTCTGAAGGTTTAGGCCTGTTTCTGTTATTTTTATCTTGGCATAACATGGGGTGTGGTGGTAACATGATGCGGCTCAGGCCTTTTAACAAAGCTGAAGCAATTACTGTTTCAAAGTGCACCATGAAAATGTATTCGTACACTTTTTAAGCTCAGAACAGTTTTGTCGCTTTATTGAGCCATTACAGGATAAAATCAATTATTTCTTTCATACAGGGTGACTCTGGAGGGCCCCTAGTGTGTGAGGCGGCTCCAGGACGGTTTTTCCTGGCTGGGGTGGTGAGCTGGGGTGTGGGCTGTGCCCAGGTCAACAGGCCTGGGGTATATTCTCGCGTCACCAGGCTGCGTAATTGGATTCTGAGTTATGCAAATCCCAGCTTGGTCCATGATTACTCCCAGCACGTTCCCACAGTAGCATCTACTGCAGCAGAAAGGAGTTTTAATAATTCACTACTGCTAAGGACCATAGCGATGGATGTGTTGCCTGCACCAACAGTATCTGGTAACGACAGCTCAGAGCAACTTGACAAATGACAAATCCTTTGTAACAAACACATTCACCACAGCACAAAAAAGATGGGCAAATATAAATATTATTTGTTAGTTTTAGTTTCTAGACTAATATCCATGCTCTCTGCCCATTGTTTGTCAGGTTTAAACTGCAGTGGAAACTATCAGTGCAGCACCACCACCTGCATCAGCAAGGTTAACCCAGAGTGTGACGGAGTCTCTGACTGCCCCAACCAGACAGATGAAAGAAACTGTGGTAAGTTAGGAAGCATATACAGGACATTATACCCTGTATTTAAAGGTCATACTTCTAAATCTAGTTTCTGTTTCAGACTGTGGTGTGCGTCCTGCTTTGGGCTCCCACAGGATAGTAGGTGGAGTAACAGCTCGGAGGGGTGAGTGGCCTTGGATTGGCAGTCTCCAGTACCAGAGACTTCATCGTTGTGGTGCTACACTCATTCATAAGAAATGGTTACTCACAGCAGCACACTGCTTTAAAAGGTATGTGTTCACCAGCACATTGGAAGTCGTGCACCACATTTTCATTTCAACACAAAGAAAACAAAATGATACTGAGCCTGCAGTAACATCTGTCAAAACCCACACATTTAGTGATCCTAGTCCCACTTACTGGGCTGTAAGCCTGGGATCTGTGCTGCGCTCTGGGGTGGGAGCACTGGTCATCCCTATCCAGAGGGTTATCATCCACCCAGCCTTCAATGGCACCAACATGGACATGGACATAGCTCTGTTGGAGCTTGCAGTCCCAGCCCCCATCTCCTACACCATCCAGTCTGTCTGTCTCCCTTCACCGGTGCACCACTTCCTGAAAAACGCAGAGTGCTACATCACAGGCTGGGGCTCCATGAGGGAAGGAGGTGAGAGAAGCAGACACAGCTACCTACAAGTCATCGCACAGATTGCAAGTGCATCATTTTTGTATAAATACAAGAAAACAAAAGAAGACCAAAAGCTTTCAAATTGTTACGACCCTAAAGATGAAACCTTTTGATAATGCATAACCCATTTATGTAATTGTTGTTTCCGCAGGTTCATTGACCAACCTGCTCCAGAAAGCACCAGTGAAGGTCATTGACCAGGCAGACTGCCAGCAGTCTTATGGCAACGTGCTGACTACCAGTATGATGTGTGCCGGGTACATGGAGGGAGGCAGAGACACCTGTTTGGTGAGATCAACTACCTTTCTCTTAACCTAGAAATGGGTCCAACATGGAGGTGATGCAGTCTTGGGAAATATATATAGTAAGACTGCAGCACTTGTTAGCCTACTGTTCAGAGGCTTGGGGGGGGGGTTATCAGGTCAGAGAAAAATAAAACTTACCTCCTTCCCTGTGGAAGTTTCCAGGATTTCACATTAAGGAAATGAAAATATATGAACAGATATGTAATAATTTTAATGCTTGTTCGACTTTAACCTTCAATCACGGTGCAAGCATGACGGAGAGAGAGTAGAATTTCTTTCTTAAAAAGACAGAGCCTCTTTTCTCACCTGCTCACTCTCTGTAATCTTCTTATGTAAGGAAACCCACGTGCATTCCTGACTCGGCTAAAGCACCTGGTATCTAACTATCCATCCAAATGACATTCTCTTTCTCACCCTCTCTGGAGATCTCAGAGAATTGAAATCATTTTCATTTCTAACTACACATTAACACGATTGTTCCTTCTGTATGTCATTTTTTCTATCGCCTAGGGAGACTCTGGAGGGCCAATAACTTGTCGGCAGCTCTCTGGCAAGTGGTTTATTGCTGGAGTGACCAGCTGGGGACATGGATGCGGGCGAATTGGTTTTCCAGGTGTTTACACTCGTGTGACGTCTGTCAGGAAATGGTTGTCCTCATACCTGCCTTTCTGAAGAGGCACAAAAATACATGCAAAGTAATACCTACGTGAACAAAATGGATTCTCTTTATATATCTCCAAAAAAACTGTACTGTACAAGGACTAAAGTCATCCTAAAAGACACACACCTGCTTCCACAGTGACCCACACTTCATAGGTGCTGTTTGTAATACTGTGCAATCATCTGAACTGGGACCACTTTATTTCCACGTGTACTGAAGACACCAGGACACTACATCTGTGACTTACAGATACTCTGCTAGCAAATGCATGATTTTAAAATATTTATTTCAGTTATTTATTTTCCTGACTGGTGAACATACTGTACGCTGTGTGTTTATTCACTTTATGCGAGGCTCAGAATATTCCGTGTGTGGGACATTGAGGGTACGCTCCCTCGGTTTTTGTACCTATTTCCTAAAAATAAATATTCAATATTATTGAAATATGAAGGAAGCTATAGTTATGTATGAATTCTGAATGAATGTTGGAAAAAGCTTTAAATAAGTTGGCCTTTACCTTGAGTTCGATAAATGAAACTCATGTTTCATGATTGACAAGATATATTGATTTGTTTTAATGAAAATCTGCGTGCAGTTAAATGTCAGATCACACAGACAAATATGCTTGCTTCTCTGGTTCTTACTTCCCTGCTACAACTCAGCAAGATAGAAAAAAAGGGTTCCCAGACATCTGACAAACCGTGCACACAACACTGAGAAAAGCTCAGTACCTATCCACAGCCAGGCAGACCCTGCTGAAACAAGCCTGCTACTGTGAAGGGCAGCAGATAGAGTGACAACTGGAAAACAGGTCAGACAAAAACAGACAAAACAGTTTTGTTCTCCAGGTGTACTTTGATATAGGACTCTGTGGAGGCCTGTGAATGTCAGGATCACAGCTGTAAAAACACCAAGATGCTCCTCAAGTACTGTTGATTTTAATTAGATATTTCAGAGTGTTAAGGAAAACATGTCTCGTTCCTTAAGGTCTCTAGTTGTGCTGCCTGTATGTTTTCTATGCACAAATGAGTCCAATATTCAGATCCACAATGAAACAAATGGAAAATAAACACGGGAACAATTATTGTGACAGAGGATTCTGTGGAGGCCTGTGAATGTCAGGGTTGAGTTTAGAGTTATCAGTATCATGTGTCCTGGTTATAGAGACTCTTTAAACATTCAAACTTTGCTTCATAACAGAAAGCTGTCAAGCTAAATAAACTGGATTATTTGAAGCCATGCTAATTCAAACTAATCAACACAATTTCCTAAATGGCTAACTTTATTTAGGAGCACTGAGAGCCATATCTATCCCAGCATGCAATATGCACATGTACAGGGAAATGAAGAGATTCCAAGTTATCTGTCATGCTGCAGCTTATAACAAAGCATGGCTACTTGTTAATCAGAAAAGTCATTTTTACATAGCATAAAAACACTTCTTTTGTTACAGCCGTGTTCCTTGGAGCAAAATGAAAACGTCCACAGAGATATCGTTATGGCAAGAGTCCACAGGCTCCGTTCGCCTGTCTGAGAGGTATCTGCTGATGGTGTACTGCTTCTGCACAGTCTGTGACCTCCACCAGCGGGCTGTGCTCCTCTTCACTGAAGCAGCTTCCCGAGGAAGGGAAGGGCGACTACAGAGATGTTTACATACGAGCTCTTTCCCTCTGTAACCTGGAGTTGTATGTTCGCGACACGGTGTTCCAGGCATCCATGTATCGGTCCATACACATGGCAATACATTTCTGCAAAGCAAAAGCAGACAAAAGCAGTCAGTCTTGGTCTTTCTGAGTCTGGGCTACTACCAATTAGTTAGTTTATCAACAACTAACCTGACGAGTTTTGTATTTAAAAATTAATTATTTATTACAATTTCCCAACAGAGAAGTACATATTTGTTTTATTGCAGACATTATTATATTTGCACCATGTTGGACCAATAAGCCAGTGTGACCGAGAACTAAGAAAAGCAGTGAAATTTTACATTTAACAGTCTGGACAATGTGCTCTTTCACATTATATAAATATGTATGATTGAAGTATGATTTTTGCATGTGAAAACAAACTTCTCCTCCCTACATACCTGCTCAGAGTTGTCCAGTGTGCTTCCAGGTTTCCCTATGCACTTCTTGAAGCACTTCTCTGTCATCCTCTGAAGCACGAGTGAGAATCGTAGTTATGACATTTTCCTCATTAACATGTCTGTATAGCTAGCTTAGCTGCGGTGTACACCGACTTACCTGCAGTAGCTCCTGAGCGTTAGCCACGGCGATCTGAACCTTGACCTGCTCCATGATGGTGCCGGTGTCCACTTTACCACCGGCTCCTCCCGCGGAGAAGTCTGAACCAAACCCGTCCATTTCTACCGGAGTTGTTGCAGAAAATGTACACTTTCAAACTATGCACGTGTGTCGGCTCGGTTTGGCTAACGTTATCCCGATGCCCTTGACAGTCGCGGAAGTCCGATTGCGTCATTTCCGTAGAGAGGACACGGACTCATGGGAACTGTAGTTTTTGTGCACGAAAACAACACACCACTTCCGATGGCATATTTAAAATATTTTTCTGTAAGGATGTATATGCTTAATGCTTAGACACAAACCCTCGTCAGCACACACCCACCTACTACTGAACCAACAGGGACACATGTTTACCACGCGGTGGCGCTCTAACCCACTCGATTTTCCAGCGACCGTATAGTGAAGGGAATCAGACCAGATTGGGAGCTATTTTCTAGTATGCCACCAGCATCCACCAGTTTCCTATTTTCTTTACGTGCAATTAAAACCTATATTGCACTTTTTGGAATTAAATTTTTTTTTTTTTTTTTTTGGGGGGAGGGGGGGTTGTTGTAAAAATACAAATACAGTATCCTAAAACATTTACAAATATTAATTGTCATCATCACATATTCTTTAATTCATTATTGCATCTGCCAGTTTAGGATTGTTATGATTACTGGAAAACAGCCATAAACAAATACACTAAATAGCTGATATGTGTACATTTATATGCGTGTTTTGTGTATGTATATACAGTATATATTATTACCATATGTGAAAAACTTTTGACTGCTTGCATAACATAAATGTATGACATTAAATGCATAAAATTATGTGCACAGCACATAATTTTTCTAACAAAAAAGTCATATTCTTCCTATCCATTGCATAATTATACTGCATTGTTGCTTAGCCACTCATTCCAAGGCTGTTATTGTAAAGTTGCTGCGCCAACTTGCCTACAGTTGTCAATTTTCCTGCGTAAATATATAAAGTATTTACTTCAAACTGAAACTACACTGAAGTCAGGCGCCAGCTGCAGAAATAGAAAGTCTGCATTGTTTGGTGTTCAGGCCGAGACACAAGAGTGACCCCCCTCTAAGGACCCCTCTGCTTATGTTTCAGATAGAATGACCTCACTAAGACCACCTGCCTTGAGTGAACAAATACTTTGGTACAGTGAGTCTGCAGGCAACAATGGAGTGACGGTTACTGTCATCAAACTGAATCTCTCTGAATCGTTTGTTATGATGCTGGGGGTCTTGAGGAATAAATGTGGGGGGTCTGATTAGTGGCGTGTCTGCCCATGAGTACTTAACAATCAGATACCTGACCCTAATCCTAAACTGTAACCATAACCTAACTGTAACATCAACTGTAAAGACCAGTCAAAATGGAAACATCTATACAACAGTTGGATAAAACTGAAATTCGTCCACAAACCAATAGAAATGTGTGCACATACACACACATCCTGCACGTCCTCAGAACAGCTTGGCTTCAAGCCACTGGGCTGAATAGGGGGTGGAGAGGGGGTTGGGTTAAAGTGCAGCAAAATGAATTAACCCTAGATTACAATCATGAGTTCATTAATCTAATCGTCTTAAATTCCTAATCTGCTGTAGGCACACTTGGATGTATGAAAGCATTTGGCCCAGTCAGCTAAATGAGGCAGGAGTGGTTATGACAATATGAACGGTGTTTATTGGTGTCAAATGTTTAGGTTACACAAGTCTGTAAGTAGTTACTTTGGGACTTTGAAGTGTAATGAAAGACATTTGGTAATTTGAGATTTGAGTGGCGCTCAAATTGAATAGGGAATAAAATAGAAGTAAAGGGAGCAAGGGAGAAGAGAGAGGGAGGTAAAAAAAACCATTGACTCAGGTGCTCAGATCGGGCTGCAAGCTGCAAAGCCAGTCTCTATCACATGACATAGTCACTCTCTGAGCTGCTTTTGTTTGAATAATTTCAGCCAAATTAAAAGTATCTTTTTGTTTCATTTTGCGTAAAAACTACATGTTTTATAAGTGATGCATTCTCATTTAATGACTAACATGGTGGGTTTTTTTGCAATAAAATAAAGCACCACTCAAGTGCCCATTGAGATACCAGGCCACACGGGTGCATTAGAAATGTGTTTGTTTCCTTTATGCCAATGAGCCACACACACAAACTCCTGGTGTTGTACTGGCACTTGTGAATCCAGCTCTTAATAATGTCATTAATTCCACCTGCGGACATGTTGGGACATGTCCCAAGGAAGTGTTAGGTTCTTGTTGCACAAAAAGAATACATTTGCATTGTGCTTATTTAAATTACACTTCTTGATATAGAAAGTAATAGAAAAACAAAATATTTATACTAACTTTTACAGTTTGTTCAAATAATAATTAGGTATAAATATATCTACAAAAATACACTTGTTTTGGTCAGATAGTACTTAAAATATCTGTATATCTTTAGTAACTGTGTTTTATCATATTCTGAGTGGCCTAGGACATTCCTTGTATGCATAAGCTGAGTTGGCTTGTTCTTGACTGACCTGATTCTTGTCCCGATAGCCTGCCTGGAACTGAGGGACATTCTTGATAAATTCCTGTAAACCTCACGAGTACTTAAATTCTTCAGAAAATGCCAAGAATTCAGAAAAAAAATCTCATGGTCGTTAGAGGGACTTAAACCTGCCATCATATGATCATTAAGACTGCTGCTTGTGTGGAGCAGTGGGCGAGGACAACACCAGGCCTTGTGTTGGAGGCAAAAACACATTTTGTGCCATGGTTGTGGCAAAGTCATGGAATCTGAAAACATATCATATCATGTTATGTTACCTTATTATTTCTGATGACATGATGAAGCAGCTCAGCTTCACTGTGCCACATATTTTAAACAAATGACAATAATTATGAAGTTTGCATTTGTAGGACTGTTAGGACAGTAAAACGGAACATTTTAAATCAAAAAGAACAAAGGACAAACAATACCAACATATAACCTACATCATTCATATTTTGTCTTTCTGTGTTTTATATGGTTCATACAAAGCTCTTGTCATAGTGCAGGTGCTGTATTAATAAACCTGCGTTTCTTTGATACTGGTTTATCTGTGAGATTAAGGTGTTTTTAACACCACTGATGTCTTCCAGTAATTGCTGGCCTGGTAGCTCCATGGTTAAGGCAGAGGGCTGGGATGCAGGAATAGCGGGGTCGATTCCCAGCTGAGTCACCCAGCCCATCCCACATACCAGGTGTGTCCCTGAGCGAGACACTCAGCGCTAGCTCCCCGAGCGCCGCCTGTGGCTGCTCCCCCCAAGGGGGGAGGGGTCAAATGCAGAGAAGACGTTTTGTTGTAACATGTAAAAATGTATCAAACAATAACGTGGATTCCTATTCATGCGTCGTCCTGGACACGGATAAAGAAGTAAGAAAAGTCTCCTCCGCATGTTTCAGCCCATTGGAGGACACCAGCGGGAGTGGGCGGGGCCAGAGAGGACGGGAGTGGGCGGAGCCAGAGCGAACACTACCACCGCCTCTGCTCCCTCTCCGCGCTGCGCTCGCTGCTCTGCTGCAGGCTGCATGAGAGGCTTCCTGGGAACAAGCCGAGCGACTAACTTTTTATTTTGTGCCTGCGCGTTAAAACCCAAAGATCGCGACGCACACAGATGGCACGACAATTTCCGCGCAATTTGGGACACGACACGGCTTTAAACCCGCAGCGCCGATGCGTCTAAAGTGAAGCGCAACTTCAAACAAAAGCCAGCAACGGAACAAGTTGTAACCGAGATAAAGGAATCCGGATCAGCGCCGCTCCTCTCAAGGTAAGGATCCAACTCCCCGAGATACGCGCTCGTTTGGCTTTAGTCCAACTTCCAAAATGTGAGGAGCTCGCTTTCAGTCTGCAGCCTCGGATCCTCTGAAGTCGCTGGATGTTTGCGTGAAGGCTGCTGCTAACTCGGGAGGAAAGTTGAGCGCATGGTGGACTGCTGAGTGGAGTTTTCATGCTGAGTCTCTCCGCGGAAGTCCAGCGTCCCCCTTTCTGTGGCTTTGAAAAGCCGACTTAAACGTGTCTGCTGTGAAACAATGGGGGCTTTAAAGCGGAAGATATTTATTCGCTCGTTTCCAGGTTGTGTACAGGCTTTATTAGCCTTGTGTGCCATGACATGATTATTGCAAGCGGGGGATTTTCATAACCAGGAGAAAATGTGTTAGTGATCGCTTTTTAGTACGTTTTTATTACAGAATGCAATAAAGTTAAGCTTTAAGTTCAATTCAGCTTAAATAATTACTCCGCATTAAAGTCTCTCCCTGTTTTTGACTCCAAATCCGTCTAAACCTGTGGTTTTCATCTGTTGCACAGTGGTTACATAATTTAGTTCTTAAGGAGCTGATCTGAGGTGTAACATCTTATGTGGGCTCCAGAGCTTTGCCCTTGGCACCATCTTGTATGTGAGCCAGCTGAGAACAGGAGGTTGGCAGGAATTTACTGGCTCAGGCTGTGGTTGGAGGCGAGTCAGAGCCCTGAAATGTTTATAGGGGTGGAAAGATGTGACGAGGGAAACACGCCCAGGTGTTGCTACTTTACTTTACATACATATCGCAGCTGGTTGTGTTAGGAACAAGTTCGTGTAGCTCATGGTTGATGATCTATATTTCATGGTGTAAATCCCCAGTGTACACACACACACACACACACACACACACGCTGATATAATGTGGGAGTGTTCCTTATCTGATCTCCTTTCATCTCTCCAAAGTCTGAAGTTCATTTCCGCCGCAACACAGCAAACTGATATCAGTATTGTATTTCTGTTGGCACAGCGACTTTCCTTTAATCCTAAAATGTGAGGAGCATGTAGGGTAGTGTTCGCATCAAGAGGTGTGTGCATGACGACTAAATGCTTATATTTGTCCTTTATTTCCTATTTCAGATTCAAGACAAGATGTCTGTCAGCAACCATGAAAACAGAAAGTCTCGCTCCAGTTCAGGCTCCATGAATATTCACCTCTTCCACAAGACGTCTCACGCTGACAGTTTGTTGACTCAACTCAACCTGCTGCGCAAGCGAAGAGTCTTCACAGATGTGGTCCTGAAGGCCGGGAACCGGTCGTTCCCCTGCCACCGCGCCGTCTTGGCCTCTTGTAGTCGCTACTTTGAGGCCATGTTCAGCGGTGGGCTCAGGGAGAGCCGTGACGCTGACGTCAACTTCCACGACTCCCTCCACCCGGAGGTGCTGGAGCTCTTGCTCGACTATGCCTACTCAGCTCGCATACTCATCAATGAAGAAAACGCAGAATCGCTCCTGGAAGCCGGAGACATGCTTCAGTTTCACGACATCAGGGACGCAGCAGCGGAGTTTCTAGAAAAGAACCTCCACCAGACAAACTGTCTGGGGATGATGCTGCTGTCGGATGCTCACCAGTGTCAGAGACTGTATGAGCTGTCGTGGAGGATGTGCCTGGCAAACTTTGCAACTCTCTTCAGGACGGAGGACTTCCTCAGTCTGCCCAAGGACAAAGTCCAGGAGCTGATCCTCAGTGAAGAACTGGAGGTGGAGGATGAGAGCCTTGTGTATGAGGCTGTTATTGACTGGGTGAAGGCGGATATGGAGCGAAGGCATAGCGAGCTGCCCGAGCTGCTGCGCTGCGTCCGCTTGGCGCTGCTCCCCGAAAGTTATCTACTTAAGAATGTGGCATCAGAAGAGCTGGTGATGTGCCACAAAGTGGGTCGGGAGATTGTCGAGGACGCCGTGCGGTGTAAGATGAAGATCATACAGAACGACGGCATTGTGACGGGGTTCTGTGCGCGGCCAAGGAAGGTCAACCAGGCTCTGCTGCTGCTGGGGGGACAGACTTTCATGTGTGATAAAGTCTACATGATTGACAACAAGACCAAGGAGATCACCCCCAAAACAGACATCCCCAGCCCCAGGAAAGAATGCAGTGCCTGTGCCATTGGTTGCAAGGTGTGTATATGTGGCCTACTTGACTATTTGCATTTTCATGAAGTGTTTTTCACATGAACCTATAATGTGATTTCTCTTCCTGTGCCTCAGGTCTATGTGACTGGAGGGCGTGGATCTGAGAACGGCGCCTCCAAAGATGTCTGGGTCTACGACACATTACACGACGAGTGGTCCAAGGCCGCTCCCATGTTGGTCGCCAGATTCGGACATGGCGCTGCAGAACTTGACCACATGCTGTACGTTGTGGGAGGACACACTTCTCTTGCGGGATCCTTCCCCGCCTCTCCATCTGTGTCTCTTAAACAGGTGGAGCAGTATGACCCTCAGACCAATAAATGGACCCTGGTGGCACCGCTCAGAGAAGGCGTGAGCAATGCTGCCGTCGTTGGTGCCAAAAATAAGCTCTTTGCCTTCGGAGGTACGAGCGTGAACAGAGACAAGTACCCCAAGGTGCAGTGCTTCGACCCTTGCCAGAACCGGTGGTCGGTACCGGCCACGTGTCCGCAGCTGTGGCGATACACTGCGGCAGCACTAGTTGGCAACCATGTTGTTGTGATCGGCGGCGATACCGAATTCTCAGCCAGCTCTGCTTACCGGTTCAACAGTGAGACCTACCAGTGGTCGAAGTTTGGTGACGTGACGGCAAAACGGATCAGCTGCCATGCAGTGGCATCAGGAAACAGACTGTACGTGGTTGGTGGGTACGGAGCTCAGAGGTGCAAGACGTTGGACTGTTACGATCCGTCCTCGGACGCCTGGGACAGCGTGACCAGTGTGCCCTACTCGCTTATCCCTACTGCCTTCGTCAGCACATGGAAGTACCTCACAGCATAGAGAGACACACTGACTGACGTTTCCATGGTGAGTAATTGTAGTTTCCTTAAACTGACAATGTCTTTAAACAACACTTCAATTATATTTACTATTCATAGTGTCACTGTCAGATAACACACAGGAGCACTCTTTATGTCTCTAATCTGTTTAGACGCCATTGTTGGTTATTTAACAGACCCAGGCGAACATCAGTCTGAGCTGGACGAGGCCAGTTTACAACCCTTGCTGTTTTCAGGGTTGCTAGTGGTTACAGTTACACATTATCTAGCTGCTGTGACGGCTGGGTGTTGAATAAACACGGCGGAGTCCTGGTTTTAAGAGCAGGAGGAATGTCAGCAGTGCTGGTAATTACAGAGCGGGAGCTGCAGCACAGTATCTCTGTAAGTAGCAGGAGTTCGCTGAGAGGCAGGGATCAGGTCTGCGCTTGTAGTGGGCAGACTGCTGTGCATGGCCAGCATCGGGTGCTAACTGCCTAGTCAGTACCATAAAACCCACCTCCTAATCAGTCTGTGCTTCAAATGATGATCACATGGAAGCAAAAAAAATGAATAAACCACCGAATGACTTATTCATTTACAGTATCATATCTACTGGCAGAAGACGAGGCCGTCTGTTCAAACCTATAATCTTATCTGGCTTTTATTAGGGAGTGGACATATCCATCCCAAGATATGAAAATCTGACTGGCTGTGATGTAACGTACCGTATCAGTGAAGAATTGTTTAGCCTAATCTGCCCGGAGCACCAACAGGTGGCAGTTTTCACAGCTTCATGTGAGATAAAAGATGGTACATTTTTCCAGAGGTGTGTGTTCAGTTTTTACCAAACGGTGAGACAGGAGGGATGACGGGGCTATAAAAAAAAGGGTTTTGTGCGACTGAATAAATCAAGAAGAACTAAGATTTGACTGGCACCAAGTCAAATCTTAGTTCTTCTTTTCTGCCTTTTCTTGACAGGATTTCATTCGTGTGATTTTAAATACACCTTTTTTTATGCTGCCAAGAAGATTGGAAGTAAATCTAAGCGGAAGCAAGTGAGAAGCAGAGGGCTTATGTGTGCCTTGTGTCTACAGTAAACAGCTGGATATGATGAAGCCGGGGGCTTAGCGTTATGAGGCTGTTGGTATGAACGTCTCAGTGGCACTCAAGTTTAATTGGTTCCACTTTGAGTCAGACAGGCCGTCTGTGAGAGATCAAGCCACCACATCCTTACAATTAGATGCCAAAACAATTCTGAGGGAACAACAAAGTTTCAGAACAGGTCCCTTCACACACATGCGCGAAGGAGGCGAAGTGGAGCACGAGTAAGACCAGGAGAAGCAACGCTATATTTTGTGCCGTTTGGCAGCCGAGACTAACGCCTGCCTAAAAATACTTCACTCCCAAGGCTGTCAACTCTCAGCTGGGGTCAGAGAGGAGAGGAGTGCATGCGCGTGTTGCCTCCGTGTTTTTGATGGGATTGAAAACCAGCAGTCGTCTGTAGTAATAATTAGCAGTAGTGTGAGTTTTGATGCACTTCTGAAACTACTTTGTGCTACTCCGTCTCTCTCGCACACACACACACACACACACACGCAGACAGGCACAGGCACATTGCTGGCATTGCCCGTCCTTTAAAGGGCCAGCCATCCTTACTCTAATTTGGGAGGAATGAAGGTGTGGCCTGCATTCCCATTAGTAAACATTTGGTAATGTTGCCTTGTGGTTCAGTCTTTGGAGTTTTCCTGGCAATTTGCGGGGTCTGTATGAGCTTACCAGCCTCTGTTCTTTTTGTCATCACTTACTGTAGTTTGCAGCCATGTGCATTTTCACCAGACGCGACGAACCACAGACTCCAGGGCCAAACCAGAACCCACCGTTGATGGAAAAGTATTTGTAAATGTTAAAGCGTTGTTGTTCACGTTTGTCATGGTCTAGAGAGGAGAGCTAAATATATTTATTCAGATTCTTTATTGTTTTCACTTGTCAGGTGCA
The DNA here is from genome assembly GCA_032359275.1 of Microctenopoma steveboyesi. Taxonomy (NCBI): domain Eukaryota; kingdom Metazoa; phylum Chordata; class Actinopteri; order Anabantiformes; family Anabantidae; genus Microctenopoma; species Microctenopoma steveboyesi. Next base: position 10,630,736 of record JAUMHF010000019.1, on the reverse strand, counting down.
ATTTTTACAGTTGGGGTTTAAATTGTGTGTCCGGTGTGCGTGTTGGAGGCAGCACACAGAGAAGCATCAGGGTGTTCTCTGGTCAGTTGTTGGGAGCAGAGCAGGCAGACGGGATGTAACTGGAGATCCCTACACAAACCTTCAGCCATCGACCTATAACGGCCCCAGAAATGACTGTTATCTCTGTTAGATCTTTCGTTGCATCAGAGCCCCCCCCACACACACACACACACTCCATTCCCTCTTTCTCATCACCCCTCTCCACCGTTCTCCTTTTTAACGAAGCCGTTATGAGGTGGGCATGGCTCTGTGGGATGGGCACACCTGGAGAGGTCAGGGGCCACGCGGGGGAGTCTCGGCGGGTCCTCAGCCTCCCCAGACAGCTGCTGTAAAATGGAAAGGTCACAGTGGGATCAGGGAGGAGGAGTGCAGAGGCGCCAGTCACTCAATACTAATGTTTTATTAATGTCTTACTGTGAGGGCCACCAGGAGCACACGCTGAATGAAGCTTTTATTGTGGCATCTGTGTACAACAACGGTCTCCCTTCCTTTAGACACGCATACTCAGTTAAGTCTAGCACGTGCACACACACACGCACACACTTTGTCTCCGGTTCTTTAGGTAATCAATCCTCCACGTTACAGCCCCCGGGATGGCTGCTCGAATTAGCATAAACCTAATGAAGTTTTTTATTGGTCTTTTCTCCACGCTCCAAGCAACAAAAAGGAAAAGCGGAGAAGATGCTTAAAATGGCTGAATAATTACCCAGACTAATTTAATTACGCCCTTAAATACAGACGAGCTGCCATACAGTTACAGGGGCCTCTACAGAAAGCCAGCTGGAATTAGACAGCGTATGTCTGCCTCGTAATTAATCTGAGTTACGTAATATTTGCACTTGTGAAGCATCGCTGAAGTGGATTCAGCCACAGAGGCGCTCTTTGTTTAAGTCTGAAACTTGAGTTTCTACAAGCATTCATCAAGACGTGCCTCATTATACTTTTGCAGCTGTACCAAGATGCTTGTGCCTCTGAGCTCAACCCAGAGTCCATTATTTATCCTTAAAATGATGCAAAGTCATGCAAATTAGGGATGTATCGTCAATACAGTGGAATTTTAGGTGGTATTGAACACAGCACAGGCGTTGCTGGACACATGGGACCCACAAAGAAGAAGACATTAGCTTTGGTTTTTGGGGCAATGTGGGTAATTGGGCCTCTAGGAGACGCAGATGGAGTCCAAGGTGCAATAAAAATAATAAAACAGAGATGAATGTCATAATGCAGGTGCCATTTCTTTGATAAATGTGGCCTAGTCTGGGGGTGTGTGTACTCTTTGAACTAGACAACGCCTCATTTTAAATAATACAAAAGCTGCAGAAGTGGTAATTATGTTTTGTCAAACTCAATCTGCCATTATTCCCACGTGGAGGAGAAAGATAAGTGATGCAGGCAGACAGACTCGGTCAAGTTAAACCTCAGAGTGCCAGATCCAATCACTTCATATAGTCCCAGCCCATCTGCTGTTCTGCTGAAGGACACTGGGACCCCCCCCCCCACTGTCTCTCACAGCAGCACATACCAGACGTAGATGTGCACTTGGTCATCTGGGCACGTAGTGGGTTACAGTTATTGACCGTGCCACTCGAGATACCTCACTAGGTTGATGTGTTTATTTATTTATATTTGTATATCTGTTTTATTTTGATATATTGAGACTTGAAGAATTTGGATGAGTTTGTCAGATTCTTAAGTTGGTCAGAGGGCAAAGAGTGAGGCCAGTACAGCTCAGTGTTGTTTATAGGTGACCTTGACATGACAGGTTATAATGGCACGACTCTGGGTCAGACTGAAGCGCATTTCTGGTCACAGTCGGATCCTGGTTGCAGCTGAGGCCAAGGACAGTGTTGTTTTAACGTATGTACAGTATAACCTACGTGGTATCTCTGTGGAAAACAAACCTAGCTATTTAATTTGGTTGGTTTAAACTGCTCAGTGATGCTTAAGACCTGTATCTTCAGGACTTTGTGCACTTTGCAGAACATATTGTTCACCTGAGTTGAGATCATGCTGGTGACACGATGCAGCATGCAAAACCACGCTGATACATGACTAAATGTGAGCGGCGACCAGAGAAAAACGCTGTTTGAGCTGCCGGGGCTTGCTTTTTATCATCAGCGCTCGAGGGAGATTAGATTAGCAGCTGCAGCACTCAAGAAGTGCGGGCAGTGACCCGTGCACATGTACACAGAGAGGGAGCGGCAACGGAAACTTCCGTCAGTTTTACAGGTACATGTGATGAGAGCTACCGCTGTTTATTTACTCAGGCTTTGATCAGACTGTCAGAATGGCTCTGTGTCAGTTTTTCTATTAGCTAGTTTGTTATTGAAACAAGGATTTATTTATTTGAAGAATATCTTTTGTTTAATAGTTTCAACATTTAGAGAAATAAGGTTGTTTTATTTTCTGGTTTGAAGGATTCCTGGAGTCTTTGATTGTTGTTGTTATAGTACAGTGCTATGGCTGTTTCCTGCTGTTACACTATATGCGATGGATTGATGTGTATGGATCACTGGAGGATTCAGTGGCATCAGCCGGCTTTGTTGGACATGGAAATGAGAGCTCATTAAGACATTTGAGCAAACCCCCAGCAGAGCCTCCCTATAACTGTCAACACTGGTTCAACTAGAACGGAGAGCTCACAAATCCTTCATTTCTTCTGGCAGAGCACAATTATTTATCTAAAAGATTCAGATTAGATGTAAATATCGTGTTTGGCATTCGGTCCACCCTCTCCCAGAATATCCAGCGGAACATTTCTTCGCAACAGCAGGGGAGGAAAATTAGATGCTGATGTATCTGAGGTTGCTTCAAAACCCAGAGATGAGAGATTCTCAAGAATTTCTCTGTGTTTGTACTAAAAAATTGTGCTTAGCAAAAATTTAACCACAAGAAGGCGTCACACGACATGAGTTCTATCCATATAACGCAGATGAGCAGATGGTTTTTGAATATGTCTTTATCTGAGTCCAGAGAAGCTTATTTTTACAGAGCAGGGTTGTCCTCACGGTTAGCCTCAGATATTTATTACCTAGCGACATAAATGGCATGTCAGCTTAATCCCACATGCCAGTGGGACTTTGGTTAAATAACGCCCTGTCCAGAGGCATTGTTAACGCTATGTGGGTAAGCCTGATAAAGTGGCATGGTGATAAGCTGATGTGTATCCCTGGGGACTGAGGTCTCTTCATTCCTCTCTGCTCCCTGAGAATGTGCAGGCCTCCCCACCGGTCATGTGGCTGGTCCTAAACACTCATCCCCCTCTGTCTCTCTCCCCAGATCAGCCCCGGTGCCTGATGTGCAGAGAAGAAGGGCAGGAAGAGGAGGATTTTGTGTGATTCCACCGTCTCCATCCAGCTTAATTCACATTATCTTCATCTCCAAAGCAGCGAAGGCACGAGACCCGGAGACGGCCCAGAGACTGGAAGTCTGTGGCCCCTCTCCACCTGATCTGTTTACTCGTCCTTCTTGTGTAACTTTCCCAAGCAGCCACTAGCCTGAGCTGAACTCGTTGCCATGTATGCTTCATAGCTCTCGCTGTATAACGTGCACAGCCAGGAAGGGGGGAGACGGCGTGTTCTCTGGGCGCATGATGTGAACCTTCAGACTTCTTTTGTCCTTCTGGGTCAAATAAGTTACAGTGACGGTATCAGTGATGCCCTGTGCAGCTCCAGCAGTACTACTGCATTCATATGACACATAGACCTAAAACGGAAAGTCGGCTGTCCTTTCTGGTGGTTTCTTTCCCATCCTGATACTGGCTGTTTACTCAGGTGTAATATATTTGGACGTCTGATCAACTGAATTAGATGTTTTCCCTGCCAGGCGTATGTGGAAGGAGAGAAGACATATGGGGTGTGTGATTTTGTGCACAGAAACCATCTTTCTCACTGTATTTTTAGATTTTGGACCCAGGGCTTCCCTCAATTTTGGTGAGCTAAATTTGTATCTTTCTCCACGACTTAAGATCTAAGATCACAAGCAAGAATGTGACCCATCACAGCTGAAGAGGATACGTTGCTGTTCAGTTTTATTTGTGCTGTTTCTCAGGGTCATGTTAAAGTGTGCTGTACAGGGAAGGGAAACATTTTTGTTCTGACAACTTGTATCATGAATGTATTTTTGGTATAATAAACTACTCTTATTGTAGAAATGATTCATTATTACATTATTTTGCCAGGTGAAGATATGACCACACATAACAGCTGTGATCGCATTTAAAACCTACATATTGCCAAAACCTGTATAGCTAGTGTTATTCTAGATTTAAATAAAAGCTAAGTCTGTCCTGAGTAGTTAGCTTTGTTAGTCTAATATTATTTTTTCATTTCGCATCTCGATATATCTAACGGAAGTTGTGTTTCTAGTTTTGTATATTTGCTTTGTATTAATATGTAGGATCCTTTGATTTGCACAGTTTGTACAAAGAAATCTCTTAACGGTCTTAATTTTGTATCTTTGTCTGAACCCAGCTTGGGTGGTGTGAATAATCAAAGCCTTTTTGTAGCACATAATTGAGGTGTTTCTCTTTCATTCGTGTACATGTCTGCAGTTTGTCAAAAGTCAAAGGATGTTTCAGATATATTGGTATATTAAGCTATTACTGATGCATAATCTGTTACTTCCTGTTCCACAGCTCATCAAAATAAATGTCATCTTGTTGAAAACATATTTCATCTTTTGTCCTGTTTTCCAGGGAATGGTTATTTAGGGTTTGGCAGCTGTGTCTTTAAAACACCAGACAGGTACTCTTAACATGCCATACACAGTTTCCAAGTGGTTTTGGTATTTACGAGGAGCTCTCGCCCCCTTCCTCGTGTCCTTCCACCAAGGAGCCAGCGAGTCCCTGCCTTCTCTCCGGTCGCAGCCATAAAGCACGTTCTGGTTATGTGGTATGTAAAGTACAAGCCTTTGGTGCCCGGGCTCTCAATCTGTGAGATGTGCGCACACATTATAACCCTCGAGAAGCCCTGAAGAATGTGCTACGCTGTGCAGGGTCAGGTGATGCTTCTCATTCTACAGCAGGTCAACGCGAGAGAACGGGGGAGAACAGAGACGGCCGTTGAACGGGAAGGAAAAGCTGGTTGGCACATTTTTGCAAAGAGGAATGTGCCCACACTCAGGTTAAGGGAGGTGGCTCTGAATGTGCTGCCTGCAGGCTTAAGGTTTTAACATATTTGTCGTGTTTTAGCTACTGAGCCATCATCGCGGAAATAATGTTGAAATCACTGTTCGGATTTCAGCAGCTTATTCAGCTTCATTATAATCATCAACATTCAAACTCTGATGTTTAGAATGAAGCTGTTAAACAGTTTTCCTGGTTTTGTCCCTTGATTGAAGATTTCTGTTTTTGTGGTGGACCTACACTTGACATTTATGATATTTAAAATGTTAGTTCAACATCTGCAGACACACACACACACACACAGGTTTAGGCCCTAACTGCTATGATCTTCCTGACCAGTTCTCTCTGTCTCATTAGTCACCATCTCTGCCCTGGAGGAGATCAGATGAGTTATGATGATGGTTTTTAAACTGAACTCGCATCATATAATCTATATAATAATATCAAAGACATACGTTAATGACCCCTTTTGTGAAATTGTTTGTTGGACAGCTGCCAGATAGTACCTATCAACACTAGTACGGGGTTTTGATGTGTTGTCCCAGGACACCTCGAGGTGTAGCCTAAAGATGAGCTAAAAATCCAAATATCGGAGGAATATGAGGGAAACAGGCTACTGCGTACTGCTTTGCAAGTTCTTTGCAAGTGGTGCTCTAAATAATTTGAATATCAAATTGACATTTCCTGTGATTGTTGTGATGACATGTTCTAAATAGTTAATGACTGTAATCTACTTAATATCTAAAAGACAAATTGTTGGAATTCAAAAGACTGCGTGCTCCATATACACCAACTTACACAATCCATGGAGGAAAATGACATATTCACACAGACTTATCAGGGGATGTCCTATAACAAACATCTGAATGATGTAATGCTCTCCTCTCCCAAGCAAAGAACTTCAAGGCCCGTTGTTAATGGGCTGTAAACAAGCTGTGTCTCTGCGGCCATGACATCATGCCAGTAACACACCGTGTCCAGTAATGTGGACATGTTTGTGTCAATGTGGGTATGGGGATTCATCAAAGGTTAATTAATGGACTTTCAAATACACTGCAGACATGCTTTAAAAGATGAAACCCCGTCTCCAAACCAGGACCTGGAACTGGACAGTGGGATGTGCAGCCCAGTCAATGGCTCCTATTGTAATGCAAAATGTGCTAACTGACTGATTTCAAACCGATCATGCCGACAACACAATTAAACCGTGGTGAATAAATAGACATTTGAAAGTCGGCTAGAGACAAAAGTGCTTCAGAGGCTGCCAAAACAAAAAAAAGGGGGGGGGGGGGGTTAAGGAATGGAACAAGGACAAACTGCCGTAACAATCTGGATCCCGAACTGAGAGATACGTGGGCTCCTGATGCATGTGTGTGGCTTTCTGCATACAAACATATGCCTAATGTGCATGTGTGTCTAGGGTGTGTTTGTGTATGTGAGATGGGGGAAGAGCAGTTGCAGCTTCTTGTTAACCCCCAAGAAAGGAGGCAGTGAGGTGGAACGGACAGGGATGTTGCACTCTGTCTCTCCACCCCAAATGCTGGCGTGTGTCTGCTGGCCTGAGACCCCCAGCTGGGGCCTCTGCCTGCTCTGGATGGTGACAAAGACGCCTTGATGAGGCCAGAATCAACCTCCTCTTACTTTCCACAGGGGGTCGGGTTGATGCTCTATAGGCCAGCTTAGGAAACCCCACCATGAACAGCCAGATCAGTATTTACCTTATGGCTGATTCGTCGCTGATTCTTGACTTTCAACCTGTGGTCATTTATGACACTGAAGCTACATACAGAACATTTTCCTGACGTTTTCCACTGCCAGGTCATCTGTAAGATGATATTTCAATTGCATTGTCAGATAGAAAGAGGTTTAGGTATAGACAAAACCCATAAGCAGGTAGACAGCGAGTGTGTAGATCACTTGTCCTGCGTATGTGGGTGTGTGCTCGCTTACATAAGTCTCCCTTGTTGCAAATATCTGCGAGCAAACATCAATCTTCCTCTTTGTCTCCCTTTCACATTAAGTATGTTTTGTTGTACTTCATTGGCATGAATACTAAGAAAATCACTGCAAGCCTGTCCAAGTCTTCAAGAATAAATAATTACTGAGCAATGTTCTCTGTGCTGGTGGTGGAGTTAAATGTGTCTCTGCATCTTTCTGTCTCTCCCCCCATCTGGCTTTGGGCATCTCTGCTGGCAGCAGCTCTGAGGTTTCAGAGTTGGCTGGGTAAGCAAATGAGGAGTAAACAGAGTGTGAGACAGCCAGTCAGACTAACCACTGGCCTGTCTTGTCTCTGGTGACTGAGCAGGAAGTGTGGACTCAGGAGTCTGACAGGTCGGTTAACACCAGGAGAAAAGTGAGACCTGTTGTTTTAAATCTCGTCCCATCTTAACAACCTCCCCTGCAGACCGTGCTGTGTGTTGTGGCAGTGGAATGAAAAGTTCTGTGACTGTAGAGGGTTGCTGTAAGAGACACGAACACGTGCAGTGTTCAGTACGTTCACTTGCAGGCAATACATTAGCTACATGCTAATTGATGCATTTACTCAAAAATGATTCTATGTAGAGACCCTTTCTGTTGGACTTTGATCCTCAAAGTAGCTCACAAATAAGCTTATTTACTTACTTTCAATATCTTCTAGCTGTAAACTCCAGCTTTTCTAATACTGTAGATGATGTATATTAGTTTATGATAACATTAAAAAACAGTTTATTTGAAAAACTGGAGATGTTTTTATACCTACTATGTTCACTTCACCTGTTTAGTCTGGTGCAGTCCAACACAACGCTTAAAGATTTCTGATACCTCTGAATGTTCTGTCTGCGGAGGTCACGGACAGATAGCATAGATGTGAGTTACAGGGGAGGCTGTTTATGTAGACCTGCTCCAACAGCATTTAACGCCTCTCCGTCTCCCTGTCTTATTATCCAGCAGATTAATTTCACGGCGTCTATTTTTGAGTGTCTGTGTAGTGAAGACCTGTGGCTTTGACAAAGAGTGACACAGGAAGAGAATGAAAGAGAGATGCAAGCGGAAAAAGGGGGAAAGAGCTTTCAGCCCTGCCAGGGTTCGGCCACAGTAATAGCTGTTTACACAATGGAATAATTACCTAGTAAACTACAGCGAGAAGAGGAGAGGAGCGCAGAGGAGAAACTTTATGGCTCTGGCAGGCACACAATGGATCTGACAGTGACAGAGTTGACTGTTCAGCGTTCAGGCCTTTGATGAGCTCAGTTGTGTGTTTGCTGCCTTGTGCACATACACAGGCTCAAACATGCAAACGCATCCAGCCATTTTACTGCTATTTGCCTGCAGATTCAAATTCCATGTTGCCCATAATGAAAACTTGTTTTCTCTTCCTGCTAATGGACCCAACCCAAGATCAGAACCACAACTTTACATGAGTATTTCTATTATTCTTCTAATTCTCCTTTACTTCATTTGAAAGGGAAAATCCTTTTTAATAATCTACGGCGGCATGATAGCTCAGTGGAAAGACGCTGATACCCCGTAGTAGCGCAGACACAGGTCTAGCAGCTGTCCGCACAACAATTTCCCCAAGGGGATCAATAAAGTATTCATTATTATTACTATTATTTTACAGGTGTATGTACCAGTTTGTTTTAAAATGCCTCTCCCAACATGCTTTCACTTACAAATAGAGAAGGGAAGACCATGTGGAATATGTGCTGTGCTAGACAATACATCCTCCCACCACGTCACTAAGTCAACATGAATAAAATGCATTCAGAAAAAGGACACAAAGGTTTTATCTTCTGACTACAGCAAAAGAGCCACCACCGTGGGCAGAGATGAGATGACTCAGCGCACATTCCAGGCAAGCCTGGTATACTTGGATTGGTGTGGTACAAAAAGATGCATTTCTCTTTCCTTTTGTCACAAAAACACATCCAGACCATGTGTTTCGTTACAGGATTGTCATATAACTGCCACTTCCTCCAACTCTCATTAATAAACAGGGATTAATTCCCAGCGGGGCTGGAGAGGAGGCTCAAAGATGGAAGTTGCATGGAGGGGTTTGATATGTTGCCTGAGGTGACACATGTGCACGCACACACACACACACTGCTTCAGTGCTTCTCCAACCAGAACCCCTTCCTCTCCTTAAAGCATTGTCCCCAGCCTCATTAGAAGGCCTCTGAGCGGGAGTGTGGCAGATGTAAACCTGCCCTCCGGCACTTAATGCACATGTACAGAATGATGTGCCACACGTGTGTGTGAGTGTGCATTTGAGGCCAACCCTGCTGCCCTGTGTCCGGTTGACCACTTCAGATGAGATGTGACAATGAGGATGAATAATACAAAAGAGAAAGACTCGGACGTGTCAGCAGCATCTGTCTCTGTCTGGGGCTGACGTGTGTCTCCCTCCCTCCTCATTCAGGGCAGAGGACACGGCTTATACAAAGCTAATGAAGCAGACACACGCTGTATTAGCACACAAACACCAAGATAGAGATAGACAAACGGTTAAAAGCGGGGAGACGGTGCCATGTGGCTACAGCGTGACCAGCGTCTCGCCTTAGATTTCTAAAGTCCTCCCATGAGCCTCGCGCTGGTTTCGGTAAACAAGAAACCTAACCTAACCTAAGATCAGTAACAGACTAAAAGATCAGAGACGGAGAAGAAAAGGAAGCAGGAAGACATCGGCTGCAAGGAACAATGGCAGTCTTTCTTTGTTCCTGGTGGAGCTGGTTCTTAAACAAGTTACAGAAGGTGACAAAGCCTCGATCGGAGCATGCGTCATATTATCATATTATCCTACTTAATGCACTTCAACTGCCAAGAATCGCTGACACGTTAATGGCCTTAATAAGAACCAGGCATTAAAAGAGAAACTTGCTGTATGGGTGTTTACACTGTGCTGTGCGTGTGTGTGCACGCCTCAAGACTGATTTCGCTGGATTGGCAAATAGTTTCTGTTACACAAGTTTCTTTCTCAGAGGTGGTGAGAACATTTGCAGATGACTGGAGGCTTTTAACTGTCACAACAGTCAGGAGATGAATCAGAGGCATCGTGCCTCGTGTTTGTTTAGTATCTCTGCCTGTAATACACGAGCTCAGCGTCACCTGGAAAGAAAGACGTGGTAATCTCAGTCTGGTCAGTTCTCCAGCTGCACGTTGGCTGCATGGTCTTCTTTATACCATTGTCTTTCTTTCTCACGCCTCCTTGATCGTGTAGTTTGAACAAGTCACTGGTGGATTAGAACTAAGTGCTTTTACTCAAATGCCAGTTATTCTCAGCGTGTAAATAGTCAGCTTTCAATGGGCTTTGTTAATTTTGCTTCTGATATTTGTTTTGGGCTTTCGTTTTTATCATTAGTAGATGACGGACGTGTCTGAATGAACAAATGCATTTAAATATTTCCTCAGGTGTTATTGTCAGACAAAAACACCCAGCATTGTCCTATTCTGGTATTCAGTAGTGTGGCAGTTAGTGGCCTTTTGCTTTTTTGGCAGCGTCTCCGCATCTCCTCTACCCCCGTGCTCCCTCCACCCTCCTCCCTCAACCAGCAGAGGCCACAGAGCCAACCAACCCTGCCAGCTCTGGTGGGAGGCTGACGGCTGCTGCGTTCCAGCTCCTAAATCACAGAGGCTGTGTTCAGATCCCCCCTGCAGAGCAGCGCTACAGTTGTGATGAGCTCTGGTGCGCTCCACTCTTCTAAGATGAAAAAGTGAAGTGCAGAGAAAGCTGCACACAGCTATTCTGATCCTTTTTATGTCCATTTAGAGTTAGGATCTTTCTGGTTTAGGGGCATGCATCGTTCGCCTTCTGAGCTGTGGTGGTTTTGAAACAGCAGAAGTACTTAAGGAAAATATTAATGGCTGCAAAGGAATATCTGACATGTCATCTTATTCGGACAGAAAAAGCAACTGTCCTGTCCTCTTGATGATGCTGAAATGGTCAGTGAACCACTTCAAGCTACATTCTTTAAAAGGGACAACTAATCCTCACTGAGAGCTCCTCAGGAGAATACAGGAAGTTTAAGTGCACCATCAACAAAAGTGCATCTGCTTCACCTGAGATCCTGCGGCTCACTTTTACTCACTGTAGGTGAACTTGGCATGCCTCTCTGGATCTTAAGATCTGTAGGCATTTTGTTCTCTTTTACTCAAAACATACACTCATTGAACATTTCTTCCAAAACAAAACAATGTATTTATGCCCCAATGTTTGACACACTCAACATCTTTGTTGCTGGCAAAGAAACTTTTATACAAAGATCCTATTTTTTTTATCTCCACTGTCTCAGGAAGCAGCTGTAAAATAGTATTTGCCCCTGTGCAGACTCTTTTGCATATTTGTCACACTGACCCATTTAAATGTTGATTTTATCTAATAAGGGAAAAAATGCTGTGCAAACTTGCCTGGCCCCGTGTGAAAAAGAAATTGCCCTCTAAGCTCCAGTTAAGGTCATAAAATAACCCAGAACAACCTCTGAAGAACTGCAGACCTCACTTGCTTTAGGTAAGGTCAATGCTGACTCAACAATAAGAAAGAGACTGGGCCAAAACAGCATCCACAGCAGAGTTCAACAGCAGAAGTCACTGCTCTGCCATCATAATCCTAAAAAAGGATGTCGGGCTATCAGTTTGTGAGCTCAAGCTGAAGTGCAGAAGAGTGATACAGCAAGGCATTAATTCAAAGCAGAGTAAACAGGTGGTTCCTGCATAGAAAGTCTCTAATGTGGCTGAATTAAAACAATCCTGCCAACATGAGTTAGTTGACATAATGAAATTATCATTTAAAACCTGAAAGGCATTCTGTATGGACTCAGGACAGCTTTTGTGTAATATAAAATGTGCTTAATGGTCTGACTAATAAGAATAAAACTATCAGGAGGTAAATGGTCCACATCTTCACATCCTGAGATGGAGAGGGCTTTCCATCCATGCTGCCAGGATCCTATTTGTCTTGGCAGGACTACTGTTTGACTTGAGGTACCAAAAATGTGCGTGAGTGTGTGCTTTGTGTGTCCACAGGAAGTTCTTTCTGCTTCTTTGAAAATGCCACAGAGACCTCCCACTCTGCCTCAGCCTTGAACCTGACTGCTTCCTGAAACACATCCGCATCTCTGTACAGGCTGTAAATTGATCTGAAATAAGTAATTACCAACTCACCTACTTCACAGTATCCTAGCGGGATCCTAACGGATCACACGACCCCAAAACTGACGGCAGGCTTTAATGTGCGCTGCATATGCTACAGCTCGTGGTGGGTTGTGTAGCAATGCTGGTAGCGTGGCATTTCTTATGTTTGGCCTACCCGTTTCTCCTGGCTTCCTATATTTATGCTGAGGTAAACTAACTGGCTGGATGGCTTTGCCTTCAGCTCTGTTGGACAAATATATTTAAATCACCTCACCAAACATTTTGCAAGAAAATAAATAAGAATATTTCTTAAATGTCCAAATATCGATTTAATCTAAACCTAGAAGGCTAATTAGTCACAGTGGTGGTACTCACCACCTGATTCAACGGAATCAGCACACAAGCACAAGGGAATAAAACAGGACCAACCGGGTAGTTACCAGCTGACTGCAGAATGCAAATCATGTGAGCACAAAGGGGCGAGTCAGCACAGAGCACACTTCCTTTATAATCCAGCTCCCCCTTTCAATTCACCTGAGGCATCTCTTCTGGCTCAACAATGGTCCTCCACCTGATCTGATGTCTTCTCCACATAACCTTCCTCTGTGGGAGCCTTTTTACCATCGCAGCCCCACAGGGACTCCCTTTGTTGAGGAAAGATGGAAGATCAGTTGAGCTGGTTGGAGGAACAATGATTCTCATTCATCTGTGGCAAAACCATGAGCAGACAGCATGAAATCACAAATCCAAGTTTACATATCACACTCTACAGGCCATGAGGACTATCTCGTGTCCAAGGAGACAGACACTGAAGAATACACAGAGTTGTGGCAGGCAATAGACCTTCACTGCTCGTTATCACTGCTTGATAAAAGACGAGCTCTTATCTCTTTTTCAGAATATACCACAGCCTGCCAAGACGCTTATGAAAGGAGGACATGAAGGAGCCTTGGCTGAAAGACACGTTTTACTGCTGGCTATCGTCCTGTGATCAACCTGGGTGTTAGAAGGAATATAAGAGGACTCTGTGTCCTTTCAACGAGAGAATATTTATGAAACAACTCAAGATAACGGCCACCATGCTAATTCCTCCATACCAGCTATTATTTGTAACTCCCACTACTAAATTAGCCAATGGCTCATTTCAGCCTGCACTGTGCCAAAGCACAAGGATGAAGAAAAACAAATACAGAGTGAGACACAGAGTCTGTCTATATGATTTGTCTCAGTGTTTTATGTGTCTACAGGGAGGTTTGTCTGCACGTCTGTCTGTGTCAAGCATCTATTTGTTTAACTTTGTGGTAAGAAGAGCCTCTGACACAGGACAACAACAGCCAAGACTCCCAGCTTCCTGCTAACTGCATCACATAAAACGCCTCAGAGCTGTGAGGCGGTTGAGTCAGGGAGGGCTGGAGACATTAGATGAGAGGGGAAGACACAGGGTGACATGCAACGAGCAGAGCAGCGGAGGAAACGAGACTGAAACGCAGACGGAGTCAAATGCAGCTTCTCTCCACAGGGGAAGCAGCCTAGAAAATTATTGTTGAGAGGAGACAGAGAAAAACCACTAATGACAGCAGACAATGAAACGTGGCCACTACTGCAGCGTCTTCCTCACCAGAAGGAACTGTTGTTCCTGCTGTAAGCGAGGTCCACAGAGGGACTGAACAAGCACAACCACGGCACCTGAAAATAGAGCTTTGTCTAGGAATAGACTGTTATTAGGTCGTCTAAACACAGAGTCCATAACACGGGTTCTGCACCACCTAGACAGTGAGCAATGGCTAATTGGGTGGTCAGGATTATCTTCACAAGCAGTGAGTAGAAATCTAAATAATGAGGCAGAATTATATGTTACACATTTTGGTGGTAGTTGCTGAGAGGGGAAAACAAAAACAGATTCTTGTAAATACAAGTTCACACGAATGGTGATCACTCATTCCGCCTTTGACCTTTGACTAAACAGGATCCAAATATGCAGCAAACCAAACAAACAGCTTTTGGTGACTGATTAAAAAAAGATAGACGAAAATAATTCCAAGACTTTTTATTACTAAATTCTCTAAGGCAGCAGTTCGTGTCCACAGGTTATTCTAATGTCTTGCAGTGAATAAAATGAAACAGTACAAAATAAAAAATAGAAAAATCAGTTTTGCTTTGTGCTAAAAACATCATTAGACAGCTCTTAGTACATAAAGGTTCACAGACAATAATAACAGTAAGCATTAAAAACATTCATGTTCCCCTTCAAGTATGCTACTTTCCAAAGTGACTAGTGTAAAATTGGCAGAGGAAATAAAATATGTTCACAATTATTTACACATTACAGGTCCAGTATGCGTGTTGGAGTGTGTGGATGAAAAACACTACTGGAAACAATTTGGTTGAAAATGTTTCAAGTGCACAAACACACACACACACACTCAGTGATGTGTCTGAGCAGAGAGCAGTTCAGTACAGCGCAACAACATTTAAGACTTGCGTTGATCCAAACGGCGGCAGCAACAGGCAGCGTCCACCTCTACTGTGTCTACAGTTCTCCTGTTGTCTAACATCTTTGTTGAGAATTAAAAGACGACATTACAGCACAATGCACAAGTGGAACAAAAGTTAGATTTTGAGCTTAGCAACAGTTGTTGAGTTTTTACTCATATGAGAAGCTCTTTGTCAATCTTTATTCACCCACTAAGAAGCACCAAAAGTATGTGCACATACACACTAATAGCCCACAGTTATTTGAAATGCTTCAGACAACAGTAGGAACTCAAAAACTTACAATGGAAAAAATAATCAGTTACTAGTACCAGCTAAGAATTGAAAGAAGTGCACCCATTTGCTTTAATGTGGGGTTTCAGGTTACAAATAAATATGTTACTGTGTGTATGGAACTATTTGTGAAGTGGATATGAGGCTGCGAAACAAACGGCAAACTTGGAAATTAGTCCTGAAGCAGGATATGAGCTGGACTACAATGTGCTGTAAACACATCTGTTGTGGACACTCTCTGAAGGATGTTTTTACAAGTAATAACACTTTGTGGACGACCACACAACCAGCACAGCATCATTTAGCCTTCACACCCACGAGCACAGAGAGGAATCCAGTAAGCCGAATGTCTCTTTGGTTTAACCGACAGAAAGCAAGCACATGATTTAGTTGTTTACGGCCGATTCATAATCTTATTGACGTCGCTTAGGAGAAAGAGGACAGAGAGTGCACCTCGACTTCAATGCTACAACATTAACACACATCAGTAGAATTAAATATACACACAAATTCAACTTTAACTAATTTATACAACAGTAATGACTGATTGCGTCTCCATAAACTGCTACGAGTTCATCTCAGCAAGGCGTACTGCACAGTATGCACACCTATGTGTGTATTACAAGTGTACAGGGCAGTGTATATACATATGCACAAAAAGACTTTTGGCTGAGTTCTGAAAGTTGATTCGTATCAATCTATTATGCTATTTGCGATACAAGAATGTGCAGCTGGAGGGAAACCAGTGCAGGAGAAGTCACTATGTACAACAATATACATAAACACGCAGCTGACCACGGCTTCAGAGACCAGACAAAGACAAAAAGTTCTAATAATAACGTCATCAGCGATGAGTTGTTTTCTCAGTCACATGAACCTTAGCTGAACATTTTGAAACAAGGTGGATCCAACTATGGAAACAATAACCTTTAACACGTTTAACTTTTGTCAGTTCTGGATTTGTCCTGTGAGAAGACTCTGCACAAGGAGCTCTGGAGGAAGAATGAGAGGAATGGTTATAGGATTGATGAGTATTCAGTATGACTGAATAACTAAGACTGAGAGCTGGTCTACATCTTGTTGACAGATCCATTTAATGAGCGGTTTATGGTGACTAGTGCAAAATCGTCATGTTTGTATTGTGTATTAGAATATTTAGTCCACATAAAGCAGTTTGTCGTTGTGCTTTGTATGTTGTACGTTGTGAACTGTACTGTACTCTGCAGTTCTACATGGACCAACAGACGTTTCTTAAATATGCATCTCTTAAAAAAAGGTAATTTAACCCACTGTGAGACAAACTGTGAAGGATGACAGCACAAAAACATCCTGGAAAATTCTTTCCTTATCAAATACACACACCACGAGCAGTGGAAAACACTAAAGATGTAATCAGCAGTGTTAAGCCTTCACAAAAAGGATGATTAAAGAGGACGAGAGAGACAACAGTAAATGAACATTCACAATGTTGACAACTGTACAACCAAACACCACTCACTGAAAACACAAAGGTTCATTCATAAGTCTGGAATGAATGAATACACTGTGCAAAAGGAACACTACGCAGAGAGCCGGATCATGTCTGTGTCCCCGCTGAACCGTCCAGCAGAAGCAGACAGCTGATGCCGTCGCTTCATTGCTGCACGTCACCTTCTTCTGCCTCAGTAACCTCACCCTGACCCGAGTCTCCTGACATGCACCCGGTCATTTCTCTTTCATCGTTCCTTCCTGTCAAATATCCTTCAGCTCCTGCAGCTCGTCTTTGGATTGCAATAAGTTAATTTAAACCTTTTCATACTGTTTTGCCAAAGGTTCATCCTCAGACTTGTGGACCAATTGAGTGTAGTTTATTTCCCATAAAAATAAACCGTGGCAGTTTACAACTCCTCCCGTCCAGAGAAAAAGGGAGATTTTCCTTTCAACTGTCAGTAACAGTCGCTGATGATGAACATAATCATAACGTCACAAGTGTCACATTGAAGTGACTCTTTCTAATAGCCGTAGGTTGATTAAGGATGATTTCATAATTAATAATCATAACTGTGCTCTGTTTTGTTGCGAGTGCGTGATCTGAGGACAGCAGAGTTTGGAGCTTAGAAGAAGATGACATCCTCCTTATTGTTCTCTTCTGTGGGGATCAGGCTGTGGCTGTGGGCGGGCCCGACATTTACCTGATCATGGGTCTGGGTGATGGGGTTCAGCCCCGGCGGCTGCACATGGGACTGAAACTGGAGCGATCCAGTGCTCTGTGAGTAGGGAGGCACAGTGGGAGGCTGCATGGAGGCCTGAGGGTGGGACTGTGCAGGAGGTATGGGGGGCTTCTGAATATTTGCAGGGTGTGAGGTGTTGATAGAGGAAGTGCACTGGGTGTCTGGTCTGGTGCTGTCTGGAGGACTGAGTTGATCTGTCAGAGAAATCAAGGAAATGTTATTAGAGAAAAAGAGATTACTTATGGACAGATGAGTCATTTGTACTCGTCCTAATCCCACGTTGACATATCAAAATCCTCCAATTGTGACAGCATAGATCAAAGTGGTAAAGGTGTGTGTGTGTGTGTCAGGAGTACAGGCTGCCATTAATCACAGTGAAGCATGGTTGGTTGATAGCTGTTTACAAAGGGTGAGGCTGGGCAGCTTTAGATAGGAATGTGAACAGGTGGGGTCAGGTTTGCCCAGGTGGAGAATGTCTGTGTGTCATACTGGTGTCTGTGAGAACCAAGCATAATAACAGACGGGAGAGGACTGTGTTTGGGTTTGTCTTTACAGAGCCTTTGCCCTGGAAAGACAAAGAAGATGTATAAACAGTATGTCTGCAGAAAGCTACCTGCTTGGTGATGCAGGGAGTAAGACTGGGGAGGATGCGCGAGCTGCTGGTGGGGGCTGATGGAGCGCTTGACTTTGAGGGTGTTGTCGTCTCGGGCGGACAGCTTCAGAGGCAGCATCTGCTTCATATCTACTGAGGCTGAGAGGGGGAGGAGGAAGAGGGAGGGAGGGAAGGGGGAAGAGGGAGAAACATAAACAAGACAGAACCAGAAGGTCATTTAATGGTAAAATTCGATTCCGTGGGTAAAGTGGAAACGCTATTTGATATATCAGAGGTCGAACCCAATAAGACAACTAATGTGATCATGATGAGCCACTTAAACTCTGCTGATCAGGTTAAACTCATGTCGGGCACAGATGGCTTGGATATTAGTGACACATGACAAGTTTTAAAACAGCGCATACTGCTATGTAGAGGAAACATGTCGATGCGGCACATTCATGGTTTTTAAATGTTGTACTATTTTTGAGCCTCTTAACTGTCGACAGATTATTTTAGTAGAGAAATTACATATGTCAAAAAATAATCTCAGCGTGAGCCAAGGTAATGACAGAAATAAGTAAAGGTCACACGACACCCCGTCTCTGTTGGGACACTCCTACACACCGTCTCCCATGTGTGACCATAAACGAGTTCAGTCGAGTACTAAGGCGCTCATCAAACTGTGTCACATACTTGGAGCGTTTTTAGAGGACAACTCAAACCGAGCCTTTGGGACAGTTACTCTCACGTGTGTGGTATCAACCTGTGAGGTGCATTGTCTGTCGTCTTTCTCTTATGTCAAGCATTTAGTCTTAGATAACTAACATTATTCTACTTTATCATTTCCTTACACTACACCCTGGTCTGATCATTTCTGATCCACTCATTGTGTATCACGTGTAGGAGTTTGTGTTCTTTAGCTTTTTCTCTTTCTCTCCTTTTGAACCGTGAGTGGTTGTGACCCGGCAACATTATGTCCTTCTGGGATTCTTTTTACCTGCACAACAACTGATCGTGTTTTAGGACTTACCTGTGCTGTCAGTGCGATGGGAAGCCTTGCCGCTCTTGCCTGCTTTCCCCTTGCCGCTGCTGAATGCGGCCAGTTTGGTGGGGATCTGCTGCTGCACTCCCACTAGTTTGTGCTGGTTGGTTGTGCTGAAAAGATGGAGCGGCACGTCTGTCTTCAGAGGCAGGGTGGAGGAGCCCGTCTCCCGCCGCAGCATCACTTCAGGGCGTTCTGGGTAGTCTGCTGGTGAAACCGACAGGCTGCTGCGCACTAGGGGCTTCTGGGGCAAGGGTGGGTCAGAGACGCTGGTTGAGCTGGTGAGGCCCGAGGACAGAAGGAGTTCTCCGTTCAGGCTGCCAGACATAGGAGCCACCTGGAGGAGGGAGATGACGTACGTTATTTGCTGAGAAGGGACTGGCGCCTACTTCAGATGTTGCAAACATTAATCAAGTTCAGAAAGGCCAATTTCTCATCTCAGCACTATAATCATCAACGTTTGTGGCTGGATTCACTTTGGGAGTCGTTCAACGTCACATTTGCATTTTGTGCGTGTGTGTAAGTAGTCTGCACTGATGGTTACTTACTATGCGAGAGTAAAAAAACACACGCAGACACAGAGACACACACAAAGTCGTCTGTGTGACGCGGTGCCATTAAAGAAATACAATCTGTTGAGGAGCAGAGTATTTATGGGCTAAATACAGAATCAGAAACACATGTGACTCTTTCTGCTGAGTATACACTTTGGTAAGTTTGGAAACAGTCTTTTGATGTGTTCCAAGAGGCTCAAGGACAATGTGCACACACACACAAAATGAGAAATATAAAACCCTTAATAGTCCCTGTGCACATAAAGGCGTGTCCAACAAAGCAGGCAGGGCTGTTAGACAAGCTGAAGAACAAGAAAATGGCTCTCATGACATCAGTGCATAAAAACAGTGACTGCATTGTCCGCTTAATTACTAGACTGAAGGAAACATGATCCAGAGTCGAGTAAAGTAGTAGTCGAGTATCACCATCCAATCTGCAGTCTGCGAGATTGATTGATGAGGATTTGTACTACACTGGAGCGCTGTAATGTCTGCATGCATTAGAAATCCCACACGGTGCATTACACGAACTACAAAAAAGTCTCGTTGCACAGTGCTATTGTAAACTTCATCATCCCAACATTTGATGATAAGGCCTGCTAAATGTGATGTCAGTGAAAAGGGTATGATTTCGTTCAGACTCTCCCAGAATCGTCCTAGAACACACTATATTTGATGCTTGAATTGAAGAAGACTATTATTTTAATGAAGTAAAAAAACAACCTTTTTAGAGAGTAAAACATTCTTTTACTGTAAAAAGTTAAATGTTAATATCATTATATCTCTTAAAGATTTTTTTATTTCAATTAGTAACAGCATGAAGCTATTGACACTGAAAATTAGTCTCTCACATTAACAACTGATATCATGTCTGTGCACTAGAAGTTAACTTTAGATCTTTAACTGTTCTGTTTGGCAGGCAGTCGACTTGCTACATGATTGATGGTGATACACAGTACATCCTGTGGCGATGGGAAACGCTTGATGACTGTGTTTTACAAGGCATGAAGGGCACACTCATCTGACTGTGATTATGTGTGCACAGACTTTCCCCCGCTGTAACAGCAGCGCATGACGTGACAACCCGAGGCAGTGAGGGGCACCAACGTGAGGAAGTCTCCGTACATCTTTCCCTAAATCCCCCTTTCTTCTTCTCCATAATTTTTCCTCCTTCAGCCCTCACTCATCTTGGCACACAGATGTTCCATTGTCCCCAGAACCAGGTGAACAGCTCTGAGACACATAAACAGAAGGTTTCCAGGGCAGTAAACTGTGCAGAAGCTGCAGAGCACAAAGAGTCTTGACTGACAGCACACAAACAATTAGCACCGACCTTTCAGAGGTCTCGGTTGATGACAGACTTGAACTAACACCAACTAATTATACAGAGCGGTTCTTCTCTTCCTGAAAAGTGCCAGGATTCTCCCACGTCATACCCATCTTCACCAACAGCTCACACAGTGTATAGCACTGGGTCTAATTACAAGTAAAATTTAAATTAAACAATCTGAGCAGCTGTGCAGACTATAAATTCAGCAGTTACTTAAAGTGAATATGTTTTATATAATAAATAATTCATCAGTCAACCTGCAACCCTTAAACAATTTAGAGACAGACTTATCTGCAGTAAAAAGTATAATAAATACACAAAACATGCAAATTAGTCTGCACATACACTCATACTATCTCTCACAGAGCAGATGATTAATTTCAACTGTCAACCGTGGGAAATCTGACAATATTTCAGCTGAAGACAAATAGCACTTATCATGGTTTACAGCTGAAATGTGGGAAATCGCTAGTGACGGATGGCGCAGAGAAAATATCTGTCCTCCAGTTCTCTGTCTTGGCTCTGCAATAAGTCAACAGCCTTTAGGTGTGTGTGTGTGTGTGTTACATGGTTGAGAGTGTTGATGTGACTAGGGTTTTCTCAGACCACAGGAACACACATAGACGACCAGTTTATGTGTTTTCAGTGATTCTTGTTGTTTTGTCCATTTCATTCTGGACCGTCAGCTGACATTCAGACTCAAGCTCAATTATTATCACAGACTTTACACAATAATGTATTGGAAGTCATAACGTTACAAAGGTCCAAAGTTGTGTCCTGTGTCAGGGCCGGTGAAAAACCCTCAGCTATCAGACGACACAGCAACTGAAAGAGAGGTTCCTTTGAAGTCAGGACATGCCGCGACTAGCCCCAAGCCCAAACACTCACATATGTTAAGAATATTCAAATGGTCTGAAACAGCCATTCTGGGCATGACATGGCAACGGGGTCGAGATCTGACCTGCTTCAGGTTCCATGTAACAAACAAAAAACCACAGCAATCCTATTCACCCTGTAATTATGCCCTTTCCACATTACTCATCACAGATTAGGCCAGTTCAGCCAGATCCCTTCTTTGCTGAAGAAGACCAGAGGCTGCGGTTTTCCAGGAGTCCCTGTGAAGTGTTCTAGGTACAACTCACAGTCTAAAGCCCGCCTTTTGCAGCCTATAATGGGATGGTGCATTAATTCATGTCAGCTGGTTGTGTTTGTGTGTGTCTTTAGTTTCGAATGACCTTAGCTGACGGAGAACTCTGGGATATCATAGGGCTTTATAACCATGGAATCTTATGGCGCCTAACTTCCGCCAGCCACATGTCTGTAGATATTAGAAGTTAAGTTACAGTAGATGATACAAATGTGTGTCGTTTGACATTCAAACCGAAGAGGCACTAGGCAATCAGAGATAACTGCCAGGGACAAAGCAGAAATATCAGATAAGAGATGTCACTGGAGGTAGTGATAATCGGACACACCCCTGTAAGCAAATACTACCAGTAGACATCTGGTCTGGTGACTGGTCCAACTTGGAAGAAAACAATCCGGTAAGCACACATACTGATACTGAGAGAAAACATTTTGGCTTACTTACACGTGGGAACATTAGTCAGAGTGAACAAACCCATCATTAGGTGTCTTTTATATCACCTTTTCTAAGTGACAGGAAGATGTGTGACAGGGAGTGTTGAGCTCCAATACAATTATCACACACTGGCTGCTTCTTTTCAATTCTGATAGAAGAAAATATATCTTATGAACATTCAAATCAGACATAGGTTCCCACTGTGCAACAAGAACAAACATCTCTTATAATCATTGATGATATATACTGCAAGACGTTGTACCGTTGCACCCTTGTCTTATTATAAACAAGTTTTTTTCTTTTTATATAGTTTTATACATAAATTCCAGGTTTTTGTGCAAACTAACAATTTCTTGACCGATTTTCTGAAGAAGAAAGGAAGAAAGGAAAAATGGTGCCCGTCATGGAAGCGCTGTCCGTTCGGAAGTTTAAGTTTGTGTCAAATGCTACTAAACACCAGCTTAACAAAGAGAATATCAATCATCCAAATGACCGTGCGACAGTGATACAGGCCTGAAACCACCAAGGGCTGATATAACCTTACTGTAGCTGCATGACAGAGCGGTTAGTAACAGGCATGAAATTACAGTCAGTGGATCTTTCTCAAAGCTCCTCTCCCATGAAGATCACCAACAATGGTCCACATTGTACTACGGGGGATACAATTAAGGGTACACGGGAAGGAGAGCGGAGAAAAAGAGGTAAAAGAGTGCTCCCTGCGTAGGTGGACTGTTGGGTTGAATGGTTAGAGATGTATTCAGATGCGTGCTTATCATTATGCCCATCTATGAAACAGGTTGTGGGAGCTGGAAACAATGCTTCTTTTTCATCAGTAAGAGAAGCTGAACTCAGAAAGCGAAAGCTCCTGTGACAGCTCGGTCGGTGTGCTCCAGTTCAACAGTAACGTTGAGGTAATGGGACGGAAAGAAACAATGAGCGGAGCGACATCGAGGTTTCAAAGAAAAAGAGCCCACTAAACTAGAAAGAGGAAGCAGGAGCAGGGAAAATCCCGCCTTACTCTTTATCCTGAGAGTAAACGTCACCTGTTTGTTTGTTGTCACTGCTCCTTAACCACACTGTGACGCAGCACGTGACCTTTAATACATTAAACTTAATTTAAAGTGCGGCTGTGTCACTCTTTGTCTACATTACACATCTTCACTCCCACCTCAATAGTCTTCCTCTTGATCTTCCTCTGGTGTTCCAGGCGTTCCTTTTCCTTCTCCACTGCTCTGGTGGACTCTCTCAGCCTCTCCAGGTCCTGCTGGTACTTTTCTCTCTGACTTTCCAGCTCTTCTCTCTCTTTTGCCAGATGCTCCTGCATCAGAAAAGATCAATAAGCATTACATCATTATTGGTCAGGTAGCTCAATGGGAGAAGCATTAGACTGGGAGGCAGGAGGTGGCAGGGTCGAGTCCGAGCCCAGATTCCCAGACCATCCCCCATGCCAGTTGTGTCCTTGAGCAAGACACTCAGTGCTAGCCCCGAGGCCGCCTGTGGCTGCCCACTGCTCTCTCCAGGGGGGAGGGCTTGAATGCAGAAGGATAGATTTCACTAATTGTGCCTTTAGCAAACCCCTAATGCCACTAAATTAGTTTTATTGTTCTCAGATAGGACAGGGCAGTTCACCTCCAGTCGCCTGCATTCCTCCTCCCTTTGTCGAAGCCGAGTCTCAGAGGCCTCAAATTGCTGGCGGTGCCTCTCTCTCTCCTTCTCCCAGCGTTGTTGCTCCTGCCGGTGCTGAGACTGCAGCTTGTGGAAACTGGCCAGTTCCTCTCTTTGCAGGGCCAGAGTCCGTTGTTTCTCTTGCTCCAGGAGAACATTTCCTCTGTGGCGGCTGGGCGGCCAGGCTCGCTCCGTCAGTGAGGCCCGCTGCACCTCAATGTGACTGTCCTGCTGCGATATGATGGCCTGAAGGAGGATGAAAATAAGCTCATTTGGTACACTATTAGACACTAAAACAGATGTTTGTAATGAATTAAATCAGGTTTAGGTGAAACCTTCATTCAAGAAGCAAACACCACACGTGGAATGTTATTACCTGCAGACTGTAGAGCCTCTGTGAGAGCATCAGTACTCTGTCAAAAAACTGGTCCAGAGACAGATACATTTATTGCCAAATAAATAACCACAAAGTCAAACATTTTATTTACTTAGCAAATGTCTCATTAGGTACATCATTTCATATCAGCAGGCATGGCCAGGAAACGCAGCAGTGCTGCATAGCACAAGGTAACAGATCAGAGGAGGAGAGTTTACCTCAGCTTCAGGGAAGGAGTTGGACCAGATGCGATTCCATCTGGCAGGGGAGCAACAGCTCTCATCAACCTGAGCAGCAACAGTCACACAAGCACATAGCAGGTCATACTAATGAAACAGCATCACAAACACACTGGGCACTGTTCAGTGTTCCTACATGTCGTAGGTGCTTGAAAAAGGCACCTTTCAAAATGTAAACACCTGATTTATTTAAAATTAGATGAGCATAAATAAAAAGATTATGAAACAGAGGATAAGCAACATAAGTGAGATACTGATTAACTCATTTATACATGTTAGCTACAGTAAACAATGGTCAGTATTTGTGCCATAAAGAAATGATCAGTGCAAGTTCTGTATGAATCTTTCATATCATTGTAACTCAGATTTAATTTGGCTTCGGTCCTCACACACTGTTCACCGTCGGCAACATCCGCCTGATTATTCTCACACACGCTTAGATTTACTGGAAGGTAAATGTTTCTCTATGCAGAAACAAATGAAGGGACCTGCAAGAAGAGGGCGACTGTAAACATTGAGACATGTTAAGTTTCCTGATGACTTGGTCTTGTCACTACTATTTACAGGACATAACATTGTGACTCATCCCAACACTGTGTGTGTGTGTGTGTGTGTGTGCGTGTGTGTGTGTGTGGCCACTACCGTCTGCTCCAGGGTGTGGCTGCCACAGAGGTCTTTGAGCTGAGGGTCGGAACTGGCTCTCTGGCTTCTGTCTCTGTTTCTGGACTCGCCTGAAAAATTCTTCTTTATGCTACCATCTGGCACAGCCACATCACACCGACACGTACAAACACAAACAGACAAAGTGTGATGCACACACAGACACACACACACAAATAATGAGACCAACACACAGAATACCTTTTCGATTCAATGAATAAACAGTCTTCAACAGATTTGTCTGATTTATTAACTATTCATAACTAATGACATTAAAGCCTCTGTAACACAACTCTGTTAGAAAGTAGACTTCCTCGTGTGAGAGGAGCGGAGTGTGCTGGACTCACTCCTGCTGACGATGGTGGGGCTGCTGTCATAGCCCCCAAATGTGTCTGCTCTCCGAGGCAGCACCCCAGATCCGCACCCTTCCTCCAGATTTGAGGACAGAGGCTCCTCCCTCACACCGGACTGCAGAAGATTCTGGAGGTTTTCAACTAAATGAAAAGAGATAAAAGGTAACACGGTAAATTTTATGGAACAGTAAGAGATTATAAATTACTATACTAAGCTGCAGAGAGCAGAAAACCAAATGTAAGTTGACAAATCCATCATGCAGCAACTCTAAAGCAGATTTCCTGTAGCTCAGTCCTACCCTCAGTGATCGCTCCTTTGAGCAAGGTCTCCCCCTGCTGGAGGTCTGAGGGATCTCCCCGAATCATCAGTCTGGAACGTGAAGCTGTGTCCTCCAGACCTCCCACAGACTCTGCCATGTCTGCAAACAGCTGCAGCTTCTCAGTAAGAGCCTGAAGGATCACTGCATCTTTCTGGCTAAGCCGCTCTATGATGACAAAAAAAACATGTCTTAAAAACATCAAATACAACAATCTCACAAACCCAAAGCCAAACACTTATTGTTGGATCCTCGATACACAAGCTTTTATTATGAGACACCTAACATATAAAATGTATAGACACTATAAAGTTCTGCAGAGAAAAGAAAGGAGAAAAATCATCTAAACATTTTAAAGGTTAAAATAATCCATAATTGTCTTCTTGTTTCAATTTCTCCACATACCTTGAAATCCTTTTAATCTGGAAGCACGTGCCTCTTCTTCCTCGCTAAATAGCCTCTCTTCGGTATGAGGACAGCTAAGACGTAAGATGACCGAAACCAGTACAGAAGCACAGGTGAAAGAAAAAAAAACTGATCATGCATTTTCCCAGTTTCATCTGGTTCAACTGAATCAACTTTTTATTACAACAGTATTTAGTGAATTATTAATGTAATCTTGGCATCTTGATTAATGAATATACACAGTCTTCCTTCACACACACCAACTCTGTGTGACTGCATGTACCTCTCGACAGCTTGCCGTATCTGTGTCATCCAGGTGTTTCGTTCCTCCTTTGAGGTGGTGTGGATCTCATACATCTCTGGCTCATTGGAGGAGGCACATATAAGAAACATGGCTTTCTCCTCATGGGCCACTTCCCTGACTATCAGCTTCTGGAGAGAGATCACTGGCGGCTTGTTGTCCTAGGTGGATCACAGAAACACGGAGAAATGAGAAGGGGGGGGGTGCTTTCTGACCACTTCTGTTTAACCTAGTACAAACTGATGAATGACGTTTGCAGAAATGATGTATTGTTTTGTTAGACGGCGTCACACTGACAGAAACTCACCACTGTGGCAAAAACATATCTCTGATCCTTCTCTTGCAGCAAGAGCAACACATCTGACAGCAGCACTGCAAGAATGTCTGGAAGGACAAACATCAGAAATGACACCTTTAGCGGTCAGTCTGCAAGCCGGAAAGAAGGCGGATGATAAACTAAAGTACGAATCTTCTAGTCAAGTCCCACATCATACCTTTGAGTCTGCCAGAAGCAGCTTTCCAGTTAACCGTGCCCTCGTAAAGCAGGCGCCTTCTGTCCGGTGCCAGGTCTTCCCTGCGAAACACTCGTCCATCCTTGATTTTTCCCAATGCCTTTGGCTCCATCTTGTTGTGTATGTCTCTGAGACGAGAGGCCTTCTCGTGGAGATTAACCAGTGCGTCCACTTGGACAATGGTGTCTTTAATCAGACCTAGACCCCGAGTCAGATCCTCGTGCTCCTCTGTACCCGCTAAAGACAGAAAAGATGATTTACAGTTTTCCACTGTAAAGAGTGACATTATCATTAAATTGTACTCTGCAATGATTTCTTTTCATTTTAAATGCTGGACCTTCAGTGTTGTGCAGAATGCGTTCCACTAATACTGGGTACTTGGTAATTCGCTGCGTCACCAACAGGATACACTCGGTCACACCTAATCTCCGCACAATTGGCAGGTTGCTAATTTTCTGAAATGGAAAAAAACAATTGAAATGAATCAGTAACAGACTGCAAGGTGATGTATGTAAGAACCTAAACAATGGTAATGTGTCTTACCCGAATTATGTTTTGGAACTTTTTGTTGTTTTGCAGCTGCTCTTTGTAGTAGCTCACAGCCTCAATATGATGACTACAGAAATCTCCATAACTGTCCTTCATTCTTTCTCCTATTTCACCCGAGAACTAAAGAAGAAGAGAGGAAAACCGTCTGCTATCTGCTTTCCTGTTGCCGTCTTTATTGTCTGGGTTTATTTCAATGTTACGTGATGCATTCAAAGACATCTTGGAGTTTGCATTGTGCTTTTCCTCCCTACCTGTGCAATAAGAATGTCTGCCACTTTGTTAATAGTATAGTTCCTGTCATTGGGTGAGACGAGGCTTTCTTGCCGCCGCTCTTTGAGACGAGACAGGAAATGTGTGTGAAGCTCAAGAAGGCTTTCCAAGCGGGGAAAAAGACAGTCCAGCCTGCTCGAGTCCATCTGGAGGTTGTCCTTCAACTCACGGACGTACACGTGCAGCATTATCTTCAGTGTTCGCACATGATGCATCTCCGTCTGCATCAGCTCTGTGCGATGGCATACATATATATACACACAGTGACCACAATGAGTGTCATTCAAAGCTGTTGTATCTCTAATTCTTCTGTTAAAAATGTACATAAAGACAGAACAAGACGCTGTCTTTTAATCATTTTGTATGAATACAATGTTATGCATGTAAAAGTTAAATTGCATTTTTTCTGCTCAGCCACACCAGAGAACCACAATAACAATAACAGCTTCCTAAAGATGTCAAATCAGTGAGCTGCCAGTTCACAGACAAGAAATCACACCTACCATATATCACATCCTGTCTCTTCACCGTTTCTTTTGAGTGCTTTTTAACATGCGGCTGGTCTACTGTAAAACTCCATGACTCCCCTTCCAGATCCTGAGCATCAGACTCCAGATCAGCCTTCACTGCTGCATAGTGAGCATCTGAGTAGAAGAAAAGAGACATAAAAACAAATGACTTCATGTCTTATAAAAATTATATATGGAAATAATTGTGAGGCAATGTGAAACAATCCTAATGCAACATCACTACACACCAATCAGACTTTTTAAAATGTGAAATATAAGATTGTACCCGTATTTACAAAAAAAGGAATGAGGGATGCACCAGAGAACTGAAGAAGCTGAGAAAAGGTTACATAAACACCAATCTCTCTCAGGGCAAACTATGTCAACCAAGAGTGGAGTTGGTAAGATGTAAGTTTAACGCACCACCCAAGGTAACTCACCTTCTATGAAGATTGTCTCTGCGGTGGAGGGAGCAAGCGAAATTGCATCTTCATTGCAGCGTTTGGAGCGGAGAGCATCTGTCTCATCCATCTCCCCAGGTAGGGATCTGAGGGACAACAAGCATAGGTCTAACATGCTGAATCTAATACAACCTAATCCTACCAGCTAATGGCAGATGCAAATACTTGGTATATTAGAAAAAACAGCTTGCCTTTAGATGACTACTATAAACACACAGCACAGAGAAAATAGTATTTGAGCAGCAAAGACAAGACTCTAAAAACATCAAGCATTAACAGACAGAAAACAACATCTACAGCATTATAGATTATGGGGAGGAAAAGCTCTGATTTCAATGGTGGTTTTAGAACCTCTCATCTCCAAGTTAAAAGGACTCCTGTCACTCTGGACTTCTCATTTTACAAAAAGCTCAAGGCTGCAAAATACTCACCCCGAGCTGCTGTTGTAACGGAGGCTGTGACTAAGATTGAAGGCTGGGGCTAAGGTGGAGCTGGTATTATGGGCAGCCGTAGGTCCCCACTGACTAACGGTCATGCCTGTGGTGGGAAAACCTGGGTGGCCATCCAGGGTTTGTGATTGGACTGCACCCGACAGCTCCCGCTCTCTGTCCTGGTCTTTTAGTGCTGGAGAGAAAAGACGACAGACAGGTAAGCGGCGGCACTGTGTGGGGACAGAGTAGGAACATAATGAGGAGCAAGGAGAGGAATGAGAGAAAGGAGAAGATGACCAGCGAAGAGGAGACAAGGACACTGAGGTGAGCCGCTGCTTGTTGGACTCCTGCCCGAGTTGACCCCAGTATTTTTTCAGCCAAGACCGAGGCAGAGATCTGAAGAACCGGCAGGTGATCAGGTCACGGTGCATCAACACTCGCACCCCCACATGTCCAGACAGACCCCACGACGAGGCAGACGATGAACGGGAAGACGATGGTTTAGCGATCCTGGAGCAAGCCTCAGAAGCCCACTTTGCCTGGCTAGTGCTTTTACCAGTGCTTTTGGTAACCGCTCTCTCCATTGTAAATGAGGTTTATAACAATCCAAAGTCCAAGTAAAGGTTCAGTCCTCACTGATGCAGTATCACTAGATACGATTGCAGGAGTGCTGCGCAGTGTGCCTGGTTTTATACGCAGCCCACTCAGATCCTTCATGTCCCTCTCCAGCAACTTCTAGAAAGATGCACACCCCTCCTTTATATTTCTCGCACTTTCTGATTCTTCACTTCACCTCAATTCCTCTCCCTGCTCCTTGTCATCCCGACCCCCTGCACAAGCTACTGATTGGTACAAGCAGGACATGAGCAGGAATCAGGTGTGGCTGATAGGACTCCAGCTGTTCACAAGAGAACAACAACTGCTACAGGAGATTAACTTAAGCTGCTGCTGCAGCCACTCGTGTCTCCCATGGGTTTGATCATATGCACCGACCTACAACATGTTACACTCAGCACGGACTGATATTTCTCTTTCTCATTATTAATACTGCAAAATAACCTCTAATCTAACCTTTTATATAAAGGAAAATCTGTGAACTAACTTTGAAAAAAATATTAAGATCTTGCTTTCCTTTTCTTTCTTTATCGGGGCTTCTTGTGGTACATATAAAAACCTTTACAACATCACAGGAATCTACCATGGGCTTACGCAACAGCTGAAACAGAAGTAAATTACTTGACTGTTCCTAACAATGGCTAATCATCACCTTTGCCTACACCCTGTTGGAGGCCAATCTCTCCCTTCTACACTCAGTGCTGAGGATGACACACATACACCACCTAGGCCCACACATCGACATGCTCAATAAGCACATACAGTGCCAAAACAATTAGCTAAATGAAATAATAGGAGGACTCGATGCTGATCTTTTTAATCCTCTGCAAACTACCAGAGACACAACCAGCTCTTGTTAATTTGACACAAAGGGATCTATCACTATCAACGGGGTTCATGGAGGGTATGTCTGCGCATGCGTGCTCTACTTACCAAGGCTAGGAGATCCAGCTGTGCCTGATCTAGATGAAGAATCTCTCTGTATGGAGAACATAGAAATACTGCATTTTTATCCAAGTCCACTGTCTCAAGCGTCCATCAGCTGAGTGAAAGCTTGCCAAATGTGGATTTATCCTTCTCTGTTAAGATGCTGCAGTTCCACTGTAGCTGATATGCACCTACTCAAAAATGTTCTAACCAACTAGGATTCAGTTGTTTCAATTTGGATTCTTGAAATGTGTAATCTAGCAGTCTCTTAACGAAAAGGTCGCAACAAATACAATACATATACATAAATTATGCATTTGATGCTGCTTAATCAAATGGTTAAGCCTTTGCCATACTAACATGCTTTTTCTTCTGATTGGTCTTCAGTTTGTCCTGCATCTATCTAGTTAGGGTTAGGGTTGTAAAATAATAGAACACAGTAGAGGTTCCGGGCCCTGAAGGGCCCTGTGAAATAGCGTTTACCTTATTCTTGCTGCTGGTGCATTCACCCAGCAGAGACTTGCAGCTCCTGTGAACGTTCACAGCACAGTCTGAAAAACAGCAGCAGGAGAACACGGGGTCAATGTTGGATTAGTCTTACTAGGCCAGTTGTGTTCAGTACACACAGTAGACAACGGCAGCAGTAGTGGTATTTGACTAAGT
Source organism: Microctenopoma steveboyesi (assembly GCA_032359275.1). Lineage (NCBI taxonomy): Eukaryota > Metazoa > Chordata > Actinopteri > Anabantiformes > Anabantidae > Microctenopoma > Microctenopoma steveboyesi. The sequence goes on along the minus strand of JAUMHF010000019.1, from coordinate 10,599,112 downwards.
TATAACAATGAAAAGTAAACCAAATATGAAACTTAAAAACCAAACAAACAGCTCCAGGCTGTTTGAGGCAAAAACCAATGAAGTTAGACAAAGAAGACACTAAAACAATAAGCCTGAAGCTTTTCTGCTGCTACCGTCAACACAGTAATTTGCTGTCAGACAAATATTGTCATCGCCAACGTGGAAGATTCTCTTCTTTCTCCATGAGTCCAGTAAAGCAGTTTTGTTTGTTTACATGAGCATAATACAGAATCACACTGTGGGATGTTCAGGAACTCTCTTTTTCTCTGTAAAGATTTGTTCTGTATGGAAAACAATGTGTTCAGGTGCAGATTTGATGACAGTGTGCATCTCTGCTGAACAACACAGTACAACTCTTAGTTATTTTGGAAAAAACCTAATCTAGGCAGTCTATTAGCCCTTCCATTTGCTCAATTACAACAAAACACTGTCTACATACTGCATAAGGTAGGACGTAGGCAGCTCCGTCTTTCCTGGGGGACTATGCTGGCCAACCAAATCATGTTATCATTATGCAAAACCTGTTCCCAACCCAACCGGGGAAACGCAGGCAGACAAAAAACACATGATCTCTGCTAAACAAAAAGATGTATGCGAGCACAGAAAGCACAGCTGAATGCGATTGTTAGCTTTTCTGACAAAGGGTGTCCCTCCGTTAACAACACAGTGTAAACACAAGCAAAACCAATCTGAGGTATTTCACTAGCTGCTGAACATTAAAGGCTACAATAATGGACACAGTAACACAAACATACCATCCCGTTTAATAAAAGCACAAAGCAGTGACAGGTGGTCATTTCATGTGTGTGTGCATGAATTCAGAATGACAGAACATCATTGTTAGTCTTTATTTTCTAAAGCCTATTCAAATATTCTATTCCTTTACTTTATTCAGAGGTTCTACCCTACACCATGTCTCTGGTAATAAATGAACAATTGCTGGCTGAGCTGGGGGAAAAGAAAACAGATGAACAAACTGATTAATCTTCACCAGCAGTGCCCACTTTGAGCCCGCAGAGCAAACTATGGCCAAAGGCACAACACACATAATAGTAAGACTATCTTTTAAGAACATCACATCAAATAGGGTTTTCTCCATTTTTAAAGCCCAAACTAAATTGCTTTTTACCTTTAGAGGCACAAATGTGCATTGGAGTCCATGTCAGTAACTTAACAAACTTCCCCAAACAGTCACCTCAGCCAAACCCAGAGATAACTCCCAGCTTGTTCTAAATAACATGCAAAACTCCAAAGCTTCTGCCCGCCTGGCTCTTCCAGACTAAAAAAAAAGCTATAGATTTAGTCAATGTCTATTACATCTATACGGCCAGATCATCTTCAGTAGAGCTACAACACCCTGCAAGGCTGTGAAAATCATTGCTAGGAAAAGAAAAAGATATGAGGATGTGATAGGTAAACAGATCAAGTCCTCACTGAAGAAGCCCAGAGAAAGCCATGTCTATTAAAGAAACTGTAGTTGAAGCGATAGTACCCACAGTACATTCAAAAGAATTTCTGCTAATGAAAGCAAAAATACTCCTAAGATAAGCAAGAACACTGTGTTTTCTGTTTACTAATATCACAGAGCTTATCAGCACAGACTCAGCAGCTACAGACCACCTCGATGTTTAAGAGTAGCACAGTGTGTGATAACCACGGTGAAAATACACTGGCACATGACGGTATACACATCTCTGAGAGTGAGGGTCCATCAACTCTGCCAGTCACTCAATTTCCAGTCATTCTGTAACGTCAGCAGCATTGTGGTTTGAAGTTGATTCACGAGACACTCAGCCCCCATCAAAAACCATCACCACCACCACCACCACGCCCAGCATCTGGTGATCAGTAACTATCCTATGACACAAGAAGCACACATTTCAATGAGTCATTCAATTAAGCAGAAATGCAAACCTTGCTCACCACCGTGACCAGCAGATAAGTAGAAATCAAACTACGAATGTGATGCTTTGCCTTATCTTAAGGGACGAGGCTGAAATCATCTAAGCTCCAGATTAATGCTGGAACTGAGCTGTAGCACCATGCCATAGTGCAAGGACAGTGTTATCTACAAAATATGACAAGTAGTATATCATACCTGTGTCCCTCCTTCGCAGCCGTTTAATGAAACTTTATTGCTCCCTACCTTTACACATTGGATCAAGGAAATGCTTCTGCTCATACAAGTGGACAACAAAAATAAAACTTAAGAAATGGTACCATACCACATCCCTCTATAGATATGTCAGCACTTTGTTTCTTGTGAACAAGTTTAAAACTTATTCATTGATGCCGCTCACTTGGCGATTTTTCCTATTTGATGTTTCCAATATGAAGTCTGTATATTTGTCTGGCAACCCGTGCTTGTAGTTTTTTTGTTGTTTTTTTCTCTTGTGCGTGCTTGTATGTCTTTTTTTGTATTGGTTTGTTTGCTTTCTAGGGAGATGGTGGATAAAAAACTGAAGCACTAAAGCATTCAAAAAACAAACAAACTAGTATATCATACAGTCATAAGTAGGTTGCTTCCTGTGGTTTCCTTACACTGCTTCTCTTTAACAAAACAACCATGTTAAAATCATGCGTGCACCACCCCCCACCCACACCCGAACTTTATGTAGTTCATAGAAAAAGTCTGCTGCCATAAATAGTTGCAAAGACCAACCTAGAGAGAAACAGATCACAACTACTATTAACAGCAATAGAAATAGCTTTCTGTGTTCTTATACATGTTACCATTCACCCCTTTAGTTAACAGGGACAAAAAAAATCAACCAGCCAATGACATCATCTAGTTATTTGCTAGTAGGAAGTAGGACTCAGGGAGTTGTTTACTCAGTGAAGCAAAACCTCTCTCCTACAGTCAAAATCAAGAAGCGTGATTGCTACTATGACCAGTGGCAAACACATGCATGTCTAGATACAAATAAATGCTATAAAAGACAGACACTAAAGAGTGTGTGACAATTTTGCAAAAGCATAAAGTTCACACAGGATGCAACAGCGTCTTTAGTGTTGAAGGCAATGAAGCTATAAGGCAAATCAGTCTGGTGACGTAAAGATCTGATGTCTCTTTCAGTCATATACTGTACTGTATACCTATAACAATATAACTAGTAGAAATGACAGTTCAGTGGTAGAAGATCTCCTGAAAACGTTAAATCTAGTAAATGGCAGAGAGCCCACCCAGAGAGTCAGGCATGCTGGAAGGCAAAAGCAAAGCAGTGATGCACGGAGAAGGGGTATGCTCACAGAATGAGTTGGTGAGACCCACAAGCAGTGGAGTGGGCTGCTGCGCACTGGCAGACCTGCCAAGCACAATTAGCACCATGTGACCCAGTCAGAGAGAAAGCTCAGCGTGAACAGAGGAAGAGGAGTAAGGGAATAGGCTTAATGACCACCCTTCAGTCTGGGCCATTCCTGTTGCTCATAAAGCACTGACAGATGGCATCCCCTGACCAACCGAGGAATGAACTTAAGGATAACGTTGCTTATCAACGGTTATGCAATTTCATAATAGAGAGCCAGCTACAACAGGGTGGGAACACAAGGCAGGCATGATTAGACTCCAACACAGGCGCACGCAGCTTTCTCACTATTTACCATTAAATGTAAACGTTTGACAACCTATGTTTTCCTCTTCACATTGTAAACAACTGAGCAGGCCGCTACATTATAAGCAGCTGATTTCAGGTAAACTAAACTAAAATAAGTCATTTTGGAAGCTAGCATTAGCTCCGTTAGCAATCACCTGTTGAGCGTTAAGCAAAGTTTGCAGCCAGCAGCAGACGCACTCCTGAAAAGGCACCTGAAGTGAAACTGAGGGGAAGTTGCGCAACGTCCAGGTACTAACGCAGCGTATGTGAGGATGATGTGTTCGTTTACATTACCTATCACGTTAAGCAAATTAAAGCCAACTACTTATCAACTCAACACTGTGTTTCAAACAGACGCGTTAGGCAGGCTAATCAAGCTAGCGTTAAGTGGCTAATCGTTAGCCCGCTGTAGCCACATTAAAACTAATATGGGTCGGTTTTAGGATTAAAAAATGTTGAATGAACTTCAGAAGTGCCCCGACCTGTTAGCAAACGCGTCCAGAACCGAAAGCACCAAACCCTCAGATATAATTTGTAGCGTTTGTTTGGCTAACGATAATTAGCATTGCGCTAGCTAGATAGCAGCCAGGACGCCTGAAAAGTCCATTGAGTGAAACAACGGGAGTTATTCGCCTGATCCCGCTGGAGACCATCGCTACAGTAGCTGCTTCTTACCGTCCAAACCAGATCAGGGTTCGCGAGAGGAGGATCTAGAGTCGGTGTGTAAGTTAGGTTTATCAGCTCGGGCACAGAGACCAGAAGCATGAAGAATCCCACATTCTCGCTCGTGTCCAGTTTCGTGTCCTGCTCCGCGCTGGGAACAAACAACGCATTCCACAGGCTGAATCCCCGCAGCGCTCGCTGCGAATTAAAGGAACACTCACATGTTTTTCCAGGGCCGCGCGTGTCTCTGTGTACCAACAAAACCAGTGTAAACATGCACGATGGGCAACTCTCAGAAGCTGGATGCGAATGGAGGTTTGAGTCAGAGAATTAAAAAAAATTAGATTATTAAAAAAATAATTAAATGTAAGAAATGCCGAATTTGAAATTTTATTTAAAAAACAAACTAAAATTTATTTGGGTGGAGGTGAACATCCATAACTTTCAGAGATAATGTGTCTAGTTGCAATTGCTGCGCAATTCAATTTGACAAAAAATGTTTAGTGTCTCGTATTTGTCTTATCTCTTATCTTGGGTTTTTGCTTGTGTATTAAATGGTAAATGGTTTGCAGTTATAAGGACGCTTTTCAACCTTACTGGTACTCAAAGTACTATACACTGCTTCTCATTCACCCATTCACACACACACTCACACACCGATGGCAGAGCTGCTATGCAGCTGACCTGGCACACCGGGGGCAACTCAGGGGTTCAGTGTCTTGCCCAAGAACACTTCAACATATGTTGAGGAGGTGGTAATCGAACCACTGATCTCACGATTTGCACACCTAGCCACCTCTGGGACTGATTATATAAAATCTTCCACAAAACAGCAACAATCAAATGTGTTAGGTTGCAACAGTGAAATAATTAAGAGGAAGAACACAGTGACTAAATCCTGCAAATGGTCCAGTTTAAAAAAAGTGATATAGCACTTATGTTGAGAGTAGCTCTGTTTCCCTGTTGGAAACTTTATTTAGTGATGTGAAATTTGCCACCAACAGACCACGTGGCTTATGAGAAGACTGTCTCTGAATTACAGTAAGAAATATGTTCATGTAGCTCATTAGATATCTATGCCCTGTGGCATGAAAAGAAATTAAATTATTTACTTCTGTAAAAGAAAATATCTACATTTAAGTACAGTATGCAGTTTTCACACTTTCACATACTTTATACTCAATACACTTCAGAGATATCTGTTTATAGTTCATAGGGTCAAGAATATTTTGCACTTTAAACAACCTCATCCACACAATATTATTAGTTATTATATTAATAAATGTGAAATGATCTCTAATAAAAACATTACGAGTTAATCTTGCAGTCTGGATTCTGGGATCAGATTTTTGTCTCTGAATTCTACTCACCACTGACTTTCAATAGTTATTACAGGCTCATCAGCTGACCTGCAGGCTGTGGAGGAGTAGTGCAACTGCGGCAGAAAAACAATGTGCAGGGTGCTGAAATGTCCTGAACTGGTCTACGCCATGAATGGACTCACAAAACTGTGGTTGCCTCCAGACAAAACAAAGCCTACTCTCTCATTATAAGAGCTCATCCAACATGCAGATAATTTGAAGACTCTTACAAGCTGAAGAATCAAAGTCAAGACATGCTGCAGCTTCACATAAAAAAGTGTACATCATGTTAATGTGTTTTAATGTGAAACGAATCATATTTAGTATTGTTAGCAGTTGGAGTTTCTAACAGAAAAGTAAAAGATGACAAACTGAGTTCTTTTACTTTCTTTTGTAAAACAATGCTTGCAAAACATTTGCTATTACTGGTTACTGCCGTTTAAAACGGTGTGTGTTATGTGTGTGCATGCTTGAGTGCTTCATTAACTGGGCGAGTGAGCAAGCATGCAGTAAAATAGGTATAAATAGTCGTGGGTTGGTGTATAAGCACAGCACCTGTGTGTGTGTTACTCACTCATGCACTGCAGGCTATGCTTTTTCTGCAGGGTCTTGCTGCACAGTGAACAGGTGGCACAGCTGGAAAAAGTGCCTGGTGTCAAATAATGCCCATTGCTGCTGCTTCTGCACACTTTTTCTCTGGCTTCTCTCTCTTTCTCCCTCCCCTTCTCTTTCTGCTGGTCTCTGTTCTTACCCTGCAGAGAAAAAAAAGCAAACGGTAGGTTTTATGTGCAGATTTGTGTGTCCTCTCCTTTCACTGTGGCGCATGCTGAACAACTGGGTATGACATGGCATAATTGTTTTAGAGGCAAGCTATATAAGTGGGTTTGTGTAAGAAGCTTAGTGTGCTGCATGTGCTGCAATATGCAGAGCTGTAAACAGTTTACAGAAGGGTTTGGTCTTTGTAATATTAGAAAATACAGTGGAGGGCAGCAACTGAAACCACTTTTCTCCATTCCAGGTTAAACTTTGATAGAACATTTTGTATCAGGATTTTTCATTCTTAAAGTAAATTATAATGTGTATTAGGTTATATAAGCCATTTCAGTTCCAAAGTAGGAAGATGAACTATTTGTCTGCCTGTCTGTATGTGTTTACCTTATCTTTATTGAAGGAGCCAGTCATCCTGTTCCTCAGAGAGCTCAGAGTCCTTTTCACCCTGGTGCCTTTCTCCGTCTTCTCTGTGCGATCTTCTTCTTCGTCTTCATTCCTGGCAGAAAAGGCAGAGAATAAAATACATCAATTATATAATAGGTCATCCTAAAAATCCTTTTTTTTAAAACTGTGTACATTTAGAAAGGACAGAGTTTGTTCTTTTTTATTTACAGTAAATATGCAGAAATGATACAGAAAAAGAAATCGGCTGGGGGTTAACAGGTGATTATGTTAAATAGTCAGAGCTGCAGTGATAAGTAAAAAATTAAATGGATAGTTTCCAGGAAAGAAACTGTTTTATGGGCTCGTTGTTACGACGACATCACTAATAAAACACTTCATTGAAAATAAAATTACACAGCAATTAGCTACAGCTAAACTAAGAATTTATCATTGTGAAACAGCTCATTAATGTGAACATGTCTGCAGCCTCAGCGACAAAAGAACTGCAAGATGAAAAGGACAATACTTACTCATTAGAGAGAAACTCGTACCAAGTGACATTTCCTGAAGCTTTGGTGTGTGATGTGTTCCTCTGCTTTGCTCTGTGGCAGAAAAATTACATCATTTTAACGCAAAGAAAATATCAGTTTCAAGGGCAATCTGAGCCCAGTAGAAACCGTTTATGCCAATATTTGAAACTCAGTCAAACAACAAAGCCGCGAGTATAAAGGCAGTGTAGCAGTAGTGTTCACTTCAGGTTTCTGTGATGTGTTTCACTCTGTGCTGCACTGTCAGCAGTGAACATCTACGGTGACGTTGTGAAACAAAACAAAGTGTTCACCAGTGATAATGATGTTCTTTATTGTGTCAGTGCACAAACAGATGCATGCAAACACGCAAAAAAACATGCATGCACAGTACGTACTGTAACACACACACACACAGTGCAGTGCTGCCCTGCTGCTGCATTGACTAGGATGGCCTTTAAACAACAGTAGGAGCAAGCAACCTCCCTATTTTCTTACCCATGGTACAGCTTTAGCTCCTGCAGGACTTTCTGTACCATCAGCCTAAGACAAACAAAACACTGAGGCTGAGTCGTAGCAGCGAGAGGAGAGAAGAGAAGAGAGAGAGAGACTGTTGGGAGCTAGGTGTCAACTAGTGATTTAGAGAGGAATCCTCCCTTGTCTGCTGCATCCACACACTTACCAGACATGCATACATGCTCACAGTCACTTAGCCACACACATACTGTACACATACACACTAAGGGGCCATCTAAGGAGCTGGGAGAGAGGACTGTGGAAAGAGGAGGTTGCAGACATATGACATGGACCAGAAATGTCAGGAGAGAATAGGGAAAGCCCCTCTCTCTGTTACGTGGGAGTTAGATAGCTGTACCAGACTATTACGATTTACAACTTTAGAACAGTATGTGCACTACTGCACTGCACCATTGAAGGCTACAGGTACAGTGGACACCAGCTTCATTCAGGTAGCATTAAACCTGCAGGAAGTCAGGAGTCTCTAGCAGGGAAAGAAATATCACAGCAGCTGTTTCAAGTTGCAGAAGTCGGTGAGTACTGTATAGACTTACATATGGCTCTGTCCTTCAGTAGAATGAAGATTTTCTTCAGGGTCAAACTCCTCTGCTACATGAGATAAAGGTCAAATGTGAGCAAAACATTCAAAACTCAGCTGCCCGCTGGGCAAAAATCACAAAACAGAAATTAACACGTGCTGGACGAGGAAAAAGATTCAGACCCACCTCCTGCCGCCCTCGCGGCCTGTTTGGATGTCTGCACAACACGAGAAATGTGTGCAGCACGGGAACATTCATCTGTGGCGAGAATGTCTGAGCGGGAATAAAGATGTTTGCCATGTGCACCGCTGACCTGCGAACATTGAATAATAAATAATTAAGTACATGATATGCTGATATGTGATCTGCTTTAACAACACGCAGTAAACTCACTTATGATAGAATAGCATTATTTATTTATTTGAAACAGTTTGGTCACTCTGTTTACACCTTGTTTGACTGATATTAGTTGAGTGCGCATGCTTCACACGCACCTCTGAGTCTAGAGTTGGCTGCACAGACAGAGTTAGAAAGTTAAAAAGTATAGACAAGCTGACCTACTGCATTGGCTTTGTTCTTGACAGATAGTTAATAGTAAGACAACTATAGAATATTTCCAGCTTCATAATCAGTGTGACACAGTTTCTTATTACCATGCTAGTGACCCTGGCTCTGGGACAGGGGAACCTGATCCTGGGGCCATCTATCTCATCACCAGAATAGGCGGTGCAGGTGTAGGTATCTTGCTGAGTAGACAGGAAGATATTGTTCTGTGTTTCCTCATCGTCATCCCTCTCTCCATCGCTGTCCATGGCCATGGTGTCCAGACTCAATCTGGCAATACAGACACAATAAAAGAGTTAACCAGCGCAGAAACGTTTATCTAAATAAGACACTATGTAATCTGTATTCTATTTCGATTTTGCTTCTCATAAGATATTTTGGTGCACTGCTACAACTCACACCCCACTGACATGCCTGCCCAATTTAAGAAGCTGTGAAATAACAACCACCAGTCTAAGGCACCACAAAGAGTTGAAGAGCACGAACAGGGCACAGACTGTGAGAGTGATGATGCCCAATGCTGGTGGTAATAAAGCCGAAAGTTACATCCTTCTCATGACATGGAAACTCAAGAATGTATAGGTTCTCAGTCAAATTGGTCTTAATATAATGTGATTCTCTGATTTCTTTCATCTTTAACAACCACCTCTCTACCATCGCACATCCGTCAGCCACCTTACCTCCTTCCTAGGTTAATTGGAGACACAGGCACACCCCAGCTGTGCCTACGAGATGTTGACATGGATCTGACCAGTATCGGAAAGCTGTCCTTCTCTATTTCTCCGTCAAAATCCATTGTGGTTTGCTGCGGTACTCCCTCTGATGCTGTTATTCCTTCTGCGGTTTCCATTGATCCCAACAGTCCATTCAGATTTATTGTCAAGCTAAGCCCTGCTGTAGGGTTCAAGGAGTCACCGCTGTCTATAACATAGCTTGGCAGTAACTTAGGATTAAGCTGAGTGACCACAAAACTGCAACAAGGTTCCTCTGCAGGCTGTATACAGTGAGGCGGTGATAGTGCATTGATATGAGAGAAGTGCGGGGTCAGAGAAGTCTGTACAGGTTGAGTGTTGGCAGGATTGTTTTTCTCTAATGGCACATGTTGGCCCACGGTTAAAGCATTACTCTCTGGCACTGTGGTTAATGTAGATGCAGTAGGCTGGGAAGTTGGTATCCCTCCCTCCAAGTCTTTAAAGTACTCCGAGTCTCTGAAGAAGGCGGTGAAGCCCAGCAGGTCCTCTATGCTGCTGTCTACCTCCCCACCAGGGCAGTCGTAATCACTGACTATTGAACACGCATCCTGCAAGTCAGTAACGCAGGTTAGGATAAAACATTCAGGGAGAGGGAGGAGAGTGAAAAAAGAGGACAGACACTGAGAAACAAAATCCAAGTAATAACATTAAGAATCAGAAAATTTCAACTCATCATGATGATATATGTATTATTGTCACCACAGTTTTTCTAGGCGCGCACTATTTCACTTAAAACGGCTTGTAGCACAACTAGAAGAGAAGTTAAACATTAAAATACACCTGCTAATAAAACTAACCCTAACAGAGAGTATAGAGCTTTACCTGGTCATCGTTGGTGCTAACAAAGAAGACATCCTCAGCGATAGAGGCAGGAGATAGTGAGGAGGAAGACCCTTTCCCACCGGGAGCACGAGGCTGGGCATCGGCAGACCCGCAGGGCTGACTGCATGGCTTGCACTCTGATGCTGAAGGAGAATGGATGTGACGTTTGTGAATGACAACGATCTCTCGAAAACACCCCAAATTCAGTGCCACAAGATGAAAGAAGCACACAAAGAAACTCAGACGTAGCGTGTTTCAACAGCTGCGCGACACCTGTGTAATCAATTACAGCAGTGTTGTGAGTGATGGAAGAAAAGCTCAGGAACAGCCCCTGCTCCAGCCTCTCACTGAAAGCTCCTTTACATTTCCATTGCATAAACAGATTCCTTGATTCACATGATGCCACAAACCGCCGTCACCACTGGCAACTGCTCAGTGAGCCAGCATTAGTCTCCATGTCAGTGTGGAGAGCTGGAGATTATTCCCGTACTGAGCTTCGACTGGCCTGAGAAAACGCTTGCTTGCACTTTAAAATATAACGGGCTGTCATTAATACATGTTGTATGAAGTACGGTGGAGAGGAAAATGGAATTTGGTAACACATATTTAAGGTAAAGAGTGTGTTTCTGAAACATCTCTTACGTGGTAAAATAAACCTTGTGGTGTCGAGGCTTCTGACTCGCTCATGCCCATGTGAGGAGTAGAGAGCCACAGCCACGACAGGTTACATAATCCTCATTTCATCAGGGATGGCTCCTGTGAACCCGAGGCTTCGCTTAAGGCAGCCCGGCTCCACAGGGCCGGACTCAGTTCTCCTTAAACATATTTGCTCTGTTTGGTTCAGGAGTACTTCCACGAGTGCAACAAACTACGATGTTCTAGTTCTTATTTTCAGGAGCTATAGAAGGTTGAACCCTGGTTGGAACCATTGTGAAAAAAAAAAACAACAACACCTTCAGCAATTAGCAAGACTAACATTTATTTGCATTTATCTTCTTAGTCATATTAGTCATCCAAAATTAGCACCACATCTTTTAATTCGGCACTTTTTATGTGCATCATATATTCTTAGCAGGTCATTGTATTGTGCAAATACAGATACAACTTATTTCACCCCCCATGATTCAACAAGCTTGTAGATCCACCTCTAGCAACAATACCTTGAAGTAATCATTTCCTGTTCGACTATCTGTCTCTCACATCGCTGTGCATGACTTTTGGCACATTCCTCTTTAAAACAATGCTTTAGTTCGTTTGACATTTGCTCATGCACAGCTCTCTTTAGGTCCCAGCACATCGTTGCAATTCCGTTGACCTCTGGAATTAGACCAGGCCTTTCCAACACCTCAACTCTTTTATTCTGATGTAGATTTACTGATGTGCTTCAGATCATTGTCCTGTTGCATGACCCAGTTTCACCCAAACTTCAGTTGCTAGACAGGCGGCCTCATATTAGCAAGATCCTTTCTTTTTGTATAACACACACACACACACACAATAAAACACTTAACTAACTTACTTACACTAACTTTGGGACAAACACATACATCTATATTTGGGTGCTGGGAAGCTAGTGGTAGCTACAGTGTTTTTTTTCATTGGTTTCATACTGAAAACATCTGCTTACAGCTGAAACTGGAAAACACAGTTGTTGAGAGTTGTGAGACTCATCATCTGTTGTAAAGACCAGACAACCCCACTACTGTATCTTTAAACAACTGGATGTGATCTCACTTCTCACTGTTTGCTAGAATGATAATCATTAACATCTACAGGTACTCAGGATGAAGACGTCTTTGCCAGTCCATCTGTAGGCCACACCCTGGGTCCTGCACCATGTCTAGCTGTAAACCAACAGCATCCACTCCCCTCTTCAGCACGACATCCAGAGATGCTCTCTCATAAACATGTAGACAGACATACTGTGGACCCATTTTCTATATTACTAAATCACTGGCTGGGGCTGTGGGGATGGCAGTGTCCCCGCTGGAGAGAGAATTTGTTTCCCACTGGTCCTAAGTGTAAACTTAGACGGCCGGTACAGACGCTGCAGGGGCTGCTTGATGCTGCCTTGTAGCGCTGCTGTAGCCTTTTATGGTTGGCCTCTCATATCTACTAATACATCACACAGGGATGAAACATTACTGTGTCTGTCTGTTCGTGTGTGTGCATTGTCAGGTGTGCGTGTCCCCATAACTGTTTTGGCACTATGTTAGTTGTTTTTTCAGGGTGGGCTACAGCTAAAACAAATTATCATTATCACCTCATAAATCAGTAAATTACATTAACACTTTGCCTGAAAACGTGTTGAATCAGTTATTTTTGTATGTTTGTACTTTAGTTTGCATGTTTATTTCAACTCAACTATACTATAATTCCTCTACTGTACCTCTGTTCAGTTGTCAGATTTACAGCACTTTGGGGAACAGTTTTTTCCTCAGTACATTTATTGTTATAGTTATTGTTACATGTTGGAGATTTCTGTTCTACTCTTCAGGCTGAGGTTTCAGCCATTCTCCTTCTGTATCCTAGAGGGGGACATACATTCATTGGCCAAGTATTTGTTTTGGTTCTCTCATTTTTGTAAATAGGGTGACTGACTTTATTGTCATAGACAAAGTTGTGATATTAGCTAAATAAAATAGACTTTACAATAAAACAACTCAAGTAAACAGTACTTGAATGTATACATATAGTCCCACATTGTAAGTGCTTTGATGTACAGTAGAAATGTATATTTTATATGATATAAATTTCCCTTTTATATATTTAGTGTTGTAAAATAAAGGCATTTTAGCAAATGTGACAAGCAGGAAATGAGGACACGTACTTCCCACAATTGTTACTGTCTGTGTCGAAGCTACATGACAATCATAAGAGGAACTCGTATGGTATGGTCAGTTGATTATTTACAATGGATTCAGACGATTTGCACACAGATATGTTTCCAGCGGTGACGTTAGACTACAATAAACACCTAACTCAGTGTAGTTAACCCCACACTGATGACACACAGGCATAAGCCCATATGTTACCCAACTGCAGAAGTCTCAGATGACGACATACAGTCCCACGCAAAATGAAACGAAAAAAAAAAAATTTATTTAGTACTAGAAAACTATTTCATTAACTACTTCTCCTATGGAACAAAATGCGACTGTGGGACTTACGTATTTTTCACTGTGAGCATTTAGTATCTGGACTGATGTACAAGTCTGTGTGTCTGATGGATGGTGTGTGAAGGTCAGAACAGAGCAGAGTGGCTGTTAGATCTGAGGTTGAAGCGCACATCAAAACAACTGTCATCTCACAGATCCTCTTTGATCAGAAATTCATCTGACTACTGTTTCACAGCGTCGAGCTACACGGCCTCTAGAATCCCGCATGGCTTCCTTTAGTCTAAAACGTCATATTCTTGTGTGAGACAGTGTGAGAACAAAGTAGCCTGAAGGAACTCAAAGTCTCTGTGCCATACAAGGGGCTATGAGTGCGAAATGAACAGAAAAAACAAGTTCTTCCATCTGTGGAGTCATCTAGGAAGTTAATGCGACGTTTGGTAGTTGCACCAGTGTAGACACAAGTTACACTTTTCCAACAAATAACCAGAAGTTTCTTTTTAAATGACACTGAATGCACCAGGGTTAGAAATGACTCACTGAACTCTCATCTGTAACACTGCAATTGTCTTTCACCACAAACCCCAATCAGGTCAAAATGGTAAACAACCATTTCATTTCAAAGTGTCTGAATGAAGCTAAGAAATGAAGACAGACCAAGGTCACACATTACAACATCCTATGGACACATCCAATTCATGACGTCTGCTGGATGACAACTAGTCTGTCCGCTCTTTCACTCTGAGCTGTCCATCAAAACAAAAACACTTGTAAACCAGATCCCCCCCCCCATACCTCTCTTGAAAGACCATCTCTTCATCCAGAGTTTAGAGAAGGAGGGCCAGGAGTTGTTAAGAGGAGAATCCGCCATGGGAGCAGCGCGGTGATGAGACCAGCTGGAATTGAAGCTCAGTCAGAACAGAGCTCTGGCACTCAGAAAGAGGAGGGATGGAGGGAGGAGAGTTGAGAAAGAGAGAGAGAGAGAGAGAGAGAGACCTCTTCCAGGATCGGAGATTACCTCCCCAGAGACTCAAGTGGAGTGAAAGAAAGAGCAGTGGAGTAAAAACTGAAAAAGATGACAGTGGAAGGAAGAAAAAAGCCAATGTGAAAGATGAAGTAGCTTTGTTTTGGACGTGTTGACAGATTGTCCTGTAGTTCCTGAAGTCAAATTTCCTGTGTATTTTAAATTAAACAGCAACTTTTTTTTATTTTTGAGTAACTAATTACGATTTTGTCTTTGCCCATAATGTTTTACAAGATTAATAGACGACAAGAGACCAGAGTAGGAGACCAGAAATGGGTGTTTAGGGTGGTACAGGAGGGAAGCGAGGACTGAGAACGAAAGGTAATCTGTATTTTAACTGCCATTAATCGTGAAATTAGTCAAATGCCTAAAATGAGTAGGTTTATAGCATGTTCTGAAAAACTTAACTGTTTAAGGGAAACAGGCCACAAAGAGAAAAGGAGAAGGAAGTATATGCAATGAACGGGCAGGGCAGTAATGCAAGCAGTTTTCCTCTTATTCTGAGTCACAGGGACGCGTACCGCCACATCTCAGATTAGTCTCTACAAGGAAAAGTGTAGACTCTCTGCGTGCAGAAAAGAACCGGAGAGGATGAAACATCTTAGAGTTTCTTAATTTGCACAAGTGTAACTACGGATGACTGTCAAGTTCAGCTCACTGAACATCATGTGGAAAAATCCTCCTTACTTTCCCACAGACATAGAGAGCAGAGCACTGGCACAGAGGAGGCACAACTGCATAGAAGCATCCACTAAAGAAAACAAATGTAAGGTAGCACCTAAACGAATGCAAGGAGTAAATTTGGCACCAGTGCAAAAGGCTTTGTTTGAAACCTGTGAAAGGTTTGAGATAAAACGACACACCTACTTACATTTGATGACAGTGTGTAACAGCGTAAATCCTTTCTGATCACAGCAGAGCAGAGAAACGACGACTTCGGGTCTGGTTTCTGTGAGAACGTCAAGTGTGCCTTCACACTAAGTGCAGAGGGACAGCAGTCAGCCACAGGATCTCGACTCTGCTTCCTCTTTCACTGTCTGTGCAGCTCGAAACGCAGTGCAGCTCAATGGCCCACATACAGTTGCACACTACTGCTGCTTTGAAACGTGTTGTGGCAGCTCATGCAATAGACATCGCATAGCACTGTAGCTATGTGTTAGGCCTAGAGCACAGGTTTACGAAACAAGATTTACAGACAACAAAGCTTTGCTCTGACACATTAGAGTGTGTTGACAACTCAAAGGTGGATTTAATCATACATGGAACTAAGCAAAAACTGCAGGCTGTACATGTTTTTATACGTGGCTCTGATAGGTCTGTGTTTTTTATGACACTCATTAGTTTGATGTGCAGGATTTGTGTTCTGCACCTTTGTGATTTGCAGCTTCCCTGCACAGGCGTGAGGAGGAACTGGCTGTGTTTATAGTGGTTTCAGTCAGGACGTAACTTCTAACACAATCACACCTCGATGCTCGTTTAAGCTTTAATGTGTGAATGAATACTGCAGTGATATGAATAAGCAACAATATTTACCTGAGATAAACTTCTCAGACGGGAAGAGTGAAAATAAAAGATTTACAATATGAGGCAGAAGAGTAATACTACTGTGTGTTACTGTCATTAAAAGAAAGGTGTAGTAAAAACACTAACATTCTTCATTTTGTTCTTTCCTTTGCAGTTGCATCATCATATAATATCGGTTTACCACAACGAACGGCGGGCCTGAATATCTAAATGAAGTAGGAAACTACTCTGAAGGAGTACTTCAGCGCTCAGGTCATATAATTTCCATAGCTCGAGGTTTCGAGCTGTGGTTGTATAAACGAAACAAAAAAATGTGCGAAACAGAAACAAAAGTAAAGCGTTTGTGTGAGGCTAAAATTATTCTGACGCTATGTCTCTGTTAGAGACAACAATATTATGAGCGAAACGGTACCCAATGTTTGAAAGGTAAATGTGATAAATTATCAGGTTTTATTTTATTCTTCTTCAGTGATATAAGACTTTTTTAAAAAAAGAGCAAACCCTGTTATATCCATGTTGACCTGATAGGGTGGGTGGGCAATGCTCACGTAGCTGCGTACAATAAAATTGTACTACAACTGTAACATTTAGTTACTTTCTCCCCTTGTGGAAAAATCTAATTCCACTCAAACTGTAACAGTTTTATTTGTCCCGAGCTTATAACTGCATCGTGGACTCCCCGACAGTTAAGAAGTGTGAGAAGACACATATTCTCCAATAATTTTATTCATAATTTTAATATAAACAGTTAATTGTTGAATAATTTACACACAGCAAGATTTTTATTTTCATATCATTGCAACATTTTCTGTACATGTCACTACTTGGCTCTCCTTTTGAAAACATAGAAAAAATAAATTGTCAAGCGTTCATTTAATCATGGCACATTTTTGATCCTGTACAATATGCACGTATTTCTGCCTGTGTGTGTGTGTGTGTGTGTGTGTGTGTTTAATATGTTGCTATCAACCATAAAGATGTTGGCTGATAGTGATACATAAAGATAATGGCACATTTGGATCCAGTGTGAGGGATGAAGCGATCTGTGTGGGTTTGAACTGTACATACACACATATACACCTGTTGTCTGCATATGGACCGAACATAATGTATACACAACATATCCCAAAATTAATACATCAGTATATTCATCGGCAATAAAATGACATTAATAAAGAGGTATCCTGCAAGACCACACACAGCATTCTGGGGACCACCTATGTGCACCGAGGAGAGAAAGAGGGATACGGAGAGGAAGAGCAGCGATCAAAGACAGAGAAAGCTGTGGTAAAGACTTCAACCAAAGACAACACAGACAACTCCACTGATTTAAACAGCGTACGCCACAGGGAACAGAAGAGAGATAAATATTAAGCATCGGCATGTAAACTGGAGCAGACCACTGGGCTGAGAGCCGAATCCCGAAAGTTTTCTCATATTATCATCTTATCATCTAATAAACAGTCACTGCACCTGCAACTCCCGCACTGTCAAAACCATGGCGTCCGTCTCAATGATCAGTGACGCCAACGTGAACAATTCGTCATCACAGGCAAGTACTCTGAAAGTTTGCTTTCTGATCAAGTTAACGCGACACCACTTTTCTATTTGTTAAGTGTGAGGTGGTAGCGTAGCTTAGTCCATCTGTGAAGAACAGCAATGAGTCTTTTGGAGCTCTTAAAAAAATATAACATGACTGGATGGGTTTATAAAAGTTTTTGAATAACAGTGAAGGTCTATGGCACAGACTACTAGGCTGAAATGAGGATCTGAATTCACAGGAGTTACAGTGACGTAAGGCATTTTTAGTTACTGCTCTTTTATATGGGAATTGTTGACAATAATAAAAATATACAGTATTAACCTGTAACATGCTCGCTTCGCTTGTTTAATTTGTTAAATTATTGTTTGTTATGTGCCACATTATCTATTGACCTGGAAAAGTTGCCAGGAAACCAGCAGACTCCTAAAGTTGCCCCTACAAGTCAAGAAAAACGGTAACTGCCAGTGAAGTTTATGTTGTTGTATTGAGGAAACAAACTAAATCTAGTGTATTAAATGCTTAATTGTTTCTAAGACCTTCTAATAATGATGCTCAGCTTAACTAACAGCTGTAGTGTAATATTTACTGCAGATAGATCTTTACTCACTCTGCTAAAAAGCGCGTTAACTCAACATCTCCAGTTATGGATGAATAATTGTTGAACCATCAGTAATATGTCTGTTTCAGCTTATTCAGGATTTTATCCTTCCTCCTTCTTCTTCTTTTAAAAGGATATGCAGTGGTCTTCCAGCCGTTCACGTAAAAAAACACACATTTGCAAACTAAACACACAGAAACAATACGCCGTCTGTGATACGTAAGGTTTTTGGGCGACATGCTGCTGTGAATGGGTGTGGTGGCTTAATGCATGACCTCCTGTCACCAACATTGAGAACATGCGTTAGATGAAGGGCAGGGAAACATACAGTTTCTGTCTTGTTAGGCAGGGTTAAGCCCTCAGACTGGAGTTGTGCTGCTCCCGTTTAATACACTGACACAGACTTGACTCTGCTCTTTTCTATGTAGTGGGTTGTGTCAAAAATCACAAAACAAAGAAACAAATGAAATCTAGCTTTTTCAATTTAGAAAAAAGTTATATACACATTGAAAATGTTAAATTCATAATGTACAAGTGTAGTAAAAGTTTACAGTCAGAAAAAGTCATTATATTTACCCTCCCTACTTTGGCTAAAAAAAATAGAAATCAACATCTCTAAAATGTAATACTTTTTTCCTTTTCTTTAAAACAAAACAATAATACATACAATGCTTTGTTCTCACCCTGCACGGCGCTGCTAGCATGCTCTGGCCAATCACTTTATACGAGTTCAACAAAACAAACCTCAACTTCCCTAAAATCAAGTGCTTTCATTTTCGGGGCTCTGGGGTTCTGCTGCTATTTACAGTGAAGAGCTTATTAATCTGATCATTTCTTTTATGTCCTGACACATCTGAACACATTTTCAATGGGAATCCCCAGTTGTGATGCAGTCAGTTGTTGTAAAGGATTTCGCATGTGCTTTGAAACAGACTGATGAGAAGCGACGCCAGTAAGCGTCAAATGATCAAGCAGTCTGCTGGGAAAGATAATTCATTACACATGCACAAAAGCAAGCCAGAGCTGAGCAGAGTAGAGACACAAGTTCAACATTTGTTTTTTTTTTTGGTAAAATCATCAGTCACTTAATCCCAAATTACAGTATTTTCTCACCACGCACTCAGAATGTTTTTCTCTACATTTCCAAAAAAGCTAAACAGAAACACACAGACTTCATGTGTTTTGCTTCCATGTTTACAGGCGCCAGTCAGCGGCGGCTCTGCCTTTGGGGAGTGGACTAGGTGGGAGGGGTCAGGTGGGCCATTAGTCTGAGCAAGGCACTATGGGTCAGAGGCCCTGTTTGCTTTGCCACCCCTGACCTGCAATGCCCCAATCCAACCACTAGAGGGAAGTCCAGACCGCATCACCGCATCAGGGAGAGAGATAGAGAGAGGATCCCTGAATATCACCGCGCAGGGAGAAATGGTTCTGATGTACAAAAAGGTCGTTTGGGTTTTTGTTGTTGAAAACTTGTCCTTGGATTTTTCATCTCCGTTTTGCTTTTTGCAAGGATGCTGAGAACTTGCGCTTCAGTCAGAGTAGATAAAAAGTAGGTAGGTTGCTCTTTTTCCTCCTCATCCTCGAACCACAAAGCATCAGGCTGCCTCCCTGAGACGAAAAGTTACAATCTAGACTCCAAGTCTGTTAATAGTTCTTATGGCACACGGGATTGTCCCAATCCAACTTGTTTTCCTTTGCAGAGAGGGGGGTGAGCGCCCCCCTCCGTTTAAAACTATTGGACTAGTCCAGATGCCAGTGTCCTGATCAGCCACAACAGACCCAATCCATGGCACTGACAGAAAATAAAGATCATCTCTTGATATTCACAGTAGAAAAAATATACATACAAAACAACAAAACAATCGAAACAGACAAATAAACTGACGACTGGAGGTGATGCAGGTTTTAAATGCTAACTCTTTAGACCAAAAGGACTGAAGAGGAGTAGGGTTTTCTACCAGACATGTTTAAAAACGACGAGGGTCCACGACTGAGCTCGGTTTGTCTCGTCTGCACACAGAGGCGCACCAGACTTTTTCTTCTTTTCGTGCTAACCGTGCTTCCCCCGAACCACACAGAGCTGCTAGTACATACAGTCCAGAGGACTGGTGTATATAGAAAAGGGCAAAATGCACAATAAAGCTACACTGCTTCTTCCGGTGCCTGCGCGAAGCCTCTTTATAAGCTGTTGTAATAATCTGAAGGTTGGACTGTGCACAAAACTAATTTACTGCCTGATGGTGCACATCTAAAAGGTGCTGGGAGTAAATAATCGAGAGGGACAAGATTTATATATTTGTTACTAAACTCTACATCAGGGAAAGTAAAAACAGAAAAGGGCCAAGATATGACAGCAAACAATAATCCCACACTGCAGGAGTCTACGAAAGCTTCCTCTGGAACACAAGGAGACAGAAGTGAGGACAAAACAATAGAATACATCCCGGGGGGAGGAAATCATCATCAGTGGTGTTGGTAATGTACGATGAAAATGATATTTGAAATGATGGGATATTGATTTAGTCTCTTCAGACCAATTCCTCCATATGCACTGAGGTAGACTGTGGCCAAAAACAAGGACGACAGAAATGATTTACTCACTAGCGCTGCTGCTGCTCGCCACCGGCTACAACAACATGCCAGGCTTTCACGTCGCTCAATCTCCCAACACCTTAAACATCCTTGAGTAAGACGCTAACTGTGTTCTTCTCACACAACGACAATGATCATAATAAAATAAATATCTGGTATTTCAAAGGTATGCGCACCATCTTAATTAAACATCGCATATGCGTGTGCACACCACCACAAGATAAGCAACCGAGGTCATGGTGGAGACAATAGCTATGTCCCACTACCACAGTCCACATATACTTATTCCAACTGGGTTTTGAGTATGTAGTGTTTCTACAACAGAAAATTAAGCACACTCCAAGATGTACTTCACCATACTGACGGTTCACTAGTATGTAATGTGGATTCGTGACATAGCTGGTCCAACATTTTTCTGTCACACAACTGATTTTTTTTTTGTCTTTTTTATTTTTTCAAACTATTTACAAAATACAAAAGCCCAAGACTGTGACTTCTACATCATCTATCATCAACCTCAGGTGCCTCGTAGTGCTAACAGCACAGACTCTGGCCAAAACACAGTGTCGCCACTAAAGCACTGGGTGAACTTTGATGCTGAAGCTTACGCTGGCAACAAACTACTAAGAAAAAATAAAAAACTGCTAAGAAGACTTCTCTTTTTAGAGAAAAGAACAAAGCTGTGACCTGCAAACACAAATATAGATGCAGCTTCCATTTCAACGTCTCTACAAGCTCACAAAAAGAAAACACAGAGAGGGCACAGAGGCCCGTGTGTGTGTGTGTGTGTGTGTGTGTGTTACACCAGCCTGCATGTGGCTCTGAGTTTGAGAAGGCACTGGTAAAGTAAGGAGGCAGCTTCTCTGCTTTCTCTGACTCTGATTTTGTGGGTTTTTGTTGTTGGCAGAAAGCTGCCAACACTTTGGCTATACTATAAGTGCTGAATGCTGTTTGGCTAGATTGGCAACCGCACTGGTTTGTGTATCCAGAAAAGATAAAATGATGATTTCTATTCATCTGCTATCACCTCCCATATATAGCAGAGGAGAGCATCTATGGAGGATCTGCTGTGAAGTGAATGAATGACCTTAACAGACATACAAATAAGCAGAAATAAAGGTACCTAACTTCTCTGTAGCTTTTTGTCAGGGTACAGCAAGCAGGAATGTTTTCCTCCTGAGAGGAGGTGCACACCACAAACATTTAACATATTTCGCTTCAAATTAATAGCATCATTGCCTGACGGATTTAGCTGATGCTAAATGTAGCAATAGATTATAAAGAGGGAACATCAAGAGAAGCCTTTCGTGTGCGCACTGATGGGTGTGGTGATGGTATCAGCGTTGCCAGCAGGCAGGCAAAACAGGGGAATCGAGGGAACAAGCAGTTCCACCTAAATCCTGGAAAAGCAGACCTGAGTGTAATCGCGGCTGCAGACTGTGTCCTGACTGCCTAACTGCATGTGATAGCAGAGAGAATAACAGGATTAAAAACCACTTGCACTCCCTTACTCTCTCTCTCTCTCTCTCTCTCTCTCTCTCTTTCACACACACACAAACACAGAAAGAGAACCAGAGACAGAGACAGGGTTCTCTATTTCTCTCCAGCTCTCTACCACAAAACGTGGAAATTTCCACCGGCATGATGTTGAGCAGAGTTCAGCAGCCAATGGGAGGCCTCAGTAAGACTGAGGGGAGGAGGAGGGAGAGCACAGGAGGGGCGTGTGTGATGTAGAAAAAACCTAACAGAACAACAATGAGAGGAACTCTTAATGTGTGAATTCGAGCTCCTTAACTGCAACAGCTCCCGGGTCGGATGGGAAAAGACTGCGGCTGCTGCATGAGGGCTTTTAGCATCAGTCGTAAAACAGACCATCAGATTTTTTAAAATCGTCCACTTGACCTGCATTTAGCTGAGAGCTGGTGTTAAATCCCCACCTCGCCCTGATCCACGCAGCACAGCACACCTAAAAGTACCGTTACCCTAACAGGAGGAAGCACAATCCCTAAGCCAGGACACGCGCACAAACAGGAAACGGAGACATAACCTGCGATAACGAGCACATACCCCCCCCACTTCAGTGTGAGAAGACAAAGACGTACGCACAGCAGGTGCACCTCCAAGAAACCTCATTCCTCTTTAATATAAAGCTTTTTTTGGTTACACCGACTTTTTCTTCCTTTTCTTCCCTTGCTGTTGTAAAGTCCTCCAAATATTGACGCCTCTCAATGAGAATAAGCTTTATAAAAAATGATGCAGTGAGTTGACAATATATTGGGGGTCCACCCCCCCTTTCTCATCAAGATGGACAGAGGCCTAAGATAAACAGAGCACTGATGGTAGAATAGTGTGATTTCTGGGGCTATAAAAAATTAAATAAAAATAAAAATGGCAAATCAACATATTAGCAAAGCTTCTGATAAAATCTTACAAATGTGAACTATTTACAAAAAAACATTAATATGTCATATATTATATATAAAATATTGGTATAGATATACCAATATTCCATATATACGTATATATTTATATATATATACCCACTAAAATATGTCAAAGCAGCAGCGATTGGTCAGTCTGAGGAACTCTTTTGTCCAATTCTTAACTGTTTAAATATCCTTCAGCCATATAGTGAGGACAGAAACAAAACTGGTCAAAAAAAAGGTTGAGAGAGACAGAAGAGGAAATAAAAGCAAATAATTTAAAACTTTTCACCAAACACCTGATTAATTTGTGTGTAGTTTGGAATTCTGCAGAACCAAAAAAACAACGACAACAAAAAAAAAAACCTAAATTAATAGACTGAAAAGAAAACGTTTCTCTAGGAATAGGTGTTTTGTTCAAGGATCAAGTCTTTGCGAATCCCACCGTTCCCAACTGATTAAGTCATCTTTCAAAAGGAAATGAGTATAAGCACTGACAGACACTTCTCTTTGTTTATAGGCCACATATAAAAAAAGGCCACAATCTGAGTAAAAAGATTTCACTTGGAGGAAAAAGTAAGCACAGAAATGTGAAATGCCGATTTGGTGGGGAGAACGAGTCTTGAGGACGTTGAGCATAAGCAGCCTTCTTGGTTGTCTAAGGATTGTTGTGTTCACAGTTTATTTCTCTGTTTCCATCACCGTGAGTCCTGGAAACGTGGCAATAGTGAAAAACAATAGGTAGGTAATATGGTAAAGAAGGTCCGATGTGTTGTGGAGGATGGTAAAATGTGTTACACTCTACGTCCCCTGCTTGCCTGTGTTTGGCAGGGAGCAAAAGAATGGTCCTGAGTTTTTTTTTTTTTTTTTGAAGGGCTTCTAAATGAATGAGAAAATTATTAGAAAATCACAAGAGGAACACGAAGGATACAAAAAAATGACTAGAAGACAAAAAAGGGTGGGAAAGGCTAGGATTAAATTAGTTCTTTAAAGAAGCAGGAAATGTTAGGAAGGACTCGATCTGGGCAACGATAAAATCCGTCCGTTTTTCTTGCCACCGTTCATGTGTGTATAGGGGACGTGCTCCTCATAGTTTCCCCTGAGGGCCACCGAGGGCCCACTGTCCCTGCCTAAGCTCTCCTCCCTCTGTGTGTATGAAGACGGGTCGAGGGGGATGCTCTCCATGTTGTCCAGGTCCAGGTCGAACTCCTCCGTCTCAGGGACTTTGTTCTCCTCACTGTAGAAGAAGGAGACCTCCTGGAACGACGGGTGCAGGTCTTCCCGCAGCATCTCGATGATCTCGTGGAAGGACGGCCGCATCTTGGGGTTGTACTGCCAGCACATCTGCATTAGGTTGTGCCTGGGAAAGGGGATAAAGTAAGATACAAATATTAAATATATGTTTGTCTCTAGTTATTAAGGAGAACCGACGAGTAGAATGACAAGAAATGTTACCACGTATAACAAGACACACAATGGGTCCTCATGAGACAAAATGTGAATGTTTGATTCATCTTTACACTGGGTCTTATTTCTCTTTGTCTGTACTCACATCCTCTCAGGGCAGTTCTCCGGCCGGTCCAGGTATCCTCCGTCCATGACAAACTTTAGCACCTGTTCATTGGATAAACCCTGGTAAGGCTGCTCAGCTAGAGTACTGACCTCCCACAGCACAACACCAAATGACCTGGAAAAACACACACAGGCAAACGGCGTCAAACACACCAGGAACGTTATCACCATCACAACTGCTGAAGTGCGACCTACCAGCAATCAGAGTGGGCAGTGAAGACTCCGTCCTTCAGGGACTCTGGAGCCATCCACCTGACGGGAAGTAGGCCCTTGCCTCCTTTACGGTAGTAGTCAGTCTCATAGATGTCTCGTGTCATACCAAAGTCTACGAAACACAGAAAGAGAGAGCACCCCTTCACTGTAAACGTGGTAAAACGCATCACTGTTCATAAAAACAACTCAACAATAACACAGAACAAACTGCAACATAAACACTACAGTACCTCCAATCTTAACAGTGAAGTCCTCTGCCACCATGCAGTTCCTGGCGGCCAGATCTCTATGGACAAACTTCTTGGCGTTGAGGTAGGCCATGCCGTCTGCGATTTCTGCAGCCATCTGGACGATCTCCTTCAGTGTAGGTGGGGGACGGCCTGATGGGTTATTCTGCAAAACAAAATGCATTCATGCAGACGGTCAGTCAAGTTTCCTTTATCTGAAAAGGTGATGTCCAACAGGTTGATGTTTTGTTTTTTATTTTAGGGACGCTTGCCTCGGAGTCCGGCCTGAGACTGCGCAGGTAGCTCTTCAGGTCACCATGGGTCATCAGCTCCATCACTACCAAGGTGGGCTGACCTTTGGACACCACCCCTAGCAGACGTACCTACGTAGAGGAAAATGCACGTCACAAACACGCAAACGCAACACGCAGACTAAATAACACATTCAGAAATCTCTGACACAATGTCAATTCTCTCACTCATTTAGATTTGTAAACATGTGAACATCCAGCTGACACCAGCATGTCGATTTAACGGAAGTGAAGCATGTTATTTCATTACATCTTCACACCTGTTCCTGCTGGTTTCTGTGTGTGTACAGAGGCTGTCTTTGACTAATAAAGTTACAGTTTGAAAAATTCATTTTTTTTTCAAAGTGTGTCATACCACATGGTGACAGCTGAAGGCCTTCATGACCGAGGCTTCGTTGAGGAACTCGATCCTCTCCCGCAGGCTGGCCGATTCATTAACCGTCTTGACAGCTACGCGCGTCTCCGGGTCTCCTTTCACAATGTCCTTTGCGATTCCCTCATACACCATGCCGAAGGATCCCTGACCCAGCTCTCGGAGCAGATTGATCTTTTCCCGGGGCACCTCCCATTCATCAGGAACATACACTACATAAAAACAAGTTACCAGCGTGAGTAAGTGACCCACTAACAAATCAGCATTTATCTTCTTGTTAAAGTTGTTTCACACTGGCTTACATCCAACAATAGAGAAAGGAGAGAAAGCACAGCATGCTGTAATTTTTAATGTTAGCAATTTTGTTACGTTGCTTTTCTTACCATCATTGGCGCTGATGTACTCAGGGTTTGAGGAGGCGATAAGAGGTCCTGTTGGGCCTTCTGTTTGCCTTTAACACAACCACAGAAACCATCTGAGACCGTGAAAACTAACGTGACCTTTCCTCCTCATGCCCTGAAAGTCTTACTTACTACATTCATAACTACTGAGCTCAAAACATTCAAACTTTGCATGCTCTATTTTTAATCCCACAATACCTTTCAAAACAAATTGTACATTTCCTACTTGTATATCTGTCTTATTATATTTATAGTTTTATAGTTACGTATTTATATACTATAAAATTGACTTTGCATTAGAAAACAAAATTATCGGCATTCCCCCTCTCTTAAGTCGTATGTAGTAATCTGCACAGTTTATGTTGAGCACAGTGGATGACTGCGATCAGTCAAATAACTTACTTCTTTTTAAACATCCAAAATACTACACCTCCCACAAACATCAGCAGGAAAGAGCAGATGATTGGACCAGTTATAGTCCAAATGAAACCGGAATCCGCTGAAATAAACACAGAGGTTACAGGTCAGAGAATAGAAACGAGTAAATGAAATAATGTATTTTAAGAAATTTATTTTAGAAAATTAAAAATGACTACTAAACTAAAAACATGTCTGACCACAAATTATATAAAAGTTAGAATAACTCAAACTATATACTAAGCACAATACATTCAACATTTTTTATTTTTCTTCCTAAAGCATAAATACACAGATTTTAAATGAATGCACTGTTGGAACTCAAGCTTCTCTACTTAACATACATGTGTTGTGAATAATACATGACTTGTACAGATATGTTTACATATATATATTAAGTCAGAGACAGACTCGAGCCTTACGGTTGGGCATGATGAAGTACATTGTTTCTGTAAAGGAGCCATTTCCTGCCAGGGAGGTGGCGCGAACCCTTATGCTGTAGTTTCCAGGCTGCAAAAGTGAAAGCTTGGTGCCACCTGACTTGATGTAAGCCGGTCGTGACACACAAGCTGTGTGAATCTACATAAAAAAAGAACAACAACACTTCAGCACAAGACTACAAAAGTACAAAGCTTTGAGCCTGAGAAGTAGAAGGATCTTTCTAAATTCAGACTATGTTCTGAATATAGGACATTTAAAATATAAGGTAAACAAAAACAACTTTGTCATCATGTGGTTGTGAAAGTTAACATTTAAATTACATTTATAGCATGTATTTTAGTTAAAAAAACAGTCAGCCAAAAGTCTGCATAAACAACAGAGTGTAAATATGGGATCAAGCTCATCACACTCTGATGTGATCCAAATATCTACTTTTCCAAATCACTTAGTTTCAGCTGCAGTACAGTTTTCAATACAGTGCACCGGTGATGTCGTCTGAGACACCAGTCCATCGCTGCCACTGCATTCTAGTCTTCCTCCCTGCCTCTGTCACTATGGTAACAGAGCTGCTACTGGCTCCTAGGGTCAGGCAGTGCAGCACTGAATAGCAATAAGAGCTGAATTCACATGTACAGCCAGTAAACAACAACAACAAAAAACACACACAGTGTTTCAGATAAGCGATTACACACACACAAATAATATGCAGACATGCAGCAGAAACCAGAAGCACACAGACTTTCTTCCTCAATCCATACGACTAAATAAAAGGAATTAAGTGTGTGCACACACGTTTCCGTTTTCCTGCCTCCTCTTCCCAGATCACTCCTTATTTTCTCTGTTTCTTCTAATGTTCGTCCATGATTTTTAGGCCCCTGTCTCCCTTTAAGCCCTATATACGAAACAGGATCTCTTCTGCTGGTGTTATCCCTCCTCAACTCGGTCTGCTTTAGTTACAGACAGTCCCTTCTTCCTCTGACCTTTTTTCCATTCTCCCTCTCTAAACATCGGTAAATACTGACCTCTGTGTCTCCAACCTTCCTGTAGAACACCTCATAAAGGATGATGAGGCCGTTTGGAGAGTGTGGTGCATTCCACTTGATCAACACATGGGGAGGCTCCGCTGTCACTATTTCATGAGTCACGGGGCCTGGGATGTCATCTGCTTTCTCTGCAAATACCAGTCATAAAGAACAACTGTAACGAGGCGTCTGAGTATTTATACATGCGAGACAGATATTTGTTCTTACCCTCGGGCATAGTTCGGGCACTGACATAAGTGGCCATGCTGCAGCGTTTGAGGTCTGTTGGATGGTTGCAGGCCATGATCTCTATCTTGTAACTGGTAAAATGGTGCAGGTTGGAGATGACTGTTGACTCTTTTAAGAACACCTTCAGCTCCGCCTGTGCAAAAAAACAAGAAAAACAAATTAGTGCAACAGCTTTAATGATTCATACAGTAGAATATATACATACTTCATTTCACTGTGTCAAGCCCCTCGATGCTGCTGGTGAAAAAGACAATGATGACACATTTAACTGCACCATTTCTTTTTTCTCTGAAAAAAAAACTCAACAAAAATGGGCAGCAACTACATCTACAAAAAAAATGATAAGAAAGGAATTTATATGGTTTAAAAAACATAAAGTGCTTCAGACCTTAGAACCCTCCTCATTCCCGCCCTCATCTTCAGGTGTACCGGTGGTGGAGCCAAACGGCACACTGGGTGCCGTGGACAGGAAGAGAGGGAGTTGGGTGCTGTTTGCAACTCCCACTGAGCGCCGCCGACGAGATGGTCTAAAAAACAGACAGAAAAGAAGTTTAGTGAAACATTCAGGAAAACCTGAATTTTCAGCCTGTTCATGCAGTGGTCTAACATTAATGGCTGAAGGGAGGAGCAAACAGGATAAAAGGCAGCTTCTGACTGATGCACTTTCACCTTTGAGTTATCCAGTCATGGATTATGTCAAAATCCTAGTTATAAAAAAATCAGATGCATTTCTCATGAATTAGACTTAACAGATTGAGCAAGTCTGACTGCTCGACATTTCTCCACCAAATATCTAGTACTGCTCTGATGGAAGCTACCAGCCCGCTCCACTGGGTTGCGCCAGTGAGCAAGTCCACTTTCCTCTCGGAGCTAATGAGTATCGCTCAGCACACGGCAGTTTACTTTTCTTTTTTTAAAAACCTGAAAATTAAGTTTATGAGTTAATGTTGAATCTATACTTGTTCAGGTGGAAATTATAAAATGCTTCCTGTGTCCCTTTGTATGATTGAATAAGAGAGCATAAAGAGTTCTTTGTGTATTTCCAAGCATGGAGCTGACCTTGGCCGGTTCACCGGTGTAGGGTCAAAACACAACAGAGGTACGTGAGAGTTTTTGTGTGTGTCCAAATGGCAGTCTGCATGACTGCAGTCCTGACTGGCATGAATGATAATGGGCACAGTAATCACTCTCCCTGCTAGAAAAGTGGAGGGAGAGACTGTGTGTGTGTGTGTGTGTGTGTGTGTGAGGGAGGGAAGAGGGTTGGGGTAAAGGGGCCCAAACATTTAGCTTCTACCAGCCTAAGCTTGCCGCAGTGGTGCCCACTACAGAGGCGGTGTTCCACATAAACCACACACACACACAGACAGATGAGACAGACACACATTTTCTGGTGGTGTCACGAAATGTGAAAAAGAAAAATGTATTAGTGGTGAAAACACTAGACGCCTTCCGTCCATTTTGCAAACAGCATTGTTGGTCATGAACATAATATAATAATTGATGATTTAGTTACAACGCAGCATCTGTACCTGCTCTCAAACACTTCGTTGTGGAGGTAGTTCTCGAAGGTCTTGCGGTACTCGATCTCCTCCTGCTCCTTCTTTAACTGGTTGTCGGTTTTGGGACAGGCACAGCACCGGCCACCCGACGTGGGCTCGTCTGTGTGGTTCCACTTCTGCTCATCCTCACTGTCCAGGTGGGTCGGAATCCGGGATGGCAGCTTCATTCCTGGGCGGGAGAAATAGGTGAGGCGGTGAGTATTTTACTACTAATATGTAGTAAACAGCAAGTAGTTTGTGTACACAGTGCCCTGGGCAAACTCATGAGGGAGCGCTAACCTTGAAGGCAGTAGTCATAACTGTAGAGGTCTTTGTCCTCAGGCTGCTTACGACAGATGACGCGGTAGTGGGTGATGTTGCCATTGGGACTGGTGGGAGGCTTCCACTTCAGGATTATCTGAGAGGAGGAGTTGGATGAGGAGATGGGGTCCAGAGGCACCGAGGGCTCTGTGAGTGACAGAGACAACCAGTGAGACAATGACGCGCACCGCAGTCGTGTTGTATTGTGGTGTTAGCCACAGCTGGTATATTTAGTCGCCTCAAAGGTTCTGAATTGTTCTTCAGCAGGTTGTAAAGATGTACTCACTGGAAGCGTTGGTGCGGACATAGATGATCTCGCTCTTGGCTCCATGAACCTGGTGCTCGTCAGATGAAGACAGTTGGGTTTTGACCATGATTGCGTACTGGGTCCATGGCTTCAGTGGCCGGATCAGGTGCCCTGGATCGTCGGGCTTCTTGCCCTCCGTGAATCGGGACGGAGGATCGACATCAGCAATCGCCCAGCTATTAGAGCCACAGGCGTCCTGCCCATCGAACTCCGTCACGTTCTTATATGGCCTGGAGGACACAGAAAGAGACGGTCAGTAACTACTGATGCAGTTTACTATCTTAGTATAAGAAGTCATCCAAATAATAAGAATCGAACTCCACTGCTCTACCCATTGACCTATCACGTCGACCCTGTATATTAACAATATTACCAACCAAAATATCCCATCATTTTTGTTGACACTTACGCCTCTTTGTAGAGGACCATGAATCCCAGCAGGTCTCTGAAATCTAAGGGCCAAAAAGGTTCCCACTTCAACATAATCATGTTTGATGTTGTCTTGATCACGGTGAATTTCAACAGCTTGGTCTCACCTGAGGAGAGAAAGCAGATGACACTTAAAACATGACTTTGGTAAAAACATTAAACAACAATGGTCAGTTTGCTATTCTAGTCGTCTTACATGAGGCTTGGTCCCCATTGTTGCGTGCGATGTCGTTCTTTTGGTTACGGTCTTTGGTTCCTGTTACCTCCTCCATCTTTCTGATTTCAGACATGCACAGTTTGGAGTTGTAGTGGAAGAACATACGACCACGCTGTATGGTCAGGTTGTGCTTAGACCAGTCCCACAGCTCACGTAGGTTCTGGTTGTCCAGGGCATAGAAGGCGTAAAGACTGAGAGAGACAGACAGTAAACACAATGAGGGTGACATGTGGGTTTTATTATTTAAGTGTATAGGGCCTGAAAAGAGAGAAAATGGGACGTACTCCGTCTCAAGGTGGTCCCCTCTGATGATGTGTAGCTTGCGGAGAAAGGAGAGGGAGACCAGCGCATAGGCTCTCCGAACAGTCAGGTAGCCGGTGATCTCCTCAATCTGGCCTAAGCTCGACTCCAACTCAGCAGCTATGTTATCTGCAAGGACAAAGACAAATTGGTTTTATGCTGTAGAGCACTACAAAGCTCTACCTGCTGGTGGTATGATGATAATATGCACACATGTCAAAGAAGACACAGAAGGACATACTAAATGACTTCAAGTCCCGATAAAGACAAACACGCAGACAAAGAAACCCTAGAGATGTGAGGAGACAGGAGACAGAGACAAGGAGAGAAACAGGGCCTCTACAGGAGGTCCAGCAGGTGGTGCAGTGTGGTAGTGGTACTCACTCCCTCCTCGAATCTTGATGATCAAGTTGCCATGAAGAACGGTGCAACCTCTCAAAGCCTGGGCTGAAGTTACGGAGTCAATGGTCTTATTTCCAACACACAGTTTTGGACACAGGCCCGCACATGGCGAACAGGTCAACCTGCACACACAGACACGTGCACACAGATTAGCACCATGAACGCAACATCAATGCGTTATTTAAGGTCAGAGTGTATGGTGTTTAGTTCTGGTTTGCCTTTTCTATAAATGAACGGAATAAAATGCTTTTTTCAGTAGTGGCAGAAAGATGTATGAAATGTGTTGCACAAACAACAAAATGCGATATGTTCATTGGTTTTTAGGAGTGAAATGACACAATCCCACATCCACATTTGAACCTTTCCTTTTATATAAGCACACACAAACACACATCACAGACAACGAGGACAGTGTGAATGAGACACCAGCTGCAGCTCTCTCTCAGCTCCGCGAGTGGCTCCTCTTCCTGCAAATGTGCCTATGCACGTAATCGCGTAGACACACAGCGCTGAGGACCCGATAGCGCTGCCTTTCAGGAAATTCATTCACAAAAGGCAGGCCTTGTCTAACGAGCAGCCGGGTACATGCAACACCCGACACTTCATTCACAAATGAGCGTTTTTGAAGCCCTTTCAAAAGAACATAATCCCTCTCTTTAATTCCACTCGCAGCCTCAACATCCCTAACCACAGAGGTCCGCCTTAAAAACTACAATTCTGTAATTTTGGTTGTTTAACTGCTGCATATGGGTTCTGGCAGTTTTATTTTATCCCATCAAGCTTTTCCATTAGCATTTTTAGATTGTTGCGCTATATCTCAGTCATACAAAGCAGTTTATTATAACGACATTATCATTACTGGGATTTAAAAGGACTCCTAACACCATTATTTGGATGGATGTCCTTCATTAGGTCAAAAGATTTTGAAGCAAACTCAGGAAGACGTGGACATCAAACACACAAGGTGTCTTAACATACACCTTTTTAGTGCAGCTTCTGTGTTTGCAAACAATTGACAAAGGATGCTGTTGATCCCCCTCTTTAGGAAGTACACACACACACACACACACACACACACACACACACGCATGTACTCACACTCAAATCAGTTCCCTATTGGCTGACACCATTCACCATGGTGACATGAACCTGATTCCCAAGTGTGGCTTTTTGATCTGTGTTTTCCTTTTTCTGTCCACCCAGAAAGAGCCGAACATCGTAATGCACACTCTCTCTGCAGCGACCTCTCCAAAACAACAGTGAGAAGAATAACTCAGTGATTTACAGTCTCTCTCTGTCTTTTCTCTGACATGGAAAATCGTATACTCAGCTTCTCATAATTAACGCTCTAGTTGCAATGTAGAAAGAGAATATGTTTAGAGCTGCTGTGCTGAAAAACAGTCACACAAACCGCCTGGCTGGGTCCAACAGCGGCTTTTAAAGAGACAGTGCTGATTTGTCCAGCTGAACTCTGTGACTCGGGATCTGCTAGAACCATCTAGAACGGAAGCCACAGCTGACGCTCTTGTTTGGTTTTGGTGTTCAGTTTTGGCTCCAGGAACATCCTTCCCCGTTGTCCATCTCCCTTTTTACGTGTGTGTATCGATTTACATGCTGTGTGTCGTCTGACTGTCTGGGCACAGCTTCTGCCAGACTAAGCAATGACGCTCGCTCTCGCTACAACCAAACCTTAGCAGCAAAAAACAGATACACGAGGAAAACTACAAGCACTGTTTGTTTCAGTCTACGCACCTGATAGTCCCTGCAGAACACTAACAGAACACGAGACGCATCTGCAGAAAGTCGTCCTGTGTCTAAATGTCCTTACCACTTCTGCTGCCAGTACTAAAAGTCCTTTGCACCCGAGTGTGTTTTATTTACTGAATACATACACCTAAACATTATACACCTTTCTCTAACTGGACACAGTGTACAGTCTGCACCTGGAAAAAAGCAACCCAGCTTTCCCGGGAACAAGCCTATGTAGTCAGAAACACATTGTGCACACACCTAAATGCATGCACGCACACAAACATATACACAGGTGCAGCAGAAAGACACAAACACCATCAATCATTCAGCCACCTGTGGTTTCAAGCAACGCGGACCCAACCTGCTCTTAAAAGAACAAACCCTCTCTGCTTATTTTTTTTACTCAGCCTTCATCTCCTCATCTTTCTCTCGTCTTACATCTTTGACTCGGCCTGTGATAATGTTTTTGAAATGGAACGTGGAACGGCAGCTTCTGTGATAGCCTATTTGTCAGATTAGTGAGTAGCCCGAGTGATACATCAAGTGTTCTTCTAACCCAAACCGATGCAAGGAAAGCATGCAAACAAGAGTTAAAAACAAATACGTGTCCCCCTCATTTAGTAATATTCCTGGTGCTAAATGTGAAAAGCAGCCCTATGTTACCACAGGAAAGAGTGCTGAATAAGATCACGCTCTCGCTTGTTACACATGTGGACATTGCTGTGAGCTAAACAGGACCAGTGGTTTTAAGGTTTTCTTTACATTGAAGGCCCTTGGTTGACACTTTCAGCCGTCCACGGCCTTTCTCCTAGTTACTTATCAGAGCTTTTAGCACCTTACAAGCCCACGCGTTATCTGAGATCCTCGCATAGGGGTCTTCTTCATGTTTCAGAGGTGCGATAGAGCCTTCGCAGTTAGAGCCTCTAAACTTTGGAAGGATTTACCATTGACCATCAGATCGGCAGAGTCTCTACCATCTTTTAAATCATTACTTAAAACTTATTTTTAGCGGAAAACCTTTCATAATTTTAGTTGATTTACCAACATCTCTGTTTATTTATGTTTTATGTGTAGTGTGCATTAATGTGTATGTAGGCTTTATGTATGCCGTTGGTTTTATTGAGTGCATTGGGTTTTTTTTTTTTGACAAATGTGAAGCACTTTGTAACCTAAGTTTTGAGAAGTGCTCTATTAATAAAGTGTATTATTATTATTATTATCATTATCGAGGGAGAGTCACCTTAAGATAAGAGGTTGAGCATGCCTAAGGAAAAATAGCTATATTTTTACTACTTTTAAATACATTCACAGAATATACTATATTACTAATTTACTATTATTTCATAGAAAACAACCTCATGTGAACTGCTGACCCAGACTAAGTCAACATGTCCCAGACAGACTGAGGTTGAGCTCAGGTTACTAATGAATAATCCTTTCAATAGGAAAATAATTGGCTGTTGAGTACACACACAAACTCAGTCACATCCTTTCTTTCCAGCGCAGCACTTGAGAATAATTAGAAACGTTGTCCCATGCTGACAAAAGTACTTGTTCTATATAAACACATAAGATTATCATTTTTTTAATGCTGGTTTGGTTTTGGCTTGATGCAGTTGCGTAATCGCTGAGAACAGAATGCAATGGAGGATGATCATGTGATTGCTGTGCAGGGACATTTTAAAAGGCGTTAAAAACATAATTCCTTTTTCTCCATCATCCCTTGTGTGCAAATGCTACTGTGTGCGTTCATAAAGGACAATCCACGTGATCTTCTGAGGTCACCGTGGAATAATTTGTTGTGGCTGACAATTATATCTTCAATCCTGTAATGATCAGCCACTATCAATATCAGGAGTGTTGATGGTGGCATTAAAAGTGTGTGTGTGTGTGTGTGTGTGTGTGTGTGTGTGTGTGTGTGAGAGCGTAGCAACATACGTAGTGGAGTTTACAGTGGTGTATCCAGAAGGACACTCTGGAATACAGGCCCCGTTGTGGATCACATATTCATAGCAGCCCGAATCTCGATCCTGGTTCAACTTCTTAGTCTGCTTACACTGGTTATGGAGTTGCTGGATTAAAAAATAAGAACAACACATATATAAACAACATGCATGTTTTATCCAGTACACTAGTGTACAATATCTACAAATATTATATCGTTTGCTTTGACAATTAGAGGTATTACCAACCTGGCAGAAAGAGAAGCTGACACAGCGCCAACCCCTGAAGACATAGTATCCAGGCGGACACTTCTCCACGCACGTGTTCCCATGTTGGAGGTTCCTGCAGGCCACGCAGCTACTTACATTCCCAGGCTCAGAACAGCTGCCCAGGCACTGTTCGTGGCAGCACTGGCCCTGGAGGCTGCACGCACCATGCTTACAATTGTCCAAGCACACTGAGGAGAAGCAGAAGGAAAGAAGAGAAGCGAGTGGTTACGACGAGATCTGTTCATGAGATGAGTACTCAGGAAGAGCGGTGGACTTATCCAAAGTAATCATTCATAATTACCTTGAACAAAAAAAGTTCAATGAAAGACAAGAAAATACCACATTTAAACTGCGTGTAGACAGGGATAACCTCTCTGTTGCCCTGTCTAGCATTTAATGGCTTACAGAACATTAAAACATGAAGGAACAGCGAGAGAAAAACTCCGAGGTCATCAGGTGATGATTGGGTCTGATCTGAGAGAAGCATGGACACCACATATCTGTGAAGGTTCTCAGTCATCCAGGTCATGGTTATCTCAAAAAGGTTTATCCAATAGCAACTGGACTTAGT
>JAUMHF010000019.1:10550477-10561730 GCA_032359275.1 Microctenopoma steveboyesi | reverse complement strand
GGTTTTCACATATGGTAATGTGACCACCTGAGCCAGGGTGTGAGTAGCTTTTGAGCTTCCTGGGTATTGTTGAGATACCTCAATCTCTCTCTCTCTCTCTCTCAACAATACCAACAAGTCTCAACAAGTCTCCACGGCAAGTAACATTTCTAGGATACTTTGAACTATCTAACAGGTAAAAAAAAAGGAAGGGAACGGAAAACTCTATATAATAATTAATATCCATATGTATTCACATAAACCTAGCTAAAACCAGAAAGACGCACAATAACATTTATAGCAGCTACCGAAGTGAAAGAGACAATTTGAAGCAGAGCATCATGCTGAAAAGTGCAATGGGGGTTTAGTATGCCAGTCTTCATGAGATGCCACCTTGCTGAGGCCATCACATGAGCTCTCACCGCCAAGGATACAGCTAGGACACCCCCCTGCATGGGAAAGTTGCCCACTGTACTGCCAGAGTAAAAGCAGAGAGAGCAGACATGGTCGTGGCATGTGGCAAGAAAGGTGGGATAATAAGGTTAAAGACAAAACTGACCAAGGCGACAGTAGAGCAAAATGAGAGAGAATTACTGCTGTGGGAAAAACTCATCTCTGATATTCTGTAATTAATCCAGGGTCCTTCCACTGCATTTTCTTCACTTGCTAGGAAACTCCCCACTGACACACAGAGGAAAACGCATGGCTCTTCTTCCGCCCTCCCCCTCTCATCTGTCTGCTCTGTGTGTACATGCTGTGACCACGGCAGCACGAAGCAGAGCAGGGAAGGCTGCGACACCTCCCCACTCCCGCTCCAGATCCATGCCGGAGTGTCGCTGCAGCCCCAGGTCCACCCTCAACTTTAGCCAATGTGTTTGCTGGCTGGGGGAGGCAGCCATTCAATGGCTCTTCCATGTTGGGGAGGAGAGACACCCGGGGTTAACCCCGGCCTTGCCAGGGCAGACGGGGGCAGACCGAGGTGCCAACCTGCCCTGGAGGGAAGAGGACTCTACTATTGCTGCTTATATTTTGTTAGACTTTGAATTACAATAGCTGGAGCAAAACCAAAACAAAGGTGGAGCTGATGGAGAAGCTTTAAATCAAACCCATTCAACACGTGGGCATAGACCACAGTTGTATTAACAGAAAACTGCCGTAAACCAATGCACCACCCTGCTATTTTATTTGATATTTCCACTGCTTGTACTGCTTTCAGGTTTAGAAGTGCCCTTATCTACTCATGTTCGTATCTGATCCCAGCACAGTGGTCTCAGCAGGGAGTGCTACAGTAGAGCACCACCACCACCGCTGCAGCAGAGTTATTGCCAATTCTGCTCACGCTAGCTGCTACGCCAAACATGCTCCAGTCAGTTCACTCACCCACTCATTCATTGCCTTCCCTTCCACTGTGCTCATCCGTATCCCTCCTCTCCACCACAGCCTCACCCTGCCATGCACCACTATCTCTCTCTCTATCTGCCTGCCTGCGTGCCTTTCTAGGCCACTCAGCCCCTCCCACTTTCATTCATACAACGCCTTGTTTTGTTTTCATGCCGTCTGGATGGAGGGATGATTTCAAGAGAGGGAGGAGGAGGTGGTAGCATCCTGGAAAGCTCATCTCTAATTAATTTAAACACACAGGCATGTAAACCTCACTGTGTCATTCCAAAATTTGCTCGCAGCTTCCCTACACACACACACACACACACAGAGTTCCTGTAAGGGGTTTTAAATGCAAAGCCTGATCAAAGGTGTGCTGTGTTTACCTTTCATTTAGCCACGGCAGTAAAGAGCCCTAGCTGCTCAGTCCCCAGGGAAAGAACATGGGAGAAGCACGGCAGCCAATAGCGTGCAGCCACACACAGCAACACTTCCTGCTCTTAACACATAAAACCTCCCCTTTAATTGGCAGTGTTGTCTACAGGCGAAGTGCTGGGAACAATAACAAACACATTTTTACCCCAGAGCCATTTACTCAGGAGAACACATGCACGCACACACACTTATACAGCCTCACTCTCACACACACACACAGTCGTTGGATTCGCGTTTACTATATTTGGCCACGGTGGGAGTCCTGAGCTTCAAAAGCTTTGCTATAAATGCTTCAAGTGATCTGATGTAAGACATTCACCCTGAGAGAGTAGAGAAGAGAGACAGGAGGAGGAGAAAGAGTGTAAACAAAAACACTCCTGATTGCTGGGAGGGAGCGAGTGATACTGTCATCAGAAGTGCCAATATATATGTAATCCAGCATCCACACACACACACACACACACACACAGACACACACACACACACACACTAAGGCAAAGGTTTGTTTGTGTTCGCTGTGAGTGAGGGCCAAACGAAGCGGATGACTGAGACAGATAACAGAATAGTAAACCTGAGAGAAGTGAAAGGTGAAGGAAAGGAGGAGTTTTATTTGATTGAAACCAACGCTCCTCACGGATCAAACAAGTGCTGCCTGTATTCAAATGGCCCTTCTGTGTTACTACAAGTCACAAATCTAAACACCGAGGTAAATTGAACACTGAAAATGAGTTTATGTCAAACACTGCACCATCAAGCTTGTAGTAATTGTTTAATTCCCTTCGAAACCTTGGGTTGAGCAGTTGATTTAGTGTTAACCAGCTGTAACCATTGAAAATGATTAGGCTCAGTGGTCAATCGTGCTATTTTACACAAACCCTTATGTTTTATGAATGTGAACATCTGGATCAGTACAATACGGTGCAACAATATGTTTATATTTGATTTCATTTTGGACAGAAAAAGAAGTAAACATTCACACACTTCCGCTCGCCCTGCACCAGCCACTCCCTCTCCGGGTTATTGACACACGGATAAAGAGCAGCCATTATGCAAGCATCGTTCCAGACACGGGAATCTGAGAGGCATCTTTGCATTCGCTCATGTGTACCTGCAAATATCAAAATATTTCCGTCTTTACAAATCCGTGAAAAGCCACAGGAAGCCAGAAGACACAATCCAACATATTCTGCACATCATCTTTAGTGGGAACACAGCGATTTTATGCTATTTGAATCTTAAGGAAGGAATCTTAAGAATCTTTGCCAAGCAAAGGGGCCCTTATTAATCAATAATGTCTATACGCAGTCAGGAATCAACAGCCAAAAGTAGCAGTGCAGCCTCCATTTTATCAGCATCAGTTGAAATCCTGCGGAGCTGTCACCAGGACAATGACCACCACAATATTCTCAGTTTCTCAATAGACTGAATGACTCACACTGAAGTTTGAATCCAAAACTGTAAATGTTTGGACAAGGCTGCCAAAGTATTTGCCCCCTTTCCTGTATATTTGATTCTGTTGCATATGTGCCACTCTCTGGTGTTTCACACCGACGGTGGGGCAAACACTGTGTCAGCTTAAAGGAGGTTCAACACAAACCTACCTTCTACACAGCACAGCGAGGCAGCGTATTAGATGGTACTACCAACGACACTGTGATTTGTTATGTTTGACATATATTTATAAAAAGAAGGGAGCAAGAATCATTTATTCCGTTGGATTCTTGATCACCACCATCCCATTATAAGAACCTTTGTGTTGCATGTTTTCTGTGTCACCGTTACAACTGATCAAGACACATGCACACAATCGCAGCCCCTCCACGGATCTGCAGACCATTTCTACTTGTTCACTTACAGAAACAATTCCCAATGAAGTTGGTAGGAAGGCTCTCATATTTAGACAATCCAAATCAAAATCTTTTTGCTGCCAAGAGTCAATAAAAATCCCCAACTTCATGACTTCATGACTCAACACACCGTACCAACTGTAAAAACAGGTGGATGCCACAACAAACAGACAAACAGTAATCCAGCAGTGCCTGCAGCAAAATCTGTTTAGAAATCATTAATACGTCCATGGTTCAGAAGGCAAACATGCTCTCTGTCAGCAGTGTCTCTAAATAAAGTCAAAGACAGTAGTATCCACATTCGGTTATTTACACAATTAAAGCCACTTCTTGCTTTGCTCAAGGAGAATTCAACATTAGTGACCGGGGGAGCAGATTTATACTTTTTAAATATTAAGGAGTCCAAACTGTTTAATGTTTCAACCAGCAACCTCCAGATCACAGCAACCTTCTCCGATCTCAGGCCTGTTGTCCCGTCCAAACCTTTTTTATATGTCAAGTTAGGTCTTTAATGACTAATGCTATTCTAGCAATGAATACCAAGCAAGTCTCAATGTCAGGTGAACAGGGCTGCATGAACTGGTACACGCACACGACCTGTTGACAAAATGAAACCGTGAATGTGACTTAATGAGCATGGTCTTGCTCCCTGCTTTGTCTGTCTGTTCATTGATTTCCTTGTCAGCGTCTTCCTGTGTGCAGGCGAGCCCTGCCGGCCCATCTTGTTACCATGGAGCTGAGTCCAGACATAGACTGTCTGCAGTAATTAGCTGCATGCGCCCAACAGGCATTTTCTTAGATTCCCCTCTAGTCATCATTTGTGTCTTGTCTTTTTACTCTCTCCATCCCTCTAAGCTCTGCACTCTCCCTGACTTATTCTCCTCTATTGTTTCCCCCTCTTGACTCTCCTCTGCCCATTTCCCTCCTGCGCCTATGCTGTACATACTACCATCTAGCCCCCCGGAGACAAATCTTCTACTCAAAAAAGCCACAGCCACTAGATCTCATTACAGACACTCTGGGTGCAGCTACAATCAATATGTCCCACTGCTGGCCCTGCTCAACAATCCCTTATTCTAATCTCCTGAAACACATCTGTTGTTACTGCCCTCTCCACTCACCCACTCTCATCCCTTCTTCCCAACCCTTCTCCCTCCCCGTCCTTCTTCTTTTTCCTGCTCTATGCTACATCTTCAAGTTTGTCACACTGTCACCAGCTGCAGCAATTGCTGCCGGCTGCACTTTTTCTGACATGTAGACACAACCCTGAGGAAGGCATGCACAAACAGACAAGCTGGGACCACACACACACATTGCTGCAGTAAACTCAAACTCTCCCTCTCCCTCTTTCTGTCTCACATACATGATTCAAAAACAGCTGTGGACATGTCTGCACACACACACGCACATACTCGCACAGGGAGATGTCCAGCAGGTTTGCTGACTGGACAATTTGGCGACAGTGATAAGGTGATGGAGAGAGGTAGCAGGTAAACATCCATCTTCAGAGTGAGACACCTTCATCACCCACCTCGTGATTTTCCTTCTCAACACGGTCACCAATAATAACTCACTCACACAGACACACAACACAGCAAGAGATGCCAGTGGAAAAAAAAACAAACAGAACAGCACAGAGGCCGATACCAGGTCAGTGAACGCGCCGGATCTTTGACTCCACACTGACGCTGCAGCCCCAGAGGAGAGGTCTGGCTACTCAAAACTCCACTGCACTTTATCCACCAAATGTCTAAATAAACACCATTACACTAAACACTAATTTATGTGTCTGCGGCACCAAAGCTCTTTACACACATGGCCACAAAGAGCTGCGGACAGTTATTTGACGTCTTTAACTGGGCACCTCTAAGTGTAGTTTTATAGATTGTAGTTGTCCGTAGATAAATACCTGGCTTCATCTGGGTAATTTAATCAGTGCCTAGTCATGACTAAGGTGTTTTTAAGGCTTCCCTTTCTGCCTCAATGCTCCATTATCTCCTCATATTAGCCACCAAAAGAGAGAGAGA
Organism: Microctenopoma steveboyesi; assembly: GCA_032359275.1. NCBI lineage: Eukaryota > Metazoa > Chordata > Actinopteri > Anabantiformes > Anabantidae > Microctenopoma > Microctenopoma steveboyesi. The sequence continues at coordinate 10,556,062 of JAUMHF010000019.1, read as the reverse complement.
GAGAGAGGGAGGAAAAGGCAAAGAGAGAACTCAAACTGCTCTCTTTCTCCCCCTCTGTGCTCTCAGTTGACACAGAGAAAATGTTTATCAAAAGGCTGATTGTCACAGTTTCATACATCTCTGTCTCCTCTCCTTTTTCCTTACTCCATCCCTCCCGTTCCTCTCCTTCTACCTCTATCCCTGATGCTCTCCCTCTTTCCTTCAATTCTTGTATTTCAGGGGCTTTGAGTTCAGCTCGCCCTTATGGCTGGAAGAATTTAGCATTGTTGTGGATGATCTCCTGACAGAAAAGAAAAAAACAGCTCGCTGACTTAACGGGTTCATTCTTTACCTGCACATTCTTGTGCAGGTAAACACAAACAGAGCAAAGCAGGAGACACAAGGAGACGAACACATGCAATGAACACAACAGCCTTAGCACACACTCCCATATCACTGCAGGCTGGCCGGTTGCAACAGACACCGTGTGGGGGCCGGGGGAAGGCTGCAGTGCAGATGCTAGTTGCCCTGTTTCATATTCACAGCATAGCGCAGTAGGCAGTGCAACAGTACACAGGCAGACACACAAATACACATATGCACACAATCAGAAATGAAGTAGAGTACGCAAAGGTTTTTTCAGAACAGATAAAGCTTCCGAATGTTGGAATACCAAGCAGACGACTAAGATCAATACAATAATTTCATACAGAAGAAAAAGCAAATCCCGCTGAAAAAAAGTGGTCAAATAAACTGAATTTGAAGCCTCTATGTTAGGTTAGTTCTTCATCACTGACTTAAAAACACACAAAGCTTTTCAGAATTTGTCCAGATGTTATATTATGTTCTCTCACTGCTCTCTTCATCACACTAAGTTAAATATTCCCATCCTGCCCGTCTCCTCACTCCACTCACATCCTGCATGGCCTCAGGAAGACTATTTATTCTGGGAGGAAGGAGGGATACTCTCCATCATTACTGAGCAGACTTGTCACACGGGGGTCACATAAACACATGCCGTCATCTTCAGTCTACATCTACATCTCTTCAGTCAACATCTACAGTGCAGAGTTCATGTGTCACAGACACATGAGGTTCAAGTATCACTCTATCGTTTTAGGACAAGCAGTCCATCCTTCCTGCCCTTAACCCCTAAACCACAGAACATTACCATAAGTCCTGTTTGGACCTGGAGTAACACATCATCACCTGAATTCTTCACTGAATTATTCCTTTTAAGCTGTGAACAGTACGTAGACACAGTGGAGCTGGAGAACAATCTGGTCGAAAAGTATTTGCCCCGTCTAGTTTTCTTTTTGCACATTTGTCAAAACCGAAATGTTTCAGATCATAAAATAAATTAAACTATTACAAAAAGACAATATGAGTAAATACAAAATGTGTTTTTGATTTATTAAGGGGGGAAAGATGTCTGCTTTTAGCAATAATGATATTCAAACTTAAATGATTACATTTTTTGTGACAAACAAGCAAAAAGGTTGTAAAATCAGGAAGGGGACAAATACTTTTTCACAGCACTCCATACATGGTGTCATAACATACCCTGCCCAACAAAACTCACATAAACTAATCGTTACGGAGCCATCTCTTTAAAAGTGAATTCAGGCCCTCTGTTTGACCTTAGCAAGCCTCCTCTTTCCATCAGCGGCGAGAGCGACCAAAGAAAACAGCTGAGAAGACCGGCCAAGGGTCTCCTGAGCCGGTGTTCGGAGACTGATGATGGAGAGTGTTAGTCATAGTCAAAACACTGTAGTTTCAGGCTCCAATGTGTCAAAGGAATTTTAGGAAAAATTGGGACATCTATTACCATATTCTCTAGTTTTATTCATCCATCTATCTCATGTCCCCTTTTCTTTTTCTCCTGGAAGTGTTGTGTGAAGTCAATGTAAAAGCTGAGGACTGGAACAAGCACTGAGTTCTGGAGGTTTTGAGGAGAACAGGATCTAGTGTTCCTTCACTTAGTTGGAGTTTGAACAGTAATAAACGGTAGGAGCATTGTTAACATTATGCACATGATTAGGTTTGATTTGAGGTCGGGAAAAAAAAAATCAAACAATTCGACATGAAAGCATTTCTCTGTCTGGACTTCACAGAAATATTATGCATATCATACAGTTCAGTTTCTTTGACACGACCGATACATCTGCTGGTGAGGATGATGGCTCACTGGCTGCCTGCCTCGCCACCCCTCAAACACGCCTCTGCTGTAATGCTAATGCAGCGTGTGCCGCTCTAAAAACCTCCCCTAATTAAAATCTTAATTCCAATAACTGCCAGACTAAAGAGATTTGCAGTAAGCACACACTATTAACTGCCAAGCACAGAGTGAAGGGATGTGCATGTGTTCCTTTGTGTGCCAATAATGAGAATTATGTAGAGGACGGATGGACATAGACTGTTGCAAGTTACAATGAACGGCAGTAATGCAATGTTCACACAGACACAGATTTGTATGCCCCCATGCAGCAGAATCTTTAGTGAGGTGGACATACCTTAAACAGATGCTAGCACAACTCTTACCGTACAGTATACAGTGTCCTGGCGTGTCTAGAGTGAGCTGGGGGGAAGGGTTTGGATGCAGTATGTGAAAATGTGCATACGTAACTGAATGCATGTGACACAGACGCTCAGCAGCAGTGAGCGACTGATGGAAGGAAAGGGCAGACAAAAGGGTGAAGATCAATGGGAGGGGGTGAAGGTGGGAACCGAGAGAGAGAGAAAGAGACCAGAGAAAGGGCTCGATGGCAGGGACGAGTGTGAGGACGACACCCCTCCCCAAAACAAGAGAGAAACAGGAGAAGAGGTAAAAAAATAAATAAATAGCAGAACCACATAACATGGACTCAACTGTTCCATGTTCCTATTCTTCACTCACTCACTCTGATCAGTTAACTTCAATAAACACCCCTCCCCCAGACAGGATTTCATGGGGCGTCTCCTTAAAGAGAAGACTGAATGCTAAACACATCATTTAGGATTACTCACTGCAGATAAGATGCAGTCAAAATTCACATCTAAACAGCTGTTTTTTTCTTGTTGCCATAGAGATTTTATTCTTTCACTTTCATGCATCTTTATTAAAATGATTGTATTCCAGGTTAAACTTTCCCATAAATTCTGTGCTTTGATTTTTTTTCATAGGTGCCACTGTAATACTATAGGAGCTTCAAAACAACACAAGAGTAATTTTAGAGGCTCAACACAACATTAGTGCCAAACTAGGTTTCGCACATCTCTGCATGTTTCTGTCTGTGAAGCTGCCAAGTGTGAGACTGTGAGTAAGAAAGAGAGGCTGTTTTTTTCACTGTAATACCCAGAGGAGCGAAGAAAGAGCGCTTCTACGCATGCACAACACTTTGAAGACACAATGTCTCTCTTATTGGGAGATTTACATATGTTTTAGAAGATAACTGAACTTCTTTATTGTTCAGTGTTATCAAAGGTCTCTGCTGACTCCAATTACTAAGGGAGAGCATGCACTTGCACCTTCCAAATCTCAGGACAATAAAATCTGCAGCTCTACTCAAAACACGTTTGCCTCTTGCAGACCAAACTGTGTGTGTGGTGCACAAACTATTTCCAAGAATTCAGACATATCAGAAATACAAACCACATAATCTCTTCCGTTGGGACATAATAACTGCTGTTATGCTGGTGCCTGCTTCACTAAGTATTGACCTGTGTATAACAAAGAGTTGTGCTCAAAGCCTCCATTCTCTTCGGATGTTTTGGGATACTTGATCCCGTACCCTGGTGTGTACAGGCAATATTTGATATTAGAAAAATCTAATTAGCAACCAAAAGAAAAAGAGAATCGATTTTTCTGGTGGTACCACCAGCCGCAACTAATTTTGAGGAATTAGTGCCGTTGTTTAAAACTTCTGCTCATGTCTCCGGCAGCAGGCACAACAATGGAGGAAACACAGATTTATTCTGAAAACATTTGCAAGCTATTATCGCTGCAGCTTTGGGCACAATGTAGACTTTCAAGGCAGGAAGAGGCGAGGTGCTGGGTCCGCAGCCAGACTTACAAGCTCACCAGGCATGGTGTCCCTTTAGAGGCCTGACTGTAAGCTAAGGTCTGGTTCAGGGGTTTACATGGCAAGGTGACTGCTGGAGGAGAAGGGTCCAACCACAAAGAAGCACCTGTCCGTGTCTTGCTGTGTGTGTACTGTATGTATGCACAAACATAATACATGTACACCAGGGTGTAAAAGAAACACAACACATACATTAGGATGGGGGGAAAAGGTGTCAGGGGACTGAAGAGGCCCTGCTTATTCTTGGGGGTTGTCAACAAAGGCCCCTCTAGCAGGCAGGATGAGTGGGTGGGAGGCACACAAAGAGAAAAGGCTTTCACTGACACACACAGTCAGAGGTAAACAGAGAGACAGACATTACCCGTCCATCATGGCAATCTTCCCCTCAGCTGCTGCTTCAAAAAAAGCATTGGAAAAAAGGAAATTTACCACTGCAGGTTCGATATGTTGATTTTCTGTCTGTAACAAACAGCAGCTAGTGGTGAATGAGAATTCACTTCTGGATTTCCCCAGTGCTCATCAAAGGCACATTCAAAATCACAAAACAAACCTGGGAGAAACCTGTGTTTACTGGGGAAGTACAAGCATGGATGAAGAACATATGAGGTCCACCACCCCACTCATGACCACAGGTTTATGTATCCTCAAAAGGCACTTCAGCTATTCTACTTTTGGTTATAGGAGGTTTTATTGTGAAGGATGAATTTAGCCCTGTAGGGTCTGTGCGAGACACAGATACCAATGACATAAATGTAGCGCTTATCTTTGAGAAACAAGTTCATTTTGGAACTTTAATGGTGGCGCATTCATGAGACATCTCAACCAAAACGTCACTGCATTAGCAGCACAAAGAACTGATCTGTTACGAGTGTCCTGTTGTGTCTGTTGGGACAACTCGTACTATATGACCTAGTTATAATGTTTTTGCACAGTATGTGTAACATCGCATACCTTCAAGAGAAACACAAAGGCACTCAGAGTTGAGGTGTATGCATCTAGCAAATAGTGGCAGACAGTCAGAGAGTTCCATCTCAGGATGCTGCCAAAGCAAATAATCTGCCTCCAGCTCAGCTACAGCTGGTATTCGAAGAAACACTGCTGTTGTACAGCAGCGTGTGTATATGAGAAAAAAAACTGATGAGCAGGGAGCAGTTTGTGGAATGGTAGCATTTACACAAACACTAACAGGTGGGTTCCTATAAATACCACGTGGTTAGTGATGAGTTTATTGAGAAATCCCAAAAAGGCAGAGAGGCAAAACATGTTGGTCTCTCCATCATTTTGCAATCATTCCTCAAAAGTCCTCCAACACCATGTTTCTGTGGTCATCTTCTAAGTATGATCCGCTCATCAACACCACAACACCACCGTACAACAGATGTGATTATTGCCACAGAACACTGGACAGACAGAGGTAAACATCTGCGTGCACGTGTGTGTGATGAGATTCTCAGACCATCTCGATAAAAAAAAGACACACACACACACACACACACACACACACACACACACACACACACACACACACACACACACACACACACA
>JAUMHF010000019.1:10533566-10549576 GCA_032359275.1 Microctenopoma steveboyesi | reverse complement strand
ACACACACACACACACACACACACACACACACACACACACACACACACACACACACACACACACACACACACAGCATGATCTAATTTAAAACTGTGCATAATGGAGAGTCTAGGCAGTGAGTGAAAAGGCGGTTAAGAAGAGACAGTAAGCAGGTGCAGGGGACTGATGTTATCAGTGAGTATCGTTGAAGTGTTCGTTAAGGGACCTTACAATAGTGCGTTTAGAGCAAACATGATTCACAGATGAGGAACTTAGACTACTGCTTCCTGGTAATTATGTGCATGCTGTTGTAGATGTATTAAAGAGAGTACAGGCAAAGTAGTGGGCTTCTTAAATGAATCAATAATAGTGGAATTAGGAATGTAAATTTTAGGCAGTTCCATTAAGCAATGTGCAAGTGTATAAATCACCAATTATCAGCATCAACATTAAGTAAAGTAACTAAAGAAACTATAAAAATGCTAATGCTGACCATTAGATACATCAATAATGTATCATGCTCACGCATATTTAACCCACTGTGTATTGATCAGCCCGTTAGCAGTGATTTATTTATAAATAATCCATTGATATTCTGCCCTGATTGAATTTTGTTTATAATCAAAAGTCATCACAGAACAATTTGTAAAAGAATGAGAAAAATGTATTTCAATGTATTTGTCAGAAGGGAGATAAGACCTTGTTTAAAAAAATACTACAGCTTTAATTAAACCACAGCCAGCAATGTCAGCACAAAACCAAATAAACATGACCAATCAGCAACTAGGGCGATGCAGTCATCCAATCAGCTTTAGCAGAGGCAAGGACTGCCATGCATCACCACAGCTATTTTTCTACAGTCCAGAAAAGCGCTATTGGCACATTTGTCTCTGTCAGTGGTTCACATGAGACGAGGAGACTGGAGCATCTGTCTCAATCTACACATACTGTCCACAGTATGGAGTTGGGGAGTGCCAGACAGTGCCTCCTACAGACACACATCCCCGTCACAGAGAACAGGGAGCCCAGTTTGTCATCCAAGCTGTTCTCTGCGACTCTCCATCACTGCTATGCACTCTTCAGAGGGGTCACACATGCAGGGGAACCTGCACAGACACACAGCACAAGCACTGGCTATATAAACGTAACAACAGGCTGAGTTGTTTAGAAGTGCTCTGCTGGACATTCATGCTTTGATTCAACCCTCTCTTCTCCCACACTTTATTAAATCCACGTGTTCACACGTCAGTCCACAAATTCAGCAAATATGTGACATTCTGTAACCTTTGCAGCATTGCAATAAAAAGGGGCAAGCAACAAATATCAGCAATACAATATCCATGCCACAACTGACATCCTCGTTCATGCTGGCCCCATGATGACCCCCCCCCCCCCACTCTGTTAATGCTAACCCGTCCAGCAAGGGTCGCACTTCCACACACTAAACAGGACCCAACTCTGGCCCATCTCCATACACACGTCAACACACGCACACACACACACACATTCACCTCTGTTCCCAGACCACCCTCTACCCACAAGCCCCTGCAACCAATTAGTTTAGTAAAATTGGTCAGAGGGGCGCCCTTCTCCTCGTACACTATGTCTGGATTGGTCAAGGCAGTCAGCAGGAAGAGACAAGGTGGGCGATGAGGGCAACACATACCAGTATTTCTCCCAGAGGGCAACATTTTATGTGGGTAACCAGCAAAGCCATTTGTTATGAGATGTGTCACCCCCCCCCCCCCTGATTTCTTATTTCAAAAGCAGCTGCAGTGAAGGAAAACAGCAGTTTGTATCACTGAGTTAGCCCACTAGATTCCTGTAGATGCACTTGTGATGTCGTGTGCAGACTAATGTTCACTGTTCCTCCCTCATGATTAATATGAATTGCGCTGGGTCACAAGCCTGCTGTCCACACACCGGAAATATTGTGGATCCACTGGATTTTCTTAACCCAAATTCAGAGCTGTGTAGGTCAAACGTTTGGTATGGAACAAATACACGGCCAAACATCAACAAATCACAGCTGGAAAAGTCATGGAGACAGCAGAGTTCAGTGTGTCCGAGCTGTGAGCAGAGAGCCAGAGCAGAACCTTGTGTAGTTGCAACAATGCCATCGCAAGGCCCGGAGAAGCAGCCACTGGAGAGAGGAGGCGCGCTAAATATTAGCTCGGTTGGACGTCACTCTCTGATGATACACACCTACACACACACACACACACACACACACACACACAGACAGACACGAGTCGTAAGAGACGAACCCGCTAGCTCATAACCTATATTAAGGACAAGCTATGGGTGCAGCTCCTTCAAATTGGCAAGGCCTCTTATGAAGTAACCAGCTATTCTGATTTATCAACAAATTCAAATCACACTCTATTACTAGTTAATGTAAAGGCTTTGTCTACACAGAATGTGTTTCGTAGTGATTTCAGACACTTACATTTGCTTAGTCTTTAGGTATAATGTAACTAGTACTACATGTAAGTGCTGGGCTGTGACCACGATCAGAAACTTTTCATCAGTAAACAGAAAGTTGGGAACACGGGAAGCACTGCTTATTTTCTACTCGTGCTCCAACTGTGTAGACTCCTACACAGTCTCACCGCTTCTCTTCCCTTCTTACCTTTGTGTTTCTCAGACTGACTGATTCCACTGCAGCGGCGGCACCTAAGCTAATGTAACACTGTCAGAATAATAAACCCAATTCGTCCTGTAAAACTGATTAATAACATAATTGATTTTTTAAAAAGTGGAGTTACATACTGTATGACAGCACCTGCATGTCTCCAGTCACAAATAACAGATGGAAAACGCTTCAAACATGATTTTGCACTTTTGCCAACAACCCTTGGAACTGTGCACACTGACCAATCAAATGATGAGTAACTCAAATATGCACCAATCACAGGCACACACACTGCCAAGGCGGCCATCTTTAGTAACAGGAGCCATGGCTGACAAGTTTGGTCTATCATTTTGACGCCCAGAAATTCCTGCATGTCTGCATACCACAGCATGCAAGGGAAAGGAAGAAGGGGGGAGAAGGAGAGAGAGAGCGAGAGACGGAGCACAAAGCATAGAAACAGAGAGACAGAGAGGAAGAAAAAGGAGAAGGGAGGGCGTGCAGAGGGAGGATCTTTCTCATAAGGTGGAGCAACAGAAGCAGGGACAGAGACATTGAAAGAGAAAAAGAATGAGAAGGAGAAAAACACTTTTTTCATTATACTGTTTTTAGCCGCGCGGCGTTTTCACACAGGACTAGACGACTAGACGTCCCAACCGCGTTGGCGAAATTATTAACAGCTTCATTTTTCATGAGGGCAGTGAGGAGAGAAAGAGAGATGGGGCGAACACACTCCTAACACACTCCTGCGGCACTGACATTTGTGTGCAAGTGTATAAATGTCTAATGCTGTTCAGTAAAGACAGACAGTGAGAGAAAGAGAGATGAGTGTGATGTTTAGCGGTTTTCTACTAGGATGCTCATGACGTGGTCTGAATAAACTAGTTGAGAGTCAAAATGAAACTACACTGTCAAGAGAAGCAAGGGTGAAGAGACGCTTCTCAATTATTTGTTTCTTTAGTGGAAAAAATGACGCAAAAGAGATAAATTTAAATGCCTTGTTTTAAGGAAGCATAACCGGTTATAAAAGCTGCTGGTTCCAATATTCATAACTCGTCCTGTGACCGGGGACAAGGTCACAGGACGAGTTATGAATATGTCCATTCCTTAAACCAGCATTCATGTATTCGTATGCAACATCAACACATATTGTTGGCACAAAAGTATCTAGCTTTTTGTCTTGCACGTTCACTCACACGTGAATGTTACCCATGTGGTCCATTGTTCTTCCACCATGAAGTCTACATATGACTTCCCGAGTTCTGCTACAAGTCTAAACACAAATGCCACAACGAGTACCACAGGTCAAAGGGAAAGTACCTGTTCTGAAAATGGGTGCTATTCCCATCTATGTTCTGATCCCAGCAGTGTAGTGGTGACACAGCCACTGAGCCATACAGCACAACAGAGTGAGTCACACGGAGCGGGCTTCTGCACGAACAATATGCCTTATGATGCCAGTCCCTTATTGGATATCGTTTCCTTATAAGATTTCTTCCCAGTACACCTCGTCACTGAGTGACATATCTAAAGAATGTAAAAACCGACACTCACAAATCTTACGACTACTGAGCCATTAGAAAGACATAAAGACTGGTTTAGGGAGCGAGTTCTGTTCCAGAGGTGACATCGGGTTCACATTACACTCGACTAGAAGAGGAAGAAACAACATGAATTCTCCCAGCGTGTTCTTGCTGCTAGGCACAAAACACTATTAACACACACACACACACACACACACACACACGAACCTGTCCATGTTACACACTGGCACTCCGTGTCCTTTGTGTGCACGTTGTTGCATGTAAAAGTTCAAATCTTATTCTGTAGTTAAGGTCAGCAAATGGCCCACTGGTTTCCCTCCCCTCCTGTGCCTCCACACCATCCTCTACGTGCTCGCCCCTGGTGTGGGTGGGTCAACCTGGGGTCACATTCTCCCAGTATTGTGTCAATGTATCCGTCCACTTCAGTGTCACATGTATCGCCTTAAACAGACAAGTTCCTGGGACTGCAGCGCGTGAAGGGATGCCATCATCCGAGCTTACATTTACTGAGATTTAAGCGTCTTTCCCCGACTCTGGGCAGGACTAGACTCCCTGGAGGGGACTGAGAGGGCACTGAGAAAAACCTGTTGATGTTTCAAGGAAACGCTAAGGACATGACATTCAGTGAAGTGAACAAGCGTTGCCTCAACAGAACTACATGGAAATACTAAAAGCTGTTTGGAAGCAACCCCCGAGGATGTGAAGGTCATATGAGGATGAACAGGTTCAGCTGAGGAAAAGCAAGTTCAGATAGGCAAAGCCGATTTTAAGCGCTGACCTAGAGCTTCCTTCAGCACAGATATTTTAAGTACCAACTGTTTTTTTTTTGTTGTTGCTGCTGCTCAGCCAAACCAGTGTGTGAATGATCAAAATAGTACGAAATGACAATTCAAAGCATAACAATCATTTGCTAAAGTGTCTGACATGCGAGACCTCCACAACCCACGCGTCACCAGTAACACCTTCTCGACCTGTGGGAAACACAGCTTCCCCTAGACGGTTGGGAAACAACTAAATTCTTAAGAATGTCCAAACATCCCACCCAATCGCTTCAGGCTAGGCACTGTCCCACCTCAGAGCAACCCATAAAATTCCAAGTATTTGACATAAGCACCACATATTCCAAATACAGTACATACAACTGTAGTTACAGGCTACAGTACGTTAATTACCTCTAGTCTGAGCTCACACATGCACAAACATACACGGCTTTTACTGCTAGTTCAGCGCGCGCGCGCGCGTGCGCGTGCGTGCGTGTGTGTTTATGTGAGTGTGTGTATGTGAGTGCATGTGTGCGTGCGTGCGTGCAGGGTTGATGTCAGAACTGATGTTGTGGTCATATGATCTGGGCAAACACCTGAAAACAATCCGCTTCCTTCAACCAGCGGGAGGGTCGTGTTATTTTCCTCCATCACACACACACACACACACACACCTCTTTACAGCTCACCTCTCGTCTCAGCTGAGTGTGGTTTGATTTCTGACACACTGCGCTGACAACCTGGGGGTTTGTATTTGCTATAGGCTTAATGAAATAAACATTCGCAGCACTGCCGGCGCTTGGCGTTTCTGCTATGGGGTTGCTGGTCTAAAGTGCTCAAACCTACTAATCTAACTTTTCTCCCCTTTCATTTTCTGTAACATGTAAATTAGCTTTGCCCCATCCTGCTCGTCCCCAGGGCCCAGTTGTACAGCTCACAGGAGGAAGTGCTTTGGACAAAGGCAGGAAGTAATAAGGAAGTCCTTTCAGACAACTCAGGCTGCAACAACCACTCGGCTGCCAACGTGCTTTCCTTCCCAGCTCGCCCGAACATTCTTCCATTGAGAAACAAACAATCAACCACACATGCACACAGGACATCTGTACATACTATTTCTCTCTTTAGGGAGGAACATCAATAGTCTGCATACATTTCTACCCACAGCCAATCCTGTTAGAATACTGTGCAGTTGCACTTAGCCCTGTGTGTATGTTAGTACTCATCTTAGCTTTGGGTGCAAGTGTGTATTTGCTGTTCACGTGTCTTCAGTTCAGGCATAAGCATTTGCACTGTGTGCGAGGAGCAGGATGTGGGAGTACCAGTCCATTGATGAGCAGGAGGCAAGAGGAGAGACTTTTCCAGATCCCCTGGGGCACTCCACTAGCTCTGCCTGCCTGCTTTTAGATGGAGCAAGCATGCACCTACATAACCCATAGCCCAGCTTATGAAAGTTTATTTTGATTTATAACAAAGATGCAAGCTGCCAAGGAGAAAAACACAAGAGAGAGATTACTACCTTTCCATCTGCATCTGTCCGTTTCCGTTTTTCCTTCCCTCTCCCTCTCACTCTCTGTTCCTTATAAGATATTCATGGTAATTCAAACACCAGTGAGTGACTGTTGGAGTGTATGTGCGCTGATGTAAGGCAGGCCACCGTGGCTCCAAAAATCACAAATGGACAGCATCAAAGAAGAACTTGCCTGTGTCTACAGCAATACATGAGAAAAGGTTGAGAACAAATGCACACCGCTCCCCCTTTAGTGTTTGAGAGTACTGTCAGTGTCACTGTCAGTGTCCCGCTAAGTGCAACTCACTTTGCTGAGGAAATGGAAACAATTCAAAACCCCTTATTTTTAACATTATCTGCTAAAATCAGTGAAGCAACATCTGCCGTAATTATGATAAAAAAAATAAAAAAACTACACATTTATTTAAGAGTGTGAAGGTCCTGCAAACAATATCAGTATCTTCAACTGAGCACTTTTTTTTACATAGCTCCTAAAATGACGTGTTACACAAACACACAATATATCTGTTCAGCACTTTGTTGTGTAAACCTGACTTAGTTAACTGTAAAACAAGCTCCCACTTGTTAATACCAGTGAGGGAGAAGATGGCCACAGATTGTGTTTCTGGCTTCAAGTCCCCTCTCACTGGAAAAGCATCTAGGTCAAAGTTCAAGTGGCCACGGTCTCTACCCTGTGATTATTTAGTTACATTTTGCACTAGTCTTTGGACACAGTGAGACTAATGTGCCCTTTAGGCATTCACTGTTTTTCCCCTAGTCTTCCTGTTATACCTCTCACACGTGTTGACCACCAGTGCAGGACAAAATTGCACATTACGGCGTTACTAGCCGTGTGACCTGGACAGGTGACTGGAATGTTGTAGCCAGGAAAAACATCAAGCCTTCTCCGCCAGATGGAGGCTCGCGTGTTTAAAGCAGTGACTCAAAATGTTGTTGCTTCACAGGTCGGGAATCGTAATTAATGAAGCATTTTAACGGGAACAAAACTGATAACTAATGACAGTTCATGCTGAATGCAGCTTAGAATATATTTCAACTATAACGGCAATGCAGAACATTTCATTACACTCCAGTACTCCATGCCAATCTAAAGTTAAATGATACATTTATTACATACGACAGATTATTAGAGTCACACAAGTAGTATTTACACAAAGTGTCTCATTAGAAACAACTGCAGATGCGTAACTAAAGACAGACTGGAGACAAGAAAAGACAGAGAGGAGCAGGAATGGAGGAACGCCGTGTGGAGTCACTTTTACAGCCCAATTAAGAAGCTGGCTGAGCTTTGTGTTTTTGTTTGGTTGTGGGTTCAGGCCAACAGTGTGCCTCGCTGCACATCTCCATTCTTAATGCTGCCTCTTTCTTCCTCTCCTTAGCTACCTCTCGCTTGGCCACTTGCCACTCTGCCAAAAATGTTTGTCTGTGGTTGGAGTGCGAGTCTGTGTGCGTACCTGGGAACCACACTTGAAAATGTTCCATAATGTTTGTTTTTGCTTTCCCCAACCCTTACTCTTCCCCATCTGGCCCTCATCCTATTCACACCGACTCTCCAACGGCATTTGATTGCATGAGAAATAAAACACTAATGGAAACTAAACTAAGGATTATTTACAAGCATGAAAACCAGCTGTGTCCCTAGTATACGAAACATACAGCAATAAGCCACAACATTAAAACTACTGACAGGTGCATTAAATAACACTAATAGAAGCACCAGCTGCTGTAAATATTAATGCAGGTTATGATCAGCAGGTATCAGGACATACGGTAGATCTGCTTTTGCTTTGCACTGATGGCAGTGGCTTCCTTCAGCCGGAAAGTGTTTCCTGCCACCGTGCAAATCTGTTCATGAATGGTTTGAAGACTTCAAGCTAGGCCTCCAAATGACCCAGATCCTAATCTGACCAAGCATGTGTGGGATAGTTTGATAACCGAGCAACAATATCACATTTTCACTGCATTACAGTATCAAGACAAATGCAAAAGTGTGTGTACTTTGGTCATATATGCAGAAATGTAAACAAAAATGTATTAAACAGTCTAACTGACTTTATGTAAAAATAAATGTCCTACTACTGGTAGTACTACTGTGTACGCACACATAGAATGAGTGAGTTGATGACTCAGGTTTATTTCTGGCCAACATAAAGCTCCAGTTCCTCAAAATGATGTACTGTAAATATAATCAAGTTTTATTTTTAAGTTCTTCTCACGCTCTCTGTGTTGGTATAAAAGCTGATTAATGATCATTAAAAATCTGTCACAATTGCCAAGAAGAAATAACATTAAGTTCAGGGGAGGAGCAGGGTCACAAAGTCAAACCAGATTTATATCGACCGGTATCAGAGGTCCAAGCTGTGTGACTGAAAGGGTGCATTTACTGGAGAGGGCTTGTCCTCCCTCTGTGGCTTCTCACACTGCTAGGTGAAGCTGTGAGACTGTGTTTGTCCCAGAAAACAATACAGCATGTAGGCAAAATGAACTTTGAGTTGTGCAAGCACAGTGCTGGCTGTTGTCTGTGAGCCTGAACAGAGTGTGCCAGGCCTCAGCAATAGACAGAGTCTTATCTAAACAGGAGATTGTGTGTTTGCGCTCATTCCCTCGTTCTCTCATCTGTGAACATTATGCTTACTTTCCTTCTATTCTCTTTTTAGCTCCCATTTAAAAATGCATCTAACAAGTTACTTTCCTAACGTCCATTTGTTTTTTATATTTTATGTTCATTTTCACTTCTTATTCTGGAGTGTGCAGGTGATATTCATGCGCATCATTTACAGCAGGTGCGAATAATCTATGATCTCCACTGATTTCAGATCTGACGGCCTGACCCACAGACTGTTTATAAAGCAGACTAGCGCCTTTTTTTTCCGTGCTGGGCATCGGCAGTCAGAACTCAGAGACTCTCCAGGCAGTCTGGATTGCCAGCAAGTTACTTAAAGGCCATGCACATCTAAACATTTTTAATTCTTGGTGCATGCACACATACATGTGCACACACATGTGCACAGAGTGGTTTTCCTCCTTGTAAGGAGCATATGTAAGATCAGAGGAATGCAGGTTCTCCTCTGGCAACTGGAACCCAGTAAAAACACAACAAAAACAATCCCACAGTTTCCACTCACATAAACTTTAATGTTCCATCTAATGTTGCTCCTCCTTGCACCAACGTCTGCGTTTGCACATGCACATGGGTTGGTGTGCATCTGACCTACAGTTTCCTCACACCACAGCCACCTCCCAGCAAACGTTCTTCTGTGTAGCCTTTTAGGACCCACACATTGCCAACACATGACCCATTAGGCCATAGCATACCATAAATACGCTGACCTGTAAAATATTCATTTTCATAAGTACTCGCCTTTAAGAAGATGGAAAACATACTCCTAATATGGTAATTACTGCTACTGTTGTTTTCAATATTTTTACACTATCTAGTACAAGTGAGTGAAACTATCTTGAAGTGAGGGTTTGGCTGCTCAAGTCTAAAAGCATGTCTATAGTGACATTTACCCTCAGTGGGGCTATAGTGCTGGTCCACCCCGACCCCTTCAGGGCATGAGCTCTACCAGACCCCGGACGTTGTTATCCGAGAGCAAAATGTAAGCAACAAGACCTGTCCAGCACATCCCACATACGCTCGATAGGAGGTCTGGGGAAGTCAACACCTCAAAGTCGTTGTTGTACTGAAACCTTTTTGCTTTGTGACAGGGTGCATTATCTTGCTGAAAAACCTCCACATGGATGGCAGGACCCAAGGATCCCCAGCAGATTATTGCACAAACAATCAAACTGTGCTCTCGGTTTCCCAGGTAAGCAATGCACACGCACCATGGCATCCGCGTGATGTAAAAGAAAAGGGGATTTCTCAGACCGGGCCACCTTCTTCCACTGCTCTGTGGTCCAGGTCTGAGGCCTAAATACCAATAGTTTGCACTTTTAGCATTGAGCAGGGCTATGACACCTTTCTATCAGAAACAGCTGATACTTTGAGCTACAGCGGCTCATCTGTCAGTCTGTTTCTCTGTTTCTGCCAATTTTTCCTGCTTGTGACATATTAACTTTGAGGACAAAATGTTCACTTGCTCCCTATGTCAAACCCATCAACAGGTGCCATGATGAAGAGATAATCAGTGTTGCTCACTTCACCTGTCAGTGGTCATAAGGTTGTGCCTGATCTGCGTATACACATCACACTCACACTCTCACATTCCCTCCACGACAGGGTCAGACTGGAAGTCATTGAATCATGTTCTAGAAATGGCTCCTGCTTTGACACAGAGCTCTTGACTAAAGCGGTGCCTGTCACATGAGCACAGCGTCATTTTCTCTGCCCCATCCAAAGACGGGGAAGACACAATCACGCATATGAACAGCGCGTTTGACGTGCTGTCCACACTCCTGTTTATCAGTCAATATTTATTTGATTTATCTATTTATGCACACTGTTAATATGCATAACGAAAGCTGTGTTCTAATATCCTAATGAATGTTGGAGTAATGTGCCATTGCTCTGCCCTGGTAATGGTAAAATAGAAAATGCAGTTGTTTAACAAAGTCAGTTGTATACACCCAACTATCTAAACCAACGTGTGTGCATGTTTAGAGATAGATAGTTAGACATTTCCTGCATTACTTTCTTTAAACTCAGACCTGCCAGAAAATAACCGAGTCAACAATGTGTGCGGGTTGCAACAGTCGACGTTCATGTATACACATGGCAGAGGTTGTTACGCTTTGAACACAGAGACGGAGTCAGACAGACAGCGGAGAAAAAACACAACACAAGCTATAATCGCTTTCAAAAAATAATAAGCATTCTCTCTGTGCGTCTTACAATAGAAGCCATTCTCTGTGTTTATGGTAGGAAAGGGAAGACTGGCTGACTAGCCAACACACTGGCAGCTGGCTGCAGCTCTGAGCAAACCCACATCGCTCTTTTTACTAAAAAGGAGAGAATTCTGTACAGTTTCTAACAATGTGTACTACGCTGTTTATCTCCATCCGTCACCGCTCTCGCTATAACCTCATTTATTCAGTGCGTTTTCTTCCCATAATGCATACCCTCTGAGAACGACAAACAACAACGCAGTGGAGTCATTTCGCGCAACAAGCAGATTCAAAGCCTGCAATTACAGATCACTTGCCCACAACGCTCCAGTCAATGAATGCTAATTTGAGGGCGTGGTGTGCACATGACCCCTAGCTGCTGATATTAGGATCAGCCCTCCACTTCACAGAAATCATGTAAAACATTTGGTCCATTGAACTGATTTCATGCATATTCTCAAAGATGAGTTTCCTTCCACCTGTTGTTATTTATGACATACTTGAGGAGATGAAAACTAAAGGCAGATTAAAGTAGATGCATATCAATAATATTAGATTAAAGAATATTGATTGATTTACAAAAAAAATCACGTAATATTTTAAAGTAGCGCAATTGGAAAATGAGCGCCACCACCAACAGCTCTTACTTATCACATAACAGTGTAGTGGCTATAAAAATGCATGATTTGCACTTTTCTTTAAATTCAGTCGAAAGTTGTGCTAAGTTTGAAATTAAACCCAGTCACGTATACACCAGTCAGCCACCTGGTGGTGTTCATGTTGTGGTGAGCAGTGGTTAGCTCGGGGCTCTCCGACCACTCTGCCGCCATCCAGCCTCATAAGCATCAAGCTGTGATGTACTGTGTCTTCTGACACCTTACAACCATGGCTAGCGTTACATTCTTCCTATGTTGGCCCGTCTACCACAACATTAAACATTAAAGCCAATGTTAATGTTGTAGCTGATTTCTGTTTCAGAAGAATCAGCATAATGTGTTCTGGAAAGCTGCTATAAAGGGTGCTGTGAGGGGAAAATAGAGAACACACTTACTTCTCTGGCAGTGGCTCTGTGACCAGCAGCGTCCTCTGAAGTGTCCATTGATGGTGTTCTGAGGGCAGATAGTCTGACCTTGGGCAGTGCCAGGACACACATCTCCACACTCTCTGTCATTCTTATTGGCTACAATGAAGTTGTCCTCTACCGAGTCCAGGATCTTGGACCAATCCAGAGTAGCCAGGTAACACAGGTCCGGATTCTTCTCAATCCTTACGGCGCCACGGTTGATATTTATCAGACTGTGGAGGCCCACCTCCTTCAGCTGCAGCATCTCATAAATCACAAGAGCATAGTTGAAGAAGAGGTTGTTTCCACGGATCACAGTCAGGTTGGGGAAAAGATCGCTTAGAGTGTCAAGGCCATAAACCCTGAACAACAGCACGTAGTCAGTCACAACTCGTAGCTTTGGGTAGCTGAGACCTTTGAAGTCCTCAGTCTTGGTCTTAAACATGAGAAGAATCTTCAGGTGGCCCTCGATAATGGTGCAGTTCTCCAAAGACTGGAGATTGGTCACATTGTTCCGGATGTCCTTGCTCTGACAGACTGGAAGAACAGAGGGACACAGACGTCATTAACAAGAATGCATCAGTTTGAGTTACATTATCTGTTCCAAGACTTTAATTCATGTTTAGAATAGTTTTAAATCAACCTTCATGCTCTACCTTCTTCTTTTAAAGGGAAACTGTCGAACCTTTATCAAGGTTGTTTTTAATGAAACAAATGTAGAGAAGAAAGTGTTTCACAGAGACATGTTTTATCTTTCTTTATCGTTATTTTCTAAACAGTTACAGTACTATAATACACTACTATTGTACGGTGACAGAAAATATGTTTTCAGAAAATGTTGTCTACCATCATGCTTATATTTTTAATTACTGTGTGTAGCAAAATAATGTCATTGCTACACTGGGACTTACAGTAACAGTCAAACAATGAAATGGTTCACTGCTGATTTGCAACAGTATTAAAACATCTGAATATGAACATTGGCAGATCCTTATTTTTCTCATTTAAGCCATGAAGCCGACAGTGATTTGCATTAAGTAGAGGAGAGTCATTCATGAAGCAGCCTCACACACAGTCCCCTCAACAGTCTGAGTGGCCGCAAGCACTCTCTCAAACACACACACACACACACACACACACACACACACACACACACACACACACACACACACGACTCTCTTGCTTGCTGAATGGCTTCAGCGCCATTTCTCCAAAGAAGAATTTATTGTGTGGCACCAACTGATCTGACTGAAACAGACATGAAGGGGTTAACAGAAATTAAGCCTGGAAGCAGAATGCTTATGCATGCTCATTCATACTCGTACTCGTGAGCAGCTGCACATTGGCGCACACGAGCCCACATCAGGACCAGCAAATGCATGCAGGCGCACTCACACTCACAGACAGTGAAGGAGTGAAGAATTCAATGGGCTGCTCGCTGCTTCAAAGAAGATGTAAGACTCATGCCACAACAGGCATCCTGACAGGAAGAGTAAATAATTCACTAAAACATACTGAAAAATGTTTGTATGTAAATACCGCTCTCTCAGGCGCCATCACTAAAGCAACATAGGAACGAGAGGGACAACAGCTCTCGACACAGCGCAGATTCATCACCATTTTTCTTTAAATTCCTCCATTCTTACTAATGTCAGTAATTATCATACAGGTGGAATGTTTTTTTCTTTTGACTGCTCAAACAGGCAACTTAGTGAGCACCTAACGAGGGCTAACTTACGTGAACAGGGTGATAACGCAGATTCTGTTTAAACGGGGTTATGAAAAGAGCAAATCATTTGCATAAAAGCACACGCATATTCTGTTCTGTCAACACACATTTACATAAAAATACTGATTAAACACTGGTAGTGGTGAGACATACAATAGTTATTTGTTTATATGACAAATATGAATACCAGGCAGCCATTATGTGTAAAACAGAACCAAACCTTGACAATAACAATAAATGGTTGTTTAATAGGTGTTAACATAAACTAGTTTCAATAGTTCAGACTCCCTTAGAAATGTGCCGGTTTTTATCTGTGCCAACATAAAATCTAAAAGTTTTCTGATCATAAATTTAACTTTTAAAGTGCCTTAATAAACAACATGAAATTGAAGCACAGGACTAATATTTGCCCATTATAGAACATAAAAATTAAGATACCTATTAATGAGATTTATATTATTATTATTATTATTATTAATTCCCTCTCTCACATACACGCCTAAATTGTACAGGTATTTGGAGAATCTAATCTATAGGTTAATTATACCATATGCCTTAGTGGCTGAACACTGAGATATAAACCTACACACAACACAATCAAGGCAACAAACCTACTCAAACAAACTCAATGAAATGGTACCAGGATATGCACAAACCTAAAACACACTTCCAATTGCTCGACCAGTATGTCAGACACCAACAAGGACTAATACTGTGATGATGTGAGAGCTTTCCTCAACAACTTGTGAAATAGGACAATAAATCCATTTCGCCTGTTAGGCATCTCATCAGACAATGCAGAGTTTGAAACAACAGCAGCAACATATACAAATGATCTGGCCAGCTCACCTTGGCCGCACCCAGTTGATTAGACATATATTGGAAGGAAAGCTAAAACAAAAAAACACACACTGCTTCCTCTACTGTTGCAGTTGGTGTTACTCCCGGTGATAACAGCAACCTTACACCTCTATGCCCATCCTGCTTTATCTCCCAGACACATCTAACAGACCTACAGGCCACTAACTTCCCCGCAGTACTCACCAGATACCTATTGTGCAACATAACATAAACTAGGTTACAACAACAGCATAACAAAATCTCCAAGGATTTTCAAGATGGACCAAGAAGACACAAACATGACCTTTTACATGACTGTGTTTTACAGCGCAGGTAAGACTAAAGATATTGTCCTTGCACAGCATGCTAACAGGCTAATACGTGTCATATCTCCTGTTGTGCAGAAGCTTTATTGACACAAAGAAATGTTAGAGGGCCATGAGGGGAAGCAGTAGTAGTAGTAGATCACTGGGAGCCCCTCTGCAAAGTGGAATGTTTTTCCTGGTTTTCTTTTGCTTCGTGTTACTTTGTTTTCAATCTTTTGAATAGGAGACGAAACATCTTTGAGGCCTTAAAGCATGTCCAGGTACACAACAGCACCTTTGGGATAACAATGACCGGGAGGACTGAGAATCTTCACAAAGACAAATCTTGTTTGTGACTGACAGCAAGGACAGAGAGTAGGAAGGAGTGGGGGGAGGTGTGGGCAACTGGGGGGCAGATGGGGAACAGGGGAAGAGGAGGAGGGAGAAATATGGAGGGGAGGAGGGGTGGTTATGTAGTCAAGGGGGTCGGCCGTGAGAGCAACTGTGTCTTTAAAATAATGAGCCATCCCCCTGCCTCCCTCATTCCAGGTTTAGGAGCAGCAGGACACGGGAGAGGGGGTGAGACTGGGACGAGGGAAACAGGTCGTGGGCAAAGGAGGGGAAAATATGGGGGGTATGGGGGCAGAGGAATGATGGGGGGGGGGGTGGAAGTCTAACTTGAGCGCAGACATGAACGAAGAGTGACGTAAGGGACCTACAGGACGGTTGGTGATCACATGCATGAATGGAGGGCAGCTATGAGTCGCTGTTAGATGACAAGCAACACACACACACACA
>JAUMHF010000019.1:10509146-10533466 GCA_032359275.1 Microctenopoma steveboyesi | reverse complement strand
GACGGTTGGTGATCACATGCATGAATGGAGGGCAGCTATGAGTCGCTGTTAGATGACAAGCAACACACACACACACACACACACACACACACACACACACAGAGTCTCACAGAGGGGAGGGGCGAAGGGGGAGCTTGCTACCTACTGGCCACAAACAACAATAACTGACATGAGGTATGAACATAAAACAAAAAGAGACAGAAAAGGGGGCACGGAGACGGAAGCAGAAACACCTTATTTTTGTGTGTTGTGTGTAAAGAAAAGATGATGTGAAACAAAGACTATGAGCTGCTAGTTTTTATTAAACTATTCAATTTAACTGTGACAGACTCACCGCAGGTTAGACCCTCACATGCGATTCAGAAAGAAAAAAACTGTTAGACACTGTGAGCGTGGTGGGACAAAACCGTGTCCCCTCTATAGCCCACCCTCCCACTGAGGACCACCCATAAGCAGACAGCTTGGTGCGCTCACTGGCTGTACAGGAGCTCTTAATTACAATAACAAGGGGGGGGCAAGGTTTGTGTCCGAGCAGAGCAGAGCAGAGAATGGAATAACAGAGCACAGACTGGAACGTACTGTACCATACTGTGAACCTCTATGGGAGAAATGTGGGCCATCCACCTGCCTTCCCTGTCTGTTTGACACTTAATTTGGCAGCAGGAATGAGAAGAGGAGGAGGGAGGTATAGCTGAGTGTCAGACAAACAGAACCAGCAGAGGAAAAATAGCAGGTCAACAAAATAATGAGTGGTTTCTAATGTGCGGCCTCAAGTTTGCAGATGCGAGTGCATCTTTGAAATGCCCGTTCTCTTCATAGCGGACACGTAAAGACTCCGTTAAGACATTTGTCACTGCGCGTGCTGCTTGAATAATTATGAGATGGTTTCACACATTCATGCTGTAACATTAACTGAAGCTAGTCACATATTAGCTGCTAAATGTTTTATTATTACGTAGAATGGGATTAACTGACCACTTTCTAACGGCATTTTAGAGCCATCGTTTTATTACTGTACAGCACTTGAACTGTCCTCCGTTTTTGAAATTGCGCTTTATAAATAAATAATTATTATTGTTATTATACGCAAGATATATTTTAACATTAAGAGAATTCGATGTGAGCATTCACACAGCACCAATAGTCTAGCTGGGTTCCTCTGTTGATCAATGGCCCATGCTGTTTATCAAAGTGATGACTGAATTCCTCATGGTTGTCTGATTCATTCAGTAAATATAACCGCAGGGCCTGACATAAATATACCATTACGCGATGCATAGCTTGGTTCCTGCAACAAGATACCAGGACATAAACAACCCGTGTCAACAATGCTTTGCATTTTAACATAGATGTCTGCGTTTACACATTACCTGCATTAGCCCTACATAGCGTTCTTTGCTAATTGTTTTTGAAGAAATATTAATGAAGCGGTAGAGACACCACCACCTGTGCTGTCCTGTAGCTGTAGCTGTGGCTGACATTGGGCTTACTAGCATGCAACTCTATAACGATGACAGCAACGCCGGAGCAGCTGATTCTGATTATAAGGGACCACTGAAGAACATAAAGTGAACACTGATATCAAGTCTTTCGTGCCCAGATCAGGTGTCCAGGCTTATTTTACAGTGCTACGATACAGAATATGAAGACGTTCTATGTCAGCAGATGAGGTTTTCTAAAAAAAATCTTAATTTGGATTTGACTTCACAGAGAATCAAGGCTGTGTGCAACAAATGCTTTGCTTTACGTAGTGTGTGCGAGAGTGTGAAGAGAACAAGAAACAGGAGGCGGGGAGAGAGTATGACATGGAACAAATGTCATTCACAGAGTTACTTCTGTACCACTATAATACCAGAGGCCACACTAAGGAAACCGCTCACATCTCCACTATTCTGTGAGCTCCCACAGCTGCAGCCTCTCCTATAGTGCAGCTACCATTTCATACAGATTCTTCTCTTATTTTTAGAGTTGTGCTCCCCACAGAGAACTTAATATGCATCGACTAACAGCAGCAGGCTGGGTGGCACTGAGAAAGTGAGAGTGCTGCTCTCTGAGGCCCGTAGACCAGTCTGCCTCTGCCTTGCGCAGCCACATGTTAGCTTAGCATGAAACCAGACCTGTCTAGCACGTAACCAGGTGGTAGCTGGGTTGTGAGAGGTTTCTCCTCTCTTAACAGCTTAGGCGCACGTTCCCCCTGATGAGGTGATCTGCTGATTATAGATTTGTCAACAGCTCAGTTGCTGAACTAACCCCAGGAGAGAGAATATGCAGCTGTGGTGCCAAGTCAACTGCCAGTGGAAAAATGCATTTGTTTGTTAATATAGCCGTGGAAAGTCCTGAGAAGTAAAGCCAGCTCCCTGTGCGCCCACTGCCAAGCTGTGGCTTCTACAGTAAAAAATGATGCTGAGAAATTGCATGAGAGGCATTTTGATTAACATGTACCAACTTGTACCTCCAAAACAAAGAGAGTTGAGGACCAAAATAACACTACGTGAGCCAGGGAAAGACAGGGAGGGGAGCAGTCTCAACAGTGGAAAAAGGATCAGTGTGCCATTAAATTAAATCGCACAGGAAACATTTTTCTAAATCTCCTTTTAACAAAAAGAGAGCACAAAGCGATAACCAGCAAGCACAGCGAACATGTGCATAGTGGCTAACTTGTACTTCCATATTTGAAGACAGTGGATAAACGTGGGGGTGCAGGGACTTGGGAAGGGAGACGGAGCACAGAGTGGGAGTGTGTGGGCTGGAGCACCTGTCCCTCCATTGCCTCAGCCTCCCATTGAGGAGTATGGCAAGGGAGGCTGGCCTAGCCTATTTATATACAACACTGGGTCCTGTTACAGCTGTGGCACAGGGCCAGCCTATGGCAGATTGAAGCCAATAGAAAAGAGCAACACACAGGCCCTGCGCTGTCAGATGACTGGCCAAGAGAAGAGAGAGGCCTAAATCAGATCACACTGGTGACTTTGGCTCGCCTCCTTCGCTCTACCTTCCGGGCACTGGCAAAGAAGAGGGGAGAAAAAAAGAGTGGAGGAGAAGGAAAAGATAGGTACCGAAAAAGAAACCGCTTATAAACAGAGAGAAAGAAGGAGGGTGAGAGAAAGGAGGGTAGCAGGCACGCTGCCAGACGACTGTCACTTGTTTTTAAAACAATGACTCACTGTTTTCTAGTTCCAAAAAGCTAGGTTCGACCTTGGACTCAACGCTACTAAAAAGGGAGGAGGAAAAGACAGGTGATGAAAGCAAAGTGGGAAAAAAGGGCAAGAGAAGCAGGAGCAGAATGTTTGTGGATGTGCGCTGTTTGAGATCTGCTAGTGACAGTGATATCAGCCAAACCCAGGCGTTATTCACATACTTATATTTGGTTGTTATTACGCTTTTACTGCATGGTCTGAACTCGTGCTCAAATTCAGGCCATGCTTTATAAGCCCGACCTGACAGATGTAGGGCGTCAGGGCCGAATATGGACAGTGACTGCAACAACTGATCATAGCATCTTGTTTAGTGTGTCACGGTGAACAACAGCTGTCACATGTGACGCAGCGAAAGAGGAGAGATGCAGATGCTGCTGCTTGTGATAGATTGTGGATACACACACACACACGCACACACACACACACACACACGCGCACACACACACAGTATTTGCCCCTTCCCAATTTGTTTTTTTTTTTGCTTATTTGTACTCAGATCAAACAACTTTGAATTTTACACAGAGATAACCAAAATAAATAAAAAGTATTTGATAATAAATCATAATGATGATTTCATTTATTTATATAAAAAAGGCTGTCCAATCCGGTGTGAACCCTATGTGAAAAGGCTAAATCATGAATGAATTCTACTTCAGACATCGGACTTCAATTTTTCGCTTGTCACATGCAAATATTTTGTGGACTGATTAAACAATAGCATCATCTTTCTGGGAGGTGTGTGTCCTATTACATGTGTAAAAATAATTGTATAACAGGATCACCATATCAACCATCAACTATGGTCGTAGTGTGCTGGTCTGGCGCTACTTTGCATCTTCAGGCCCTGTATGACCTGCCTTAATTAATGGAACCATGGCTGCATTCTGCCAGAAGATCCTGGAGGAGAATCTCCTAAGAATGACTGTTCAAGCAAAGGCAGCAACGAGACAACTGTTAATACACAAAGCAAAACAGAATTATTTTGGCTACACCTATAAAACAGCTAAACCAGGTGTTGCTCCAAACAAATAAAAAGCATGTCGGTGGAGTCAGGAATGCTGTAGCCAGGAATGCATGTTACTGACAGAGGACTATAAAACAAAAGAATTTAATCAGCTGCAGGCTGGACTGTGCCGAAGACGGTGCAACACAGACGCGCACACACACACACACACAGAGTGAGTAATACAAAAAACATCTGATGTTTCTTTTCATCTTCCCACGTTAGCTAGTGGAGCACAGTGCAGCGTCTTGGTGTGGTGAGCCTCAACCTGGGAGGGAGGCAGCCGGGGAAGAGTTCCCCTGCTTGACTTGGAGCCGCATGGCTGCAGCTGCAGGGCCCAGCCCCACCAAGGTTCTGACCCAAAAACCAGAGCTCTGTGAGGCTGCACAAGCAACGCCTGCCAAATGGCTTCGCCAATTCGGCTTCTTCCATCCTGTCTTTCTTCTTCCACGTCTCCCTGTGAAACTACATTTTCCGATCCTATCTAAATTCCTGTACTACTGCAGTTTATTCTTTAGCTTCACAGCAACAAGACTACACCAAAATCACCACAGGAATCAAAAAGTAGAGGAGTTGCGATAGCAAAGCTACCCACAATGTAGCTCAACAAGTTCACTCTTGTGAGATGCTGTAGTTTTAACCTCCAGCTGTAACAATTTAGGGGTTTAGTAGAGGTATTCTCTGTGTGGTGAATGGAAAAGAGAGTTCATCCTAAGCATGGCATATCCTATTGATGTGACTGTATTGCTGCAGGGCTGCCAACTCCACATTACAGCTGAATCCAAAATCTCATGCAAATGAAGAATAAGAGGAGAAAATTATTTGTGTGTGTGTGCGTGCGTGCGTGCGTGTGTGTTGGAGTCCAAGGGACTCCGGATTATAAAGAAAAAGAACCTGATATTAGGAGTGCGGAGAAACCAAAATGGAAAAGATGGAGAAACAGGGAGGAGCTTGGAGGGATGGAGAGCAAAGGGGCCAGGGCTGGTTAATGGCCCGTTTGTCTGTGCTGTTAGACCACCATCTCTCTGGCTGCTGCAGGAAAACCTCACATTCACCCAAACACACATACAGACATGCATCCTGCCTGCCTGCCTACTTCTTTCCACACATCTCCACCCCTTTACCTTTTCCAGTGCTCAGGCCTGTACCAACAGCATCAGTTCCTCTCTCCCTTTACCAAAGCACAAACGCACTGTGAATCTCTGCAGAGGTCACTTTTCATTACATTCTGTCTTTTAAAACCACTTTCCTGTAAGACTTTTTGTTATTAAACATGATAATTATTCAGAACATAATATCAATAAAACCCCTGACACTGGTTTTATTGATAACGTGGGGATGAAACTCTGTGGCTTTGGCGGTATTGTGAAATGACTTTCATTCATTATGCTGTCATTTAACAGCAAGGGATGATTCAATGTGGGTCCTCTTTAACTGTGATTGAATTAGAAATGCTTCATGCAGCCTCGTCTACTAGGTACAACCTCTTAATTTCTCCATCTCTCTTCACTATATCTTGGCGTGAGTCCCTTTAGTGTTTTGTGTATCAACTCGGCAACACTTTAACTCCCGTCTGTCCTTCGCAGGTCTTCTTTCTTTCATTTCTTCACGAGATCTAATGACTAGTTTTAACATTGCTTCAGCAGCAAACAGCATGCGATACCCACATACATAGTCCCAAGTAAAGGCGTCAAACACTATCTAGTGACTTTTTTTTTAAGTTTGACCTGAATGCTTCAAAGCTTAATGTTTTGCCACAACAGATGCTTACGTCTCTACCCAAATGTTTTGTCTTTTCCCTAGACTATATACACACAAAAGGTTAGACTACATGCCACTGATTTTATTCAAACCCAATTTAAAATATTTAAAAACTGTATATAAAAATGCTTTTTCATATCAATTCCAAAAATGTATGAGCAATATATTTACACATATTAAGAAGTGCTCACTTTTAGAATCATGCATGTAAATATTCCTACTTATTGTTGGCTGGCCAGTTTAAATGTTGGTCAGTACAAGTATTTAAGGGCTCAGTTGACTGTTGTTAAATGTTTTCCAGAAAAATTGGATTAACAGATGTATTCTGGGTGGACAAGCTAGGTATTAGTGGGTTTGTTATTGCACTAAGGATGACATAAATACTACTTTTTAACAGATAAAACTCTCCTCACTCCAGAAAAGCAGAAACAACCCAGTTAATAAAAACAGTTAACAGTTAATAAAAACTCCTAATAAAATCATATGAGCATAAATTCTATAATTAAAAGATTAAATTTACTGCTTGGCCAGCCAATGGTTTTGTGAAGCACCGCCAGATTCCCGCCCATCCGGTTTCGTGACTTGTGGGGGACCATGGGGTAGATGTGGAGAGAGAATACGATGGGCTAACAGTACCTCCTGCTTTCCATAAAGCATGTGATACAGTCTCAATAAGTCGCTAAAGACTCCAGTTCAGTAAAGCAACACAAACACAAAAAAATACTATGCTCCTTGTTGTCATCAGACGTGAAAAATGCATAAATGAGTCAAACGTGAGGTTGGAAGTGTATTTAGACCGGACGGGTGGGGGGAAGAGGGGCACTGTGGCCTAATGCCAGATCAGCTAGTTCTGTCACCATAGTAACCCATCTCAGGCTTGTTCGTCAGGACAAAAACAGACACACAGCACAGCGGAGACAACATAATCAGAGAGGTCCATGTGACTTAGTGCTGTTGTTCATGATGTGCAGGTGCACAGGTTAAGCTTTGCTTATTAGCTCGAAGGCTTAATAAAGAGGGGAGCAAACAAATTCAAACCAGAGAGAGAGACAGAGAGAGATGGATGGTCATCGAGATCAGGCTGTGTTTATCTCCCTTACCTCTCCCTGACCAGCAACACAGTGGTAGCAACGGAGGACTAACAGATATAACGAATAAAAGACATGGACACACGGAAGAAGTTGTGATGCTAACATTTGCGCTAACTACTTTTGGACACTTGAAACAACTGCTTGGTCAGAAACCAAGAGTAATGGAAGACTGAAAGTCAACTTATATCCTGGATGTCTCCGTTCTGCGGCTCAATATTATCCGATGTTTGCCTGTAATTAGCTACTAAACTTAATAAAAAGCAGCAACAAGGAGTAAAAACGCTCCACTGTTTGCTGTACTTGACTGCACAAAATGAGAAAGTGAAAGTAATAAAAACAGGGTGTGTAACCACATAACAGGAACAGTCTCAAGGACAGGACCAACATTTTGTACCTTCAATATATGAAATAAGCACCTAGTTTACTTTTATTCTGAATGTTGAATAGATTTGCTGGACTTTCCTCAGTGATGTTATACTGTGAACGGGAAGCAGTTTATCTAGAGAGCAGGGATAGTCTGAGGGGCAGCGCTGAAACAGCAGGAGGTTCCAAGATGGACATGTTAAATGACTAAAAGTTGCTTAAATAAAGTCTCTTGTACTGGACACACATAAACCACATGAGCCAGAAGGTTTGCGTCATTCCTACAGACAGATTTCACTGTTTCTGAACTGCTGTTTACAACAGGACTGAACATACAGACCGTGCAGGGAGCTCACCTAGGATGTGTAGATAGAGCTAAGATCACATGGCCTTGTCTACAGTACATCAGTAAGTTAACTACAATCAAACCAAGACAGTCATTTTCAACATTATCAACTTGAACGTCAATTAATTTGTACGCTATGTTCAGCGGAAGGAGGAATAAAAGGATGGATCTTCTACTCTATTCATAATAGCACATGGACTTGGCCTCAGCCAGTGTCTGGTCCTGCCTACAAAAGGTCCCTTTGCTGATCCCCACATTCACAGGGTTGGCTCAACGTGGATTTCACAGTTCTCCATCTAGGAATGGGAGTCAGGGAGGAGAGCACCAGGTAGGCTTCATATTACTGCAGCCCTGTTAATGACATTAACTGTAAAGCCTAATCTACACTGTTTAAATTCCACATGGCCAATTCACTTTCAGCCTGCTGCCAGCTGATTCTGGGCTGGCACAAGATGAACCCTTTTTCACTACAGCATATCGGACAAAGACAACTCAATGGGTAAAAACCTGCATGCTACAGTCACACTTAGTGATATTTCTAAGCTGATTATGTATGTATGTGTGGGGGGTATATATTTATATAAAAAACTGCAAAGAGCTTAGAGATTAGAAGATAACGTCTCATTTTATATTGCATTTAGAATTACATCAATATTTTTTAAATATCAATATAATTCTTGTTGTCGTGTAAGCTAGTTACTAAATACATGATGAACTGTAATTGAAGAGACAGTTTCAGTGGTTTGAACTTCTTTAAAGATTAAAAGTCAAGCGGGATCTGATTGTGGAAGTCAAAATGTTTGGTAGCATTTTTCATCCCCTGCTGGAAAAACTACTTGGAACACACAACACAGTTTGAATTAGACAAAAAACAGGGAAGCACGAGGAAGTCATGGCTTGAAAAATGAAAAAAAAATGAAAAGATAAGAGCAGGAGAGAAAGAAAGCACCCCAATAGTTAATATCCTTTAGCGGTACATATTGTCTCATTGCACACGCTACTGGTGGAGCCTCAGTTTATTTGTCTGCTGGCTCTGTTAACATGCACTAGAAATGTGCATTAAGCTGTAGGGCTGCATTACATGTAGTCCATTAAACACACAGTACAGCCTTGATAGTAGTAATATCCATTTTATCCTGGTGATGAATAGATAAATGTACAGTGTATTTCCACCGTTGAAAAGCATCGCATTCATTTTTAATTAACAATCATATGAATTCAATGTTATGTTCACACCTATCTGTGACATCTGTGTTTTTTGTATGAGTCAAAGTACTCAAAATATTGTATTGTATTATCCATGAATACAATCATTGTAATGAACAAATATATTACAGCTGTGAACTGTTGAACAAAAAAACCTTAAGACATGTTGACCTATGAACGTGCTTCTAGATGACTACTGCTCTTGTATGAAGGCTTCAAGATATCATTGTAGTTGACTTAGCGAGCAAAATGCTGATTTCCACGTTACCGTAAAGCTAAAGGATGAGAATGCAGGTCAAGAGCTGAGCAGAGAGTAACAATTGAGAGAGACGTGTGGATGTTTTCACCTTTCATGCTGGCTCATGCTTGAGATGCCCCGACTTAAACTGCCCCGAACATAGTAAAAATTAATGATGGTTTAAAATACATACGTTTACCTGATTCATTGTTTTCGCACTTTGTAACGCTTTATCATTTCCTTACAAAACAGCAAACGTTCTGCCCTTTTTATAACTAAGATGTCTTGCAGGTCAAGAGGCCACTCGTGGTATGGGGGCTAATGCTGACACTCAGCCCAGTCTTGATCCTGCTGCTTTAATAGACCCTTTTCTCATGCTCGACCACCTCCTACAGGCATTTACACACACATAGACAACATACACTGCCCGGAAGTGGGCAGGTCAGGAACTAAGTGACCGAGGCTGCCACAGAGAGGCTGGGGTGCACACTGAACCATGTCCTCACCCCACACCCCCACACAGGCACCTATGGTGGCCCACTTCAATCACATTCCACAGTGCGCACAGC
Organism: Microctenopoma steveboyesi; assembly: GCA_032359275.1. Taxonomy (NCBI): domain Eukaryota; kingdom Metazoa; phylum Chordata; class Actinopteri; order Anabantiformes; family Anabantidae; genus Microctenopoma; species Microctenopoma steveboyesi. The sequence goes on along the minus strand of JAUMHF010000019.1, from coordinate 10,523,692 downwards.
ATTGTCAGCAAAAGCCACCATGCACTTCAGTGAAGAGAGCCCGAGTATCCAAATGGGCTACAGACAAACAAATTGAGGAAATCTCTACTTGCCTGGATTTTTGAAAACATGTTACTCAACAGGGATGGAACAACTAAGCATTCTTCATGAATGAATGCGACAACAACAGTTCTTCTACAAGTGTCTGATGAGTTATTGCAGCCCAGTCTTTGGTCAGATGTAAGGGAGGTGACATTAATAGACGACACTATGAGAGCAAGCCTGCATATCTAAATTCTGAATGAAAAGACGAAAGGCGTTTTCCAACATAATGATCACAAACAAATCGCACAGGACCTCATGAGGAACAACTATGACCCGGGCAGGTATATCCCACTCTTCAATCCAACAAAAAGTATTTGAAGGATTTCAAAACTGAAGGTAGAGCAACAAAATCCCCTGCAGCACAGAGCAGATGGAAAATCATCTATAAAGACTGGTAAAACATGTCTGCACAGATTTAGTCAAGAACTGTATCAGCGGTGGACGGGAAGACGGATGCACCTTTCATTTAGCTAAATTAGTTTGTTTGAATTTTTGGCTTCAATTTTATTGTTATAAATAAACACGATTTGTAACTATTTTATTCATATTGCCCATGTTGTACTTGGTTTTGTTACGTACTATACATACTAGTACGTACTACCCCTTGCAACAGAGCTATGCTTACAAGCCTGAGAGGAACAAGAAGGGGGCATGGCCCCCAGTTGCACAACTTGTTTTTCACGAGTTGCACCAGGAGACAGCTCAGCGGTTACTTCAGAAAACAGTTTGCTGATAACTATGACAAACAGCTAAATCAAAATCAACTAGCAGCAGCCTGTAAAAACCTGCATTATTACATTCTCCAGAGCGAGCAGACCATAGCTGCAGCATGGTTTGTATATCAATACCGCCTCTCCGTTTGCATGACTGAGGTGGAGATGTCAGGCAGCATGTGGATTTAGAATGAGGCATTTTAAGTATTTTGGTTGTTTCCCTCCCCTCCCCCGAGGCGTAAACATCTCAAGAGTGCCAAATATGGTCACTTCCCATAGGACTGAGTAAACCAGGAACAAGAAACAGCCAATGACATGTACCCCACTCCATCAAACAGAAAGAGAGAAAGACAGAGAGACAGAAAGACGAGGAAGACAAAGGAGGGCTCAGAATACCCCTTTTCAGGGCCTTTGTTTTGTCTGCATATATGATCTATGTGAAGCAGCAGGAATATTTAGTCTGAACTTAGTCACTGCACCGTTGTAGGTGGTGCAAACTCTGGAGAGCCCCAATATGACCTGATGAAGTTATTGCGTTATTAAAGGCGATTTGTTGTCTATATGCCTGATTTTGAATTGGTCCATGTGCCAAGATGCTCTGTGGACTTGAGCAACAAATCATCTTTAACAGTGAGCACATGTCTGAAAAGAGCAAATGTGGGCCAAAGGTTAAACCACTGATAAACACGTAAAACGATCATAACAACACAGGACAGTCAATGTGTTTTGTTTTAAGTGTCTGTTTTTGTTTATCATTGACACATTTATTTATTCACACCACTACAGCTTTAATAAAGAATGAAATAGTCCGTTTTTTTGTTCACACTACTTCACGATATCAGCAGAAATGCTACAATAACTTAAAGTTACCTAAACTCTGCGAAATTAATATATTTCTTGTGTTTTTTAAATGGCAAGCTTAATATCAAAGGATCTTTAAGACTTCGCCACAAATCAATGGGTGGGTGAATCTACTTCTGACAAAATGCAACAGACATCAAGAATAATTACATCAATTGAAAACAAAATTGCCCAGTTCATTTATCACCCCGCTGATATTATCAGCATCACTTTAGCGTCGCGCCAAGCTGCTGCTTAGAATACGCGTTATAGCCCGACTCATTGATAAAACCACCACAAAGCACAGAGTCTGGTCTGCAGCTGAGCAGCGACGTGGGCCGGTCCACCACCTATGAAGGGACTTCTTAGCGTCGGGGGCTAATTTGTTTACGTTGAGGCTTCAGCAGCGCCTTCTCCGTCGCCATGAGCGGCCTAGCTGCGCGCACACGGACGAACCTGCTCCTCCCAGTTTAGACTCGCTGCAGCAGACCACCCTCGTCCAGTTACACAGACTAATCTGACCCTGGGGCTGCTGCTGCGTCCACCACGGGCCGCTAAAATGTGTACGTTTAAGACAACACGGCCGCAGTAACACTACGAGGGGAATATCGCTTACTAGCACACAGCCACTGGATTTACTACTCCCTTAATTAGACCCTCCGAGGAACTTTACGCATGCGCCAAAGTCAACGCGACGGTCTCGTGACTAAAATTACCATTATTTATATATCTTTTTAAATAACAATCATACCATTATTATAAGCTTCTTTATCTTCTATATATTACTCAATACATAGCACTTCGGTGACACATTCCATGTGGTTTTATATCTTTTGGAGTCACTGTGAGGATGGCATTGTAGTCAACAATGTTTATATAAACATTTTGTTATCTTTACTGTACTTTTATGGTAGTTTGTCCTATGCAGCTGCAGCAGTCTTCCACAAACTTATAATGTGCACTTCTTCTCTAGCGGATTAGTGCATTTATTTAAAGTGAGTAAATAACACAATCGCACCTTCTGCATGTGTAGATCATAAGTTATGCATTTGCTAGAATCAGGGAAATCTAAGATGAGCCACACAAAAACTAAAAGAAATACTTACTTTCTCCGTTTATGAGTCCACACTGGCATGTGATGCAGGTGCAGATGAGAAAAAACGCAATTTGTGCTCGCAGCTTTAGCGTCCACCGCCTCATTTTGACTCGAGGATAATTTGTGCTCTCCTCCTGAGAAATCAAATCTCGAGGAAGATATTTGTATCTCAAAAAAGGTGCTGGAATATCAAAAGTGATAAACAAATTCCTAAAACTCAGGGTCCAATAAAGCCAAGTGAATGAAGACTGCCACCCTTAAACAGATCACTAAATACCGTGATCTTGGGTTCTGGCAACATATGTGCGGATTAAAATCTTCATTTTCCATAAGTGAAGGCAGCAGTCCACGTTCATCCGTTTAACGTTGGTGCTACAGTGGATCAAGAGAGAAATAATAGTGTTATTAATTTTCCTCGGCAGATGGTTAGTTTAGATGTCCTCGAAGGAGATCCAGTGGTCCTGGGCTTATTCCCATGTAATGTACTTAAAAAACAATTTATAAGAACTGGTAAAATACGGTATTTTCCTCTTCGTTTCCTCCTGGAGACACAGACTGAAGTTGTTGATCACAGAGCCAAACCCGGCTTGCCAGGGTCTGCTCTGTCCCTTTTTTAAGTCCGCAGGTCTTAATATCCCCCGTTTGCTAGTGTGTTGTCAGAAGCTCGTCCCTTCTTTGAGGACAGACAGGAGGACATCACAGGGAAGTCTCCGGGCGCAGCTACGTGCAGGAGAAACGTGCACCGACACGACCTTCCTCTGAACTCCTTTAACCTGGCTCACCACCGCGCCGCAAACGGCGGAGCGCCCGCAACAACGACAAAAAGCGGGGGACAGAAAGACAAACACGGGGACTCGGAGAGGCGACGTCCACCGTGGGAGGAAAAGCCACCGAAATAACGCCTCCGCCGAGGCTGCGCGCTGCCGTGGAGTGGGAAAAGTGAGCACCACGCCGCCCGTTTCTTCTCCTCAGATCAGCGTTAGCCGACGGGGGGGGGGCAGCTAACGTTAGCTAGCTAATCCAAAACAAGCGAGGTCTCCGTGTCGGCGATAGAGTTGAATATTCAACACAACACACGCAAAGTGAGTGTCCCGCGCGCGATGCGCAAAAAACGAGGAGGTAAACAAACACAAAAAGGGTTAAAAACACGGGTCAAGTGGGAAAACTTGGATTCCCGTTCCGTTTAGCGACCGCTCTCCCTCAGGTTCCCCCTTTTTCCGTCTCCCTTTCTGCGAGTCTCTCCACCAGTAAACAAGTCCTGCCAGTCACCTCAGCTGGGCCACACGTGGTCTGCGGGAAAACCCGGCGCGGAGAGCCGCTCGTTAACCGCCCCCGCGCGGATCCGGACTGTCTGCGCCGGTGTCAGAGCACCGGGTCTCTCTGTCACGGAGGAGGTGAACACACAGCGGAGGAAAATAAGACGTGCGACCGGGTCCCACAGAAGAACAATTCATCTCCATGGGCGGATGTGGAGAAAATGGGCCCCTGGGCGTACACAGGTAAAAGGCTCCCTGCCCCTCCTGTACAGGACCCCCAGAGTCAAGGAGTAGTTTCCTGGCCCTGGTAGCTGGTGTCTTTGTTCCGTCATACCTGTTCACTGACTAATCTGTGGCATATTTTGTGTTAACACCCTGGATCTTTATTATTTGTTTTGAAAAGATGGCACCACATCATGTTAATTAGTGGCTTGGTAGCTCAATGGGTTAGGCGTCAGACTGAGCTGCAGAAGGTCGCAGGTTCAAACCCTGTTCAAACCCCCCACCAGGTGTGTCCCTGAGCCAGACACCCAGCCCTAGCTCCCTGGATAAAAGCGTCTGCCAAGTAAAGTAAAGTAATTAATTATTAGTCAGTATAATTTTTCCAACTTAACAATATTTTCAAAATAAAGTAAATACGGTAAAATACCCATCTGTAGTAAAGAGGGTACACATGATGCCGCAAATATCTTTATTAGGAAACCTGTCCTAAAAATGAAACCACACTAACGACACAACGTACCTGCAAGAGAATATAACTGATACGAAAACAGTAGAGCGTACCTCATATGAGTGCACGCTGCTGTACTCAGCTGTGAGCTTGTTGTTAATCTGAGGAATGTTGTTACCCAGTGAATAGAGTAAATGAGGTCTTAGTGAGATTAAATGTCACAGGTCTGAAGGACTGAGGGTTGTGGAATCTAGTCAAAACAGATGTCTTTGTCGTAGCCACGCTGTCTGATGCCAACTAGAGAAACACACATGGAGGTTTTTTCCGCTCATCTCTTCACACTTGTCCCACTTCCTCTTTAGTACCATACATAACACAAACTTCTTCCTTTTTCAGTGGGAGTAGAGGAAGTTGAATGAACACTAACCTACCTAGAGTGCTGTTATGTGAGTCTACAAACGCAGCACTTCTGCAGCACAGCCCTTTGCTTATACTCTGTTGTACTATGGCTTCATTTCAGTAGGTGGCACTAAAAATAACTCTAGCCAATTCACTTTTACCCTTAATGTCAAATGGGTACAAAGGCATAGTAAGTTGTGAATAAATAGGATTAAATCTAACCAGGGAGGAAAGCATAGCCAGCTTAGGGCTGCATCAACCTAATATAATGTGATTCTGTCCACAAACAGGACTGTGCAGTTGGCCGCAAATGAAGAATGTTTAATTGAGGATGCATTTTTAATTTATCAACAGTTTACCTATCACTTACAAAGACCATTTTCTCTACTGGGAATATGAATGTGTTCCTTTGATGAAGGTGTTGACACAGTGTTTCCATCTGGCATTTAGTTTATACAAGTTGCAAGATGTGCAAATATGAGAATAACAAAAAGATGTTCATAACATTTATGTGGAGGGAAAATACCAGTAAGGCCTATTCCTCAAGGCCCTGTGCACTGGTTTAATTGGTTTTATTCTTTTTTTTAATTGCTGGTAATAACACGTGCAAAAAAATAGATATAAAAAAGAAATAGATAAAAAAAGATATAGTTCTGATGATCACAAATAGGCAATGTGATGTTCACTCATGGTGTTCAGAGAAACCTCATGTACAGTAGATGCTTAACATGCTTTTTTTAAATTTCCCAATTCTATGTTCCCTCTTGCTTAGAAATGATTTAGATTAGCATCATAGGGCTTGATTTGGCACTATTTGCAGCCAAATTTGATTAAATTAAAGAATTATGTAATTGTGCTGCACTGAATTTACTTTACTTTGCTTGGCAGACGCTTTTATCCAAAGCAACTTACAGGGAGCTAGCGCTGGGTGTCTGGCTCAGGGACACACCTGGTAGGGGATGGTTTAGTAGTCAGACCGGGTTCGAACCTGCGACCTCCTACATCCCAGTCTAATGCTTAACCCATTGAGCTACCAGGCCGCTATGACATTGACAAACAAGCTGGACATGTAGCCCTTTAAAGCATTAAAGCTAAATGGAGACCCCCTGTTACTAAACGTATAGAATCAATGCATCATAATTACAAATGTACATATTTGCATTTTCCCCTCACAACATGAACTTCTGCATTGACGTCTGCAACATTAGCCCCTGACACATATTCCTTAGAATCTGTTTCTCACCAGCACACACACACACACACACACACACCCGCAGAAGGCAAAACACACTCCAGCTCATACTCACTGCGGTTGCCTCCATTGCAGCCTGTAAATTGAGGGATTAATATGTTTGAATGGAGAGACTCTCTCTCCTTTGTTAGTGTCAAAGGCTCTGTAATTAGGTGCCTGGGGAGCCACGAAGCAGGAGCCCCTGTTCGGCCTTTGTGTGTATGTGTGTGCATGGGTGAGGGCATCTGTGTGTATGTGAGATGGACTATGTCCACCAAGGAGAGGGTCATAAGCTTAAGCAGACAAAGTGTTCCTGGCTCAATCTCTTCAAAAGCCTCCCTGTGTTGGTGATTTACACATTTAGCACTTGCTGTGTCTGTACTGCAGGCCCTGAAACCTGCAGCTGACAAACAGACAAACAACAGGCTCTCTCTCGTTCTCTGATTCCATGCTGTTCCTACGTCGCCACACAGCCTCTATTCAATCACATATATGTTTGTTCAGGCAAACGATTAACACCTCACATTTGCATGTAATTCATTAATTTCCTCTGTTGCTTTCATGAGCAACTCGTGTTTATTTGTCCAACATGCAAAATACGGAAATATTACGCACAGGCAGGCCTGTGATGTGCTGGGCTCCAGGAAGCAAACACTTGTTCACAGCATTGTGTGTGTGACCCTTCAGTAAACCCAGCCAGTGTCTCTGCGTATTTGCTCCTGATCCATGTGCAAGTCACTTAACCCTTTGTCATATACACATCCCAGAGAGCCTTGTTTTTTCCACTCACGGACACACACTTATCTATAAACAGATTAGACTATCGCAGTCACCTCTGCTGCCCACTTCTCTCTTTCCGTGTACAAATTTTCATGTCCTGCTCATTGCCTTTGCACTTTGAAATCTGATCCTCTCCTTCTACGTTTTATTTTCTTTAGTTTTTCCACGTTTGTCTAATACAAATTTTAGCTTGTTTCAGTTTTTTCTTTTTTTTACCTTCCTCCTAAGGTGTTTTTTTTTTCTCAATGATGAGACAACAGTGCTAAGGGATTAGTTTTGCCATTGATAAGGACCCAGGGAGCAGTGTTGCATTGTGAACCTGAACCCCCTTCCTAAGAGGATGTGCCACTGATAACTTCATCCACGTACTGTCAGAGTGACAGAAAGCACAACACATGCAGAAAAAGTGGCACAGCAAATACTGTACATAAGGCAGTCAAGGTCAGAGCAATGTCACATGTTTGCAAGCACACAAGCAGCTCACTGGAAAATGCGTGTGTTGTCTTTAAGACGACAGTATATGCCAGACAACAGCAAAGTATGGTTCTCACGCTTCCCTTCACACCGGGAACACGGGGATAGTGTTGTTTCGTCGATTCCTTTGTGCATGTGGACACGGACACGTGCACGCACACATGCAGGGCAGCAAACACACAAACACACTGCTCAGTCCACAGAAACCTGGAGGACACTGATACAGGCAGTTGAACTGACACCATCACTCTTATTTGTGTGTTGTGGTTGTTGTTTTTTTTACTGCACTGACACACATACAATTCCAATTATTCCAATTTCCAATAATGGCAGTTGTATAATTACAAATAGATATACATATACATCTGCCATAAATAACAGATGGAAGCAAAGGCTGCAGGAGGAACTGACCTGTCCTTTCACTTCAACCAAAACATTATTTCAAGTGGGGCTATTTCAGTTAACTTGTTCTAGTTTTGATGGTGATGTAATCTGGGTAGTTTCTTTTTTGACCTGTTCAGTTAACCAGGCCCCAGCAATTTAATTGCTGCTTTTTTCTGACCTCTGATATGAAAGGAAATTGTTTAAAAATCTGTGGATTAAACTCTCTCATAAAACGATGGCATGTGTCCGCTCCCAACGACGTACTGCACAGCAGACTTGTGGGGAACAAGTAAATAACAATGTTTTCTAGTATAGCATATTTACAAAAATAACCCTGAGTGGCTTGTACAGGTCAGAGTGCAGAACACTCTGGCATGCAGACCGAGTGTGACCAAATGAGAGAAAGGGGAAACACTAATTGCTTCCTGAGAACGAAGCATGGTTGTGGGATAAATGCAGCAGCATTGTATGAGTGTTTACAGAGGAAACACAGCCGACCACACACCACCTATCCTGGATGCTGCAAACACCACATCCAAAGTGAGAACTGCTCCTTCTGAGAGGATCAAAGACAGACGGCAGCATTTGTGACACCGTCGATTACAGGGAAGCGAGGGACTAACTGCTACTCTTGAGAGTAACCCGGCATAACATCTGCAAATCTAATTCCCCTAGTGAACGTGTCTTCCCCAAACAAAATTAGAAGTAACATGGATGCCAAATAAACTGTCAAAACCCTTGATTAGTTTCCTCTCTCGTCTTCCCTTCTACTATTGCTAGTGACCCTGTGGAGTGAAGCCTAGGCACTGGCCCGAGCCCCTGTCAGTTGTTTGATAGAGAAGTTTGAGTGCGTACATAAGTGGCTCGTTCTTTTTCCGTCCTCAAGGAACCATTAACTATTTGCTCTTCCCAAGTCCTATTTCCAGCCACAGCCCCGGAGGCATGTTACTTCAACATCCTGCGACTCAGGCATGACTGACCACGCCGCTGCTCTGTGACCCCGGGGCCAGCACTCTGCAAACTGAGAATGGGAGGATTTGTGAGAAAGGGGGACTGTGCTGTGTCTCGAAACTTCCCCAGAATGACAATAATGAAAAAACAATGTTTGTTTATGTTCTCACAAGTGGGGGGATGGGGAGGCTGGGCATCAGCAAAGTAGGAGTGTAGAAGTTCAGTTAATGTACTTGAGAGAGTGTTTGTCTGTGTGATTATTGTTTGCCTGGTTTGAAAACATGAAAGAAAAATCTACCAAATAATGACAAAAATAACCAGTGTCATCATGTTAAGATTAGAAAGGTAGTTATGTGTCCATGCTGATATTATTTCATCATTACATCAGAATTCTATACTCTGTCTGTATGAAAATAATCCTTTTGGATAAATCTTTCGAATATGAGCCTGATGAGGTATTGCCATGACCACGCTGTACCTAAACGTGACACAGAGAAACAGAAAAGCTGCAGAAATAATTATAATATGGCCACAATTAACAGTACGTGCCTCTTACAGATATATGTAAGATATGACTCTTCAGCTCCCTTTAGTCTTGGTGTGGTGGAGGTGTTCAGGTGCTTCTGTATTTGAGCATCCCTCAACAATTCAGTACAGTTCAGTAATTTAGTTGTGACAGATTTAAAGTTTAAATGTCTTAAATGTCCCTAAACTATAACACTGAAGTCAGTAGTCAAAGAAAATGTTTAGGCAGAAGATCTCCTGCTACAGCTACATTAAAAAAAGCCACAACTGAGGGAAGCATCATGACTGCAGGCCAAGGCTTCACCCTGATCTTGTGATGTTTTATTCAGGTGTAATATTTGCTTCAGGGGAGAAACAGGAGAATAAAGGGAGAAGTGAGCAGGTAAAACATGTAAAGACTGACAACAATTCCAACAGATACTGTATGTTGAGGAGCTGTGTTTGGACAGGTGAAATATCAATAGCTGTTGCAGCAGCGGCAGCTGATGAGGACAGTGTGACATTGTCAGGCTGTCCAGAAAATGATTAGAGCGTCTTCACATTCTCTTAGAAGTGAGCAGAGACAGAAAATGGGTGCAGATGAAGTCTGAATGCCTCTGAGGCATCCAGACTTTAAACAAGGCAGAAGAAACAGAGAAAGAAATGAATCAATAAAAGTACAAAGAGCTGACCACCAGACAAGCAACATCAATACAGATCGAAGGGACTATCATGGCTACGAGAAAGCATTGTTGGCTTCACTGTTCCACGTGTGCAAGAACCAATAGCACACACACAGAATGGATATAAAAACTGAAATAAGACACGCATGGACAGTATGTTAAACTGATAAAAGCATTGTCCTTTAGTTTAAAAGGGAATGATCTGTGTTATTTAAATCATAACCTTCACTGTTAAGGTTGCATTATATCCGATGCTGCACTGAGAAAACAACAAGTTGCTGAAAACCTTGAATCATTTTGCCAAAATGTTCCATTTTTGTGTTTGTAATGAATCGTGGGCCATCTGCTTGTCCTTGACATACCAAGTCAGTGGACAAAACATCAGCTGGATGACGCTGACGCTACCCTTGAAACAAGCCTTGGTGTCAAACATCCTAACAAATAACAGCTCAGTCAAGGATTCAGACTTTTTATCCACCACAGTATGACAAGAATTTGATTATTTTTTTGTCTTATTCAAAAACTGTTCCATTTGTTTTTCCTGAACTCCTATCACATTTCAGCATTTTGCTCATTTGCATTTTAATTAAACATGGATATTAAAGTCAAGTGGAAAATGGGAAAAAGAACCTGGAAGATGAAAGGAAAATACACACACACACTCCTAACATACACATGCATACACACCCCTAATCTGCTACCCCGAGGAGCCTCCATTGTTCCAGTAGAGGCTCTGCACCTGCTGTGGTGGCTTGGGGCCTCTCAGGGAAAAACGCTAAGGGGGCCCAGGAGAGGTAGGCCTAGTTCCAACATATCACTTTTGTATACCAGCACATCATTACAGGGAGGTAACCCTTACCCATCTCCATATCCTTCCCTTTACCCCCGTGGACAGAGCTCTGGACTTAGACAGCACCCATACCCTCAGCAGCTGGGACCTGCTCCCTCATCACACCATCTATGGCACCTTAACGTCCTCCCCCAAAGCCTGCTCCCTGTCTGAGCAGTGATTCTCAGCCCAAGGCCCACTGTAACCCCCTACCCCACCCAAAAAACAAGTGCAGCATTGAAGCCACCTGCAACTTCTTACCTCAGACCCCATTCTAGTTTGAAACACTAACCTTGTGTTTCAAACTAGAACTGGTTAACACATTATTTTCGCTTTGTGTGTTGTCTGTACAAGAACCAGCTTTTATAAAGAGTTATATTTGGACAGAGGCTGTTTCTCCATTTATATATCCAGACTTGTGAAAGGCTGTATCAAGATTCTAATCCTACTATTGGCAGAAAAGATAGATAATATTGTTTCCAAAATGTTGAACTACTCCTTTAAACCTGCTGTTGCTATTCATCCCAGCATAAACCCCCCCAAAACACCTTTAGAATGAGCAATAAAAGGCTCAGTCTTGTGCACTGGAAGGTCCTGAGTCACTACAAGAGGGAGCAAAGAACCACGAAGTGAAGGCTCTCAGCAGCCACAGCCGCAGCAGCAGGGCTACCTGAGCGACATACATCAAAGGCTGAGCACAAACCAGCAGGGAGGTTCTTTCTCCCACTGGGAACTCTGTCAGCGCTGCACTGCCTGACAAATAGGCTGGAAGGTTCAATGCATTAACCCACATGTTGACACTAGGCTGAGAACTCATAGTGACAGAGGGGTGACGGAGGGCTGCAGGGAATGACATAACACGCAATAAACATACGTGCATGCACAGACAAAAAAAGCACACAAGCATGTACAGGCACACGCACACACACACACACAGCCAAGAGAGTGCTGGTATGGCTGCTAGGTTTTCTGCATGTTCCTTCTTTGGTGGTCAACCTGGATCATAAGCTGTGACATACTCTGTGAGAGAGGTGAAAGTGGTGCTTCTGTGTGCTTCAGCCTCTTCAACCCTCCAGTCAGAAAGCTGCCACAACAAAACTCTATGTCTTTGTGTGTGTGTGTGTGTGTGTTTCAAAGAGAGAGAGGAACCCTCATTAACGCTAACGCTGAGGAAGAGCCACAGACACAACACAACCACAGAGAGAGGTGCAGAAATGCAGACAGAGAGGCAGGTTCTTCTGAGGTAAACAGTAACAGCAAAGTTTCCATGACACCTTTGCAGGCAAGAGAGATAAGGAGCTCAAGCTATAAAAGTGCTCGGCAAATAAAGATTAACAGCACCAAAATTGGTTTGTTTTATTGACAGGCTTCTAATTGCATATAATAAGTAAGTTTTCATCAAGGAAAGAACAGTAAAAACGAACCATTATCTCCCTGCAACATTTATCAAAACGTACACAGGATTTCCATGTCTAAGGAGGACGAACAAACCTTAAAAGCTAACAATCAATCAACACGTTGAAGGATCTTATTGACATTATTGCAAAATGGCTAAATGTGGAACCTCAGTGACTAAGACCAGAGAAGAGCAGATCAGCTGTGCTCTGTGTTGGTGTATGCGTGTACAAGATAGTGACTGGCTTCGTGAGCTCAATAAGCACAGCCTTTTATGCTCCCATTAGATCATTAACATTATAGCACATCTCAAACTTTGGCAGAAGGAGAAAAGAAAAGCTCTCTTTACCCTTTTGCTCCTTCCAGAAAGTTGATGGAAAAAAAGAAAAAAAGAGAATGAAAGAAAAATCTCCTTCATCTCTGTAGGCAACCCAAATCCTCACTGCAGCCGACGCCAAAAACTAAATTAAAAAGACTGGTGTGTTGGGGTGTCTAACAGGCACAGCGCAGTGAGAGCAGATGGAAGTTCTCTCATGCTTAACTATTTGTTCCTCTGCTCTGCACAGTTTAGAAGGTTTAAACCAATTATAACCGTACTACCACACACACACACACACAAACACACACACACACACACACAAGCTCAAACATCAGTGGTACAGGTCAATATTCTGCTTCATTCATTTTACATACTCACAGCAAAGATACTGTAGGTGCTGAATATCTCACAGCAGCCAAAGGTACTGCTTGCTGGGATATCTATGGGTATTTCTATGTGTATCCATGTACAGTATACAGTATGTATGTCACTGTACTGTAGCCACTATTTTTTGCCACTCAGGGAGGGATTGTGTTTCCTATTCATAGGTTCACATTAATACATTTGATACAGAATTCACATTCACTGTGCAGCCTGATTTTTAATAAATCATTAACAAGTGAGAAGAATTAAAGTTTTTACATCATCATTTGTACGTGTCAGTTTTTTTTTTTTTTAGTTCTTTATATATTTATACATCATGATGGCTTTATTACTGTCAATTTAAACATTTCAAAAAGATAATAACATTTAAATCTTTACAGAAGTTCTAAAGTAGTAATGACTTTAAAACTGATCATTAATGCAGCAAATGTTCAAATGTTAAGAGCGATAAACTTTGATACTTTAATATATAATCTTGTATGAGGTTTTGTATATTATCAAGTAATTAGTGACAATAATTCCTAAGTGCATCTGAATAGTGTAAATTAGCATAAAATGTAAAAACAAAAAAGTGAATTACAGTGACCCTGACCAGTTACACGACATGTAAGTAGATGATTAAACTAAACATGTCTTCCAGAAGCACAGATGATCCCACACTATTTTGAGATCATCCCTGTGGGAAAAGACTTGAAGAAGGAGCCAATTTAGGTTTACCAGGTCAGAGGTTAAACGTGCCACAGATGAGCGTCACAGAGAAGTATTTGCTGAATATAGAAACTCATACTTAACTCACGTCTGTCTGTACAGTCCAAGTACATGGCTAAAACACAAATGGGTAAAAGGATAATATAATCATACTGTACACGAGAGACCACACCAATGGTGAAGGCACGAGGAGTTAGCTAAGGCTTAGCGTAGGCCCGAGATTGAAGGCAGAAACAGCTGTGATTAAACTGAGAGATGATCCTCTGCTGTGACACAACCTCATTTGGTCCCCCGGTGGCCTGCATACCTTGGCTTCCATCAGGAAAAATACCCCCAAGGGATCCTAAAATATATGATGAACCAGGCTGAAGTCCAGCCGGCCGTGAGGCGGGGCATTAGCCAGAGAAAGAGGAAGGGGTAGAGCTGCAAGCTTGGACAAGCTCGTCAGTGTCACAGGCTTCAGACACCAGTCAGACTGACAACACAGGAAGAATGTTATCCTGAGCGTGCTTGTTTGCATGACATATAGACTTAAGGAAGTGATAAGGGAGAACAAACGCCAACCAGTGCGGAGCTGGAACAGAGTCACACACAGTCACTGTTTTATTTCTGTGGCAACTGGTTTTATTTAGTCATCCCTCAATTCTCAGATTGCTTCTAAATGAGTAGTAGAGTTAATTTAGGATTCAGAATTTAGTGCGCAGGCGCGAGCCATGCAGCAGCCATCTACACGTCGTCTCTCTCTTGTTACGTCTTTCTCAATAATTTACTTAGTTATATTTTACCTTTAATTATTTTTTTAGTAACTCATTGATCCGTTAAGTACGCTTTGATTTGCCCTCTCAA
>JAUMHF010000019.1:10498511-10509046 GCA_032359275.1 Microctenopoma steveboyesi | reverse complement strand
AAGGCGGCGTTCAGGTCAGGAGACAGGGAGGCAGTGAAGAGGGTTCAGAGGGTTCTGTCTGTCAGGATCAGGGAGGGCAAGGAGGCCTACAGGAGGAAACTGGAGCAGAGCCTCCAGCAGCAGAACACCAGGGAGGTGTGGAGGGGCATGAGGATCATCACTGGCTATAAGACCAGCAGCCAGGTGACTGAGGGGACGGTGGATCGGGCAAATTAATTTAACACCTTCTTTAATAGATTCCAGGCCGGGTCTCAGAGCCACCAGCATCTTAACACCACATCCTCTGTCCCTCCCCCTAAAGTCTCAGCCATGACTGATTAATAAAGTGTTTTGAATCTTGAATGAATGAATCTTGAATGGCTTAATCAGGGTCGTGGGGGTCATTGTCACTATTCTAGGAACATGACTGCCACACACTGGCCACATCAGGTCACTGCATCCCTTTGACCTTAGGCAGCACAATTTGGTATTTGGTTTTATGTGGAAAGGACATACAGAGGTTTTAAAACACACATACTGTTCTCATAATCAGTACTGAATCAAAAACAGTGAGGGAAATATTTTTATTTGTTCTGGAATCTGTTCACTTTTTTAGTGATTCTACACACACACGCACAACTGCAGCTCTAAGCGATATGTGGTTGCTTGTAAGAGGTTACAGTCACTTTGTGAAGACGACTTCACTCATTACCATTCAGCAGTTATCACCAACGTAACAAACATCACCTGATGTACATTTTTGGAAAGAGCCTGCTAAACGCACCGTCCCTTAAAAAAAGAACGGAAGAGTAATGGAAAAAAAAAAAATCTGAATTTTAGTGACAAATACTTCGATTTAACGTTTAACGTAATGTTTTATAAATATATTTATGAAATTAGCAGTTGATAACAAATTATAATGAAGCTATAAACAGAGTGTTAAAATGAAATTACTCAGATAATGTATAAATGGGTGATGCTATAAATCACATCTTCATAAGAGCAATTTAAATTGCCAAATGATGTGGATCAATAGACACGTAAAATGCCCTTATTATTGCTTACAGCTACCTTATGGTGCATTATAAACCATCTATATGTAAATTATATTGGAGGTTTAAGCACATCCATCTACTGTATTTATAAATCAGATTTATTTCCCCAAATTAATTCAAGCTAGTGATGAAATTCTGGCTAATATTTAGTTCATGGTGGACGGTTCACGATCCAATGTACGCACGGTGGAAAACAACGCTCTACAAAAGATGACTGTGGTTTCACTCAGTGAGAAAGTGCATATATGTACTGAATGGCTAGTTGCCTACCTGATGAGGGAATAAAATAATTAAGGCAAGCTCTGTACTCTCTGACTATTAAGACTATGTTGTTGCTCCCAAAGGTCCTTTAAGCAGCTCTTTACCTTAATTCAGGTCCTGTACTGTTTCAAAAAATGAAAACTGTTGCCTTAAACCACTTTGAGCATTTTGATCTTTCTTTCATCAGCCCATTTAGAGGAAGAATTTAACTCTTTTTTGGGTTCTGACCACTGCTGATCTGTATGTCACACACACAGGCATGCTGTGCAGATCTAAGGAGCTCTACGTATTTACTGCTCCTGTAAACGGAGGAGAATTTAGGACTAAGAGTTTAGGACTGTGCACTGTCATCATCTGAGTCTGGGGAAAATTCTGATGAAGAGGATCATGCTGATGAAGACGAGAGAGACCAGGATGAGCATCAGCCACAGCAGCCAGTTCACAGACTTTTTGGTGTGCTGCTCTAATCGCTCCGACTCCGTCTTCAGCTTCTCAAAGTTCATGTCCGCTTGTCTGATGGACTGATTCAGAGTCTGTGAGGAGAATGATGGCGTAAATATCACAATACAAACAATACACAATACGCTCACAAATGATTGTTACTTGTCTTAGACTGCCCACTTGTGGTCAGAATCAGAATGAGCTGTGGCATCAGGAGGACAAAATATTAAAGGAAAAGAAACATTATCTAAACACAAATAAACCTCCAAAAACAAGGACATGCCAACAAAAAATAAATGAACAGCTCAGAAACATAAAAGACAACACTGTAATAAAACAGTTACAATACTAGATCAAAAGGTAATTGTCAGAAGCTTAAATATATAAATAAATTAAGCATCTGCACAGAAGTGAAAAAGGCACTTAACTGTGCTGAAAGCCTAAAATGTTAAGTCATTATTTTGGCTGCTGAAAAGCATTATTGGCAGAAAAAGTTCTGACATTTGATGTCGTAAATAGAGTGTAATTAACGTCAATTAAGTCAATATACCTGGTTGTCCTGTTTAATGATGTTCTGAGCTGCCAGAGTGTTGTTCTTCAGATTTTTGGCCAAGTTAAGCATGTCCTCTGCCAGTTTCTCCTGCAGGTTGTGGTGGTGCTGCAGGACAGCGTCCAGCTCTGCAGCTGACTGGCGCTCATCCAGAGGAAGACCTCTGCATGAGGCAGGACAGTGTTATTAACATTTTAAAAGCTCTACGACCCTATAAGGGGATCTATTACTTAACCGTAAGCAGTAAGACAAGGTGTTCTAAATGGACATGCTTAGGAAGCACAAATAACACATTTATTACTGATAATACATAACTGCTTTGTTAATAATTTATTAATAATTTACTGCTTTACCTTCTGTTTCGCAAGTCTGTCGCTAATGTGCCTATGGGAGGACAAAAAGAAAATATTTTACTTTCAAGCTTACTTGTTAATCTATTATCTTACATTTCTCACAATAGAAACTCCTAGAGAAATCCAAAACAAAGTCGTACCTTTGCTCGACAATGGCTGTAATGACACAGAAGAACATTTATGATCAATATACATCAAATGTCTTCAAAATATTAAATGAATGTAAAAAAATAAATAAATACAGTGCCAAGAAGCTCGTCCCTCATCTCTCCAGTACATCGGGCCTTTGTCTGCATGTGGACAGTTTTAGAGGCAGGCATCCTTTCATTGGCTATTGTGGGAGTCCGTCCAGGTGCGAGGAACTGGTTTGCTAAAGCTTTTTCTGTTGGTGAAGACTGTTTACATGAGAAGGGGACAGATAAAAACAGAATAAGCAAAGATTTTTTATATTATATGGCAAAAACCTACTCTATAAAGGTATAAATATTACAGTAATAAAAAATACTGCCACTGACCAGTTTCTCTGCCTCTAAGAGTCCTTTCAGAAAATCTACTTTTCTTGTGTATTCAGTCAGGACTTCTGGCGTGGGTTTGCTAGAAAAAGACAGCATGTTATAAAAAAACAGTATGTTCAAACTTCCTCCTAAATTCATCACATTGTCACGTAATAAATTCTTGTGGCTAGAGACAGAAATAGTCTTTGCTCAAAAGCAATGAAAAATAGAAAATCAGTGGTGTTTGCACATGTTTATGAATGGCTGCACTGCTCTTTATTCAGGTGATGTGAAATTACTAAACATTCTCCGCTGGAGATACATTTGTGTTACGGCCTAGAAATAATAAATACTGCATATAAAGATATGTAAAGTAGTAGTTTTACCTTGGGTTTTTCCTAAGAGCCACCAACATCTCTTCCAGAGCTCCAACATACTAAAGAATACAAAACAAAAACAGTGACTAGACAGATCAGCAATTTTAGGATGATATTTAGAATAGTGATAGACATAAATACAAGCTAGACGGTCCCACTCTACTGTGCCATAATGCAAAATAATACGCCTCATTGTAAGTTGTGTTACCTAAGATAGAGCTGGCTGTAGTGCATTGAATCAAACAACAATTTATCATTTTTTATAGTAGTTTACAGATAAAAATGTTCAATAATAATAAATACATTTGTTAGTTGCAGCGGTAATATGATCAACTTCACCGAAATCATGGATGCTGCAACTTAGTTAGATTTTGGTGCAGTGGAATTGAGGTGTTTGTCCACTGCATTACTATATCTCTAATATAATACAATTAAACTAGTCTAGCAATTCAAACAATTGTATTGCATTATTGTTCTCTCTTTATTTTGAGCTGTGCCTTTATATTACATGCACAATGTGAGAATTTTATATAAAACATTTAAATGTCACCGTTTATAGCTCAAAGCTTTGCTTGATAGTGTACAAGGTTATCAATTCAACTGTGTAATATGTAATTGTGTTTATTCTAATTATGAATTATAAGCTATGCCTCTGTCACTGTTTGTCAGTGACGACGTGGCTAACAGCAGCTGCGGCTAACAACAACAGTCATGCTAACTGTAATTTATGAAGTCAAGGGAAAACAGCACCAAATAAAGTTACAGTTTGCTTGTGTTACTGTTCGTTTACCTTTTCTAGCCTCCATTCCGTTTCCCCCCTTTTCTCCGACGCGATAGATTCACAGCGGGACAATAATCTGATAAAATTTATTTCTAATCTGGACGCCATGTTTGAAGCCGACACTTCGTCGCAGCATTATGACGCAATCACAAGCAGACAAGACATGGGCGGAACCTCAGTGTTTATTCCTCAATAAATTCAAAAGATATATATTCATACATTCACTAAATAAGAAGTGTAATATCCCCACAGACGCAAAGTAATTTTGTTAGTCAATTAATGAATTCATGGGGTGACAGAAAAGACATAGCCAATTCTGATTAGTGATGAATCATAGGCTGTAAATCTTTTTTTTCCAGGAGAAGTGGCAAACATTTACTGTTTACCAAGGTCTTCATTAGCCCCTCAAAACAAGACAATAGTTTGCAAATTGTTGAAGCAGAATACTGATTATATCTCTGTAGTAACCAAACCAATTTTTTAGAGGGTCCATTTGTGTGAATTCGCTTTTAATACACATCACGTTTCCCAAATACTATGTCCCATATTGTTTTCCATACCTTTTCTGTGTGAGGTCAAGGTGAAAACATACATTTTTTTATAGTGTTCTTATACAAGGCTGAGAGAAATATTATAGTTTTTACTCCACCATCGTCTTCAGTAGTTACTTTGCAGATGACCCATGATCATACTTTGGTGATGCTCAATAATGATTATATCAGTTAAATAACTTAAATGTATTATTATGAATTCACCTGTCTATATATAAAGTGTGCAAATTCAGTAGCTGCTTTTAAGAGGCATCTGCCTGCATTATAGTTTAACTACATTTAATGTGTAAGTAACCAAGGAAAGAATATCCCTTATGTATCATAACTAGTAGAATATTTACTTTAGTTCAATACAGTTTACACTATACTTAGTTTATTGGAGTATCTACACTTAAGGTAAAATTTAGAGTATGTACTTTGCGCTTCAACTTGGGCTATAAACTCAACTCAAGTTGAAGTACAAAGTGGGCTATAAACTCAACTCAAGTTGAAGTACAAAGAGTACCATGTATTTTTGTATAAGCTTCGATCGGTTTGTGGGTTGTTACTGCTTGTAGACTCGAGACTCCTTTTTATATCCTACTGAAACCACTTTGTACTCACCTTTGACAAGACATCAAGTTGAGTTGATCATGTTGTTGTTGCAATTTCACTGAAAATCATGACCAAATTCAAAACCTATATATTATTCTCTTAATAAGTTGTTTTTTACTTTCTTTATAATTTACTATATTAAGAATAAGAAGAATCCATTTTATTGTCATTAATACATTTCTGCATGTTACAAAATTTCTTCTCTGCATTTGACCCATCCCCCCTTTGGGGGGAGCAGTGAGCAGCCACAGGCAGCACTCAGGGTGTCTCGCTCAGGGACACACCTGGTATGGGTGACTCAGCTGGGACTCGATCCTGCTATTCCTGCATCCCAGCCCTCTGCCTTAACTGCTGAGCTACCAGGCCACCTATATGGTAATGTGTTTCCTAAAACAAATAATCAAAACACACAACAGCAGAGTTACAAGCATCACGTTCTGTATTACCACGTTAATACTAATAAACATTACAATTCTTGACATTCAGTCCCAATCATACACTCTGTTACACAATACTCATCTTCGTCACAATCCAAACTAGCAGACAACATTCAACAGCAGTCCGAGAGGAACACTAGTATTATATTTTATACGAAGAACCTGCTCATTATATGACTGTCCACAGCCGAGTGTGGTCAAAATCACTTTAGAAAAGGTGAGTTGTTGCATCACGGGTCCGTTTCTGTTGTTTCAAAGAATAAGGTTGTGTGCTGCTTCTACTGATGTGTCACAATGTGCAATGTTAAGGTCCTTGTTTTGAGCATTTCTTGTGTCGGTTCAGTACGATACACACAAATATCTCACACAAATGTACCCTCTCTTTACCCCCAAATAGCCTTCTCTCCTTCTACAATGACAGAGACATTAATAACATGAGAAATTAGCTTCTCGGCAAACTTACTGTACATCATCAAGGCACTAGCTAACTTTTATCTGAGCACATTCTGCCGACTAAGACAACTAAGAAATAAAAAGTGCGACTGGAACCTGTATTATTTCTCTGTATTAGCACATGGGAAAAAACAAAAAAAAAAACAGGAGAAAGAAAACAAGATTGCATTGTGAGGCACCAGAAAACACAGCCTCAGTATCAGCTGAATTCATCAACTGCAACCACAATATATTAAAATGAAAGAAAAGGTGCTTGGCAATAACTTGTCCGCTGTTTTTTACTGTCATGTAGGACAAGAAGACTAGACGTGCTTGCAGTTCCATAATTATTTTCCTTCTCATTCACTGTGTCCCACTTCTCTTCAGTTTTGTAGTGCCACTCTGGCTACTGCATTTTATCATGTTCATCAGTTTCTTTTCACACGTACACAATTTATTCAACTATGCGATTCTGGATTCTTTATTTTTGTTTTACTCAAGGTTTGCTGATCCCGAGCCTTTACACTTTTCTGTTCTGTCCAGGTCAGACGTCCTAATCCAGATAAGGTATGTCTGGGTCCGAAAAACGTCTCGGGCCCTTTGAGTCTTGTGTCTCTTGGTGCTGATGCTGAGGGGAGGGCTTCACCATAGAGATGGAGGAGGAGGAGGAGGAAGCGGAGGGAGGGCAGGAGGAAAAATGCAACAACAGGTCACTTTCCGTGCTGCTGATGTACAGGGACTGGGTGCTGTCTTTACGGCGGCCCGGTTGCTCTCTTCTCCTGACCAAGAATTTTAATTGTTGATTTCCAGCAGGGGCAAATGTGTGAGCTACATTTGAAGGTGTAGACTGGGATACGATGCCTGGAGGGAGTTTCACCGTGGCTGGAATGATGGGGTTGCGGCGTTTGAGCAGATGCCTGAAGGAGGCACTGGAGGATGTAGAGGATGTAGAGGCTGTCGAAGCGCAGCTGGAAATAGATGAACTTGAGCTAGCAGGGGTGAGGGTTGTCACAGAGACATCTCTGTCAGGGACTTTAGTTCGCTGGGCCAGGTTGGATGGCTTGGGTTGACAAATGGACCCGTTTGTCCTTGACTGTGGGCCACCATGTCCTGGAAGAGAGGGAGCAGAGGATAAATACGTTTTCCTCAAAGACACACAGCAATACTTAAAGGGTAACGTTTACAGGAAGATCATGTAACCATCTACCAACGTTTAGTGCCAGCCATATTTGTTCATTCGTTTGATTCATGTTTGAGCATGCTTCTGTGCCACACATGCATATACATGCATACATGGTGCGCAGATGTACTGTATGCACGCACACGCGCACGCGCACGCGCACACGCACACGCACACGCACACGCACACGCACACGCACACGCACACGCACACACACACACACACACACACACACACACACACACACACACACGTGCGGTTGCTGTTCCTCCAACCTGCTTTGTTACAGAGCAGACGTCACCACTCCATTCATCATCACTGGTCCAGACCTGCACCACAAAAGACAGGAGGGGCCCAACCCAGTGGCCCAGTGGTCTGGTCAGAATCCCACAGGAGTAAGACAAGCACACAGAAGGAAATGTTCAGACTCTACTTGATACTGACCTTCAGGCTCCGAGTTGTGGGCAGAAGAGCGCTGCTGCTCATCCAAAAGACTCTCGGAGCTCAGTGAGGCTTCAGAGTCCAGGTTTTCCTGATCTGAACCAGGCTGCTCCATATCTAGCAGTCCGCGCACCAGATCTTCTCTGCAGAGGAATAGATTCACAAGTGAGGACGATGGGTACACATCAAAGCAACTTAAGCATTCAGTGTTGTGCTTAATGGCACTTTGATATGTGGATAGGAGGAGCCATGGGTCAGACCACTTACGCTGTCCCTCGCATGATAAGACAGTAATGAGACAGAGGCAGATACTGAGATAATAATAGCAGCTTCTTTACTTCTGTTTCATGAGGCCTTCGATGCGTTCCTTTATGTTCTCCTCAGTCTCTGTGTCTGAATCCTGCGTGTGGGGCTCTTTCTCAGGGACCACACTGAGACCAGAACTGGCTTTCTCATGTATCTGTAGAAGACAGAATATCACACACTAAACCTAAAGTGGACTGTATTAAATTATTGTATACACAGCCAATTATTAAACCACAAAATGATTTCCCAAATTGTTAGTGGAAAAAGCAGGAAGGATGGTTTCTGTGGTTTTCATGCATCTACATGTGGTAGGAAAATGAACGCAGTGACCTAAAATAGAATAATAAACACATTCCTTTGGTGTGAGGAGTTTCAGGGAAACTGTTCACGTCTTAAATAAAGGTGAGAATACACATCACAATCCAGAAACATCGACCAATAAGGCTTTCAGAGCTTTATGGTGGTTTCAGTAATATGGGAAATATGAAAGGACAGACACTGGAATAGCAAAAAGGTAAATATGCATCACTACCATCAAGTCTTCCAAAGACAGCAATAACAACACCAGCCCATAACCATCTTGTTCTCTCATAAAGAGGAACAAGCAAACATCAAATCCTCTATGTGATAAGCAGCGTCCGACTAACAGAAACATGCAACACTTTACCAGTTAGTACGGAAATGAGTATTAAAAAAAGATGGAGGGAAATATAACACAGCCAGAGCATCCAAAAATCCACCCACATCTAACATGCTTTGTACAGACGCTTCTACATGGCACACAACTACAACTACTGGGTCTAGGAGAACTCCATGATACATACCACCACCCCTTTGTAAGGAGCTGACAACCTGAGAGGTAAATGCTGGCAGTGCTAAAGAGAGACAAGGAACATTGACCGCGTTACCCATGTAACCTAAGTACAACAGTATCTGACACAGGGGTTGTTGGATGACATTAAAGGTGCAGTATAATGTTACAGACTGGTCAGGAAGGCTAAACCTAGAGTATGGAAAATATATGAATAATTCAAAAGAAACATTTTATATGTTTGTGTTTCTAGTATTTCTTTCCTTTAAATCCGGGCATGAAACACTGTTGCCACTGTTTAATCAGACCACATTAAATCGAACAAAGGTGCGGCAGAGCTTTATTCCTCACCGTGTTCTGTCTCTTGAGTTTGAGCCGTTTCTGAGCATCAGCCTCTGCAGACTCCACCTGCTTGATCTTCTCCATTGTTTCATTGTAGCGTCTGATCTGCTCGTTGATGAGCATCTCTATGCACCTACGGAGGGATGACAAGTATGTTTGCTAACTTCCACAGTATAGCTGCTTACGCACCGAGCAAGGCACGACACAACCACACATTTACGTCCTGGAACAGTGGATTTTTGTTGTTGGCGCTTTCACTGCAATCTTACATTGTGGTCTTGGCAACATCCTTCATGCTCATCAGCGGATCAGCGGTGTCTGGGCAGCGCAGGATACACGGTGCAAACACTATTGCCAGCGAATTAGGAGACATGCGGTTGTGCACCTCTTCTTTATACACCCTGCAAGAGAAGTTTCACATATAAAGGACGAGAGATTAGAAGCATAGATTAGAAGATTAGAAGCATATACAGTATTTTACGATGCATGTAAACACATTCAGAAGGACATGTAATGACTATATTTGTAATACAGGAAGGTTTGGAATAAATAATGATGGGAAAAATATACAAGGCCACGATATACAATAGAGAGCATCCTACCTGACGAGGTGGAAAATAAGTCTCTCCAATGTGTTGAAGTTTGCTGTAGGAAGCTCCTCCAGCACTTTGTAGATGGCATGTAGCTGCTCCTGCTTCTCTGGCAGTTCTATCAACATAAGAAAACATATAATGAACCACATATATATAATTCTCTCTCTCTCTCACCACATGTATGTAGTAACATTTTCAGATGTTTGAGTTCAGCTCATGGAAAATGGGAACAAAAACAAAAGTGTTGCGTTTATATTTTTGTTTCGTGTATATCTATCTATTCTTGTGGGCCCACCACCTGCAAGAGGGGCCAGAGGGGTTGGGTGCGCAGAGTTATGGGTGGTGGCCAAGGACGGGAGCCCTGGCGTTCCGACCCTCGGTTGCCGAAACTGGCTCTCAGGATATGGAATGTCACCTCTCTGATGGGGAAGGAGCCTGAGCTGGTGCAGGAGGTTGAGAGATACCGACTAGATATAGTCTGGCTCACCTCTACGCACAGTCTGGGCTCTGGAACTGTTCCTCTCGAGAGAGGTTGGACTTTGTTCCACTCTGGAGTT
>JAUMHF010000019.1:10468696-10498411 GCA_032359275.1 Microctenopoma steveboyesi | reverse complement strand
TCTGGGTTTCCCTACTTAGGCTACTGCCCCCGCGACCCGATCCCGGACCAAGCGGAAGATAATGGATGGATGGATGGTATATCTATCTATCTACACACACACACACACACACACACACATCTACATATCGGCAAATGACGTTCCTCACCCACTGCATGCAGGAAGTCATTGTAACGTGTAAATGTCATAAGTGGGTCTGGCAACTCCCTCAGCCACTGTTTCACCAGGCCTGTCACTGTGTGGATGGGGTAGTCTTCAAGGCAGACCAGGTGGGGGTCTAAACAAATAATAATATTAATAGTAATAATTACATACTAATGCAGAAGATTTTTTTAAATACATTATTTTCATATAAAGAATAGAAGGGGTCTAACTCGTCTCTAGTCGCTGGTACAGCTCTTTCATGCGGTTAGAAGAGCCAGACTTGCGGTAGATGCCCTCGACATAGAGACCGTGTATCTCCACGTGTTCCAACATCATCTCCAGAACCATCGGTACTGGGCTCTTTTCGCTGACAAGGTGACAGACATGCACCCCGAAATGCTGACGACCCGACTCTTCGTCACCCTGTGGATTCAGACAGGCAACAGTCAGTAAAATACTCTAATATTACAATTAGTCTTTAACATCAATGAGAATTAAATGCCCTTCACCAGAACAAAGCTCTGATGTCTGACACTGAAATATGACTTGTGTCATAATATCATAGGAAGCTTTCAAGTTAAAACAGAAAAATACATTTGTTGGGTAAGTTCTGTTTTGTTGTGTTTGATATAATTCCTTCTACCTTCACTATCAAAGACAGTTGTCACAAGAAAAAACAAGATATAAACAAAACTCCACAAATAGATGAAACAACATAAGAAAAGACACATTCTGGTCAAGGTGCTCTTATAATGTGCAGAGACCACCATTAAACATGACTTGGTCTCTGCACATTATAAGAGCACACATAGCACAAACACGGTATGTAGACCTGCATTTTCCATAATTAAAACATACCTTCTTGGCACAAAAGGTGTAGCAGCTGGTGACTATTTTGCAGGTGCACTTCTTGTGGCACACCATTTTACAATCTATAAAACAAGATGTATTCGTGAATGCAAGAGGAGGAGTTTGTCTGAATAGACAAAAGGTTTTGGTTTTTAGTTGTTAACTCACAGCTGCACATGTAGGCCTTCTCCATGACCCAGATGTAAGAATTACACTGGTCACATGACTGCATAATGTTGACCTGATAGTTGACGAAAATGTGATCCAGCACACTTTCCGTCTATGAAGAGATTTGCTCAGTTAGAAATCATATTGTACACCAAAGAAAAAAATACAGCTTCTGTACACTTACATTTTCATCTTTTTTCCTCCTCTTCTTCCTTGTTTTATTAGGCTGAAAAACAAAAACAGAATCCATATTTTATTATATATTTGGACTCCTGTGACTGAATGATAATGAATCTAAGTGTTTTACCTTTGAAGGCTCAGCTTCTCCCTTCTTCATCTCTCCTCTGATGAAGCCATCCAGCACAGACTGAAACAGGTTGACCACAAGCTGGACTTCCTCTCTCTGCTTGTCGCCTGCGAGATGGATCACTTGGTTCTGGTAGCTTTTCATAAGACCTTTGTAGCCTGAGGTGAGTTTCTGGTGGAGTTTAGGGGACAGAGGAAAAATGAGGAAGAGAAGGGGACTGTGAAAAAGAACTTGGATCAGTATTAATAATGTGTATGTATAATTTCCCTGTTGAAAGACTTACTTGGACAGAATACGTGTCTTTTAAAGTTTCTCTAAACTGCATGGTCGCTGTTACAAAGATGGCTTCTGTTTTTGACAGCTGTTTCCCTCTGGAGCGGAAATCATTGACCTCAAGAGAAACACAAAGAAAACTTCTGTGGGTGAACTGGATCATAACATTTCAACAGTAACTAAACCTCTTGTAGCCTTTTCCCTTACCTGGTTGCCCAGAAACTCGTCAAGGTGCCGCAGCTCATTGGAGTTTGTGATTTCTCGATCCAGAGAGGTATTCCACTGCTCTGAGACCCGAGTGGCACGACTGATCTTTATGGATGGATTGCGAGCTATATTTTTACCTCCGCGGTCACTGTGCAGCTGGGAACTAGGCCGAGATGGATGTCCAGATGTGGAGACTAAAAAGGAAAATAATTTTACATTAAAAAAAGAGAGTAAAAGGTGAGTGAATTATAATCATATTGAAGTCAAACTAATACTTTCTGTGTTAGTATAAAAAGTTTCTGGGGAAACGTTAAAAGGTGCCTGTGCTCCTGAACCTTAAATCCCTGTCGCCAATCAGAAAGAAGGATTTACCGAGCCTTTTTGATGTAGGTTTCTAATAGTAATACCCAGTCTATCCTGTGAACTCACATTCTGTGTGATAACTCAAAATGACAACTAGACACAATATGTGGCCATTTTGATGTATATGTGCTGTGGGAATCCCCGGTCTGTCCTGTGAGCTCATACCGTGTGGTTTTCTGTTGCCATGGTAACTCAAAAGGCCAACTAATTATAACGGGGGCAATCACTGACCAAGCTGGGTGATATTTTGATAGGAATCCACAGGGCTGTTTTTCACACACAAGAAATGACAACGGAATAAGATACTAACAAATAAAGAGACCTTTCTGAGGTGAAGAACAATATGTGACTAATGAATTGAAAGGAACAAATTAACACTACAGCACATGTAATGAAAAGCAAGATGTATAAATAGTAGATGTTAAAATCTTCTGGTTGTAGCTTTTTGAAGAGAATTATTCTCCTTGATCTAAGTGCAGCATTTTGATTTTAATCTACATCCTACCACTCACATTTCCCTGTTATGCAGACGATATTCAGTTACATGTCAGTACGAATTGCCCTGCACGCTCTCTTCCTAGTACTCTGACCCACTGTATCTCGGAAGAGTTGGATGCAGGCTAACGTCTTTGAGCCATTGCTCGACTTTGTCTTTCATTTCCAATTCTTACCTCAGGTAAGCTCCTAATGTCATACTATCCCTCTCATGTCTTCTAATAGAAATCTTCACCACCCTGGGAGGCAGGTCTTTCAGTGCCATAGCCCAACGCTCTTCCTCAGAGTCTGTGTGATTCCCTGTTTTTTTACTACCTTCAACAATTTTCTTCCTCTCTATAATTCTGAGGCTTAGGATTAATTTCTAAGGTCATAATTAAGACTGTATAAATGATAATTATTTTGTATTATTAGGTAACCTCTAAGTTCAGAGTAACCATAATGTTTTAACTCTTAGAAGTGAACTATAAACATATGTGAATTGTAATATTTGTTTACAAAAACAATAAACTAAATAAATTAAGTTAACGTTTTTGCTTCTGTGAAACCCATTCAGAAGGACTCGACAGCCTTCTGTGCGTATTATTTACTTTCTCCTCCTGTTGGCCTCTCGCTGAAAACCTGAGAAAGTGTCAGGTCGCCGTTGTCTGGAGTCTGTGCCTCTTTGTGGGGTCGTTTTTTCAAAATCTTGCTGAAGAAACCACCTGACCTGCAGGACAAAGAAACCGAATAACCTCTGAAAATATCTGCACATTACGTTAAGATATCATGTGACTCATGGTCATGAACCGATGTTCTACTTCACGTCTTGTCTCCTAAAAACAGATGATTGTTCCATTGTTAACTCGCCGACCTGTTTTCTGCTCGTAATCATACAGCTGTGTGACTCTATGGGTTGTCTACAGACAAAACATAATTTAAGTAAAAAACTAACAGTGGAAAAGATTGTGTATCTGCTTAACAGTGTCACCAAAGCAACAACATAAAACTAATTCATCAGGAATTTCTGGCTGTGAATGCAACAGCATAGAAAGATTTGATTATACAGTAGCAGCCCTGCTGCGCCCCTTTATCAAACCTCACATCTCCGGGTCTGTACAGTACCTGTCGGGTGTGGAGGGGATGGGATGTACTACATCTTGATGACTGGAAGCATCTTGTGGTTTCCTTTTGATGGAGGTTCCCTTAGGACCATCACCATGGCCGTCTGATGGGATATTCACCTGCAACACACAGCAAAGCTCAAAATGAAAGCTCGTATCTTCAAGGTATAAAATATGTGCAGAAAAACTGGGCAGGTATTGGGAATTCTTTGCCTATTTAACATGTTAAATACCTTGCTCGCTGATACTGTGGAAGCTCCTTCAAAACCTGGGGACAAACTGTCAATTGACGAGGAGGCTGATTCACTCCTGTTTGATGTACAGACAGAAAAAGTTACAACACAAAACCCCGGCAATGACCGCTAAGGAATTTATTATGCATGAAAATGAGGGTTGGCCATCAGAAGATGTCTGAGGACCTTCTGAATGATAACATAAACACAGTGGACGGTAGGATGGTGAGAACGAGTGTAACAATGTGGTGCAGTGATGGAAGATTTATGTTGATTTGGCTGCACAAATAATAGCAGGATGAAGTTTGTTGAACCACGCTTGGGCTAAAAAGCAAAAAGAACTAAGAAAACAAAACCCTATCACATTTGACCAACGTACAGCTGCGGCCTTTTACTGTCATGGTGTGGAGGAGAGCTGGCGCTGGGTTCCCCGTCACTCGTTCGCGCCCTCCATTTCTCAGGCTTGTCCTTCATGGCCCCAATCCGTCGTTGCAGGTTAACCACTCCCTCACCCTCTCCTAGGCCATTTCTCTCAGGCACAGACTCGATGTGCTGCAGTGCTAGTGTAGATGGGCGTACAGGGCCAGCAGGAGGAGGAGCTTCTTCCTTCTTCCCTCCCTTGTCTTCCTTCATTTTCCATTCCACAAAGGTATATTGGTCCAGTTCCTTGCTGTCCGAGCGCTCTTTCAGCTTCGAGGGCTCCTGGCCTTTGCTCTTTGGAGGCGTTTGTTCCTTGCTGGGACCTGAGGAAGAGGAGGAGGCCGCTCGTTCAGTCTCTCGCTGGTTGTGTTCCAGCCCTCTTTGTCTCCTCTGCTCTCTCTTCTCCTGGCTCTTGGAGGAGTGGCTCCTGATAATAGCCGGACTATGTTCTTTATTTTGTTCAGCATTAGAAGATGTGGAGGTAGTCGTGGGAACCGGTTTGTCTGATGCCTGGTCTGGAGAAGTAGTTGTAAGTGCGTTGGAGGTGAGCCCTGAGAGCAGACCAGGTTTTAAGTCTGACCATCCTAGTATTTGGTTTTCCAAATCCTCATCCACTCCTTTCTTATCTAGCCGGGGTCCAGCCTCAGCCACTGTACCGTTTGTCTCTACATCCAGCTTTTCATTCTTGACCTGTTTCTCCTCTTTATGCGAGCTTGTATTGTTCTCTCTGGGCTTCTTGGTTCCCTGGACAGAAAGCTTGTCATCCAGCATCTCCTCTGTGACCAGCTCTATATCCAGATCCTCTCTTGTTTGAGGCTCTCTTGCCAGTCTCTTCTCTTCTTCCTCTCTCTTTTTCAGTGCTTCCTGTGCTTTCCTGGCTGCTTCTTCTTTCTCTGCTCTTCTCCTTGCTTCCTCCTCCTCTGCTTTTCTTCTTGCCTCTTCCTCTGCTTCCCTCCTTCTTCTTTCCTCTTCTTCTGCCCTTTTGTGAGCTTCAGCTTCCTCTTTTTTCTGTTTCTCCTCCCGTATGGACTGGCACCTGTAACAGACAAAACATATATACTGACAACCACCAATGTTTTTTACACTGTTGATGTCTCTAAGTGTCTCTGTGTTGTTACCTCCTGCGAGCCGAGTGGCCTCTGACCACAGCTTGTATCTTAGTAGCCCCCCGTCTTTGGCGTCGGTATTCTAATCTCTGCATGTGTCCCCTCCAAACAGCCTGGATCAAAGTGGCTGCACGCCTCCTTTGCTCGTTTTTGCAGTACTTAAGCCAGAAACGCTATGAAGGAGAAGAAGTATCAGCAAGCTTATACTTTAATTATCTCCTCCGTTTAAAAAAAAAAAAAAAAGAGCAAAGAATGATATATGCAGATGTTTACTTTTCAAATTAATTTCTTATGGATAAAAGATTTTACCTGGATTACAATGGCTGCTTGTTTCATATCCAGAAACTCTTTCCTCTGCAGATGAGCTCTGAACCATCTCTGAAGGAACATGATCTTACATATTACTTCTTTGTGCAACATGTCCTGCAGCTGCTGTCGCTCCAACTCCTTCAAGAAAACCTGAAAAAATAGAACACATAGGAATTTAATCAAAATAATAATAATTAATACTTTATTGATCCCCTTGGTGAAGTTGTTGTTTGAACAGCTGTTAGAACTGTGTCAGTGCTACTGCAGGGTTTTGGTGTCTTGTCCAGGGACACCTCGGACATGTAGCTTGTTGGAACTGAGAATAGACCACTGACTGTTGGGTTAAGTTGAGCTATCATGCCATTTATGTGATCGATGACACTATAAAAGATGAGATCATTAATTATAAATCAACAAATCATGACAAGATCTCAGTGGTGTACCTTAGTTTTGCCTATCTGATAAGTGGTGGGGTCCAGGCGCATCTTCTTCTCAAGCAGAGGTAAGATGTCCTCTTTACAGCCTTTGGCGTTCTTTGGCAGCAAAACTCCAAACTGCTGCATGAACTCCTGCACAGATCACAAAACAAATGAGAAATCAATAGTCTGATCAAGAAAGGACATTTGTGATTGCCCAAAACGCCCACTGATCATCTTCATTTTTCATCATTACACCACCGTATGAATGTCAACATTTCCATCTCTACACACTGAATGTCTAGGTTTCAGAATGATAATAGATAGATGGATGGCAGTCGTGAATCCAAATATTTTTAACATCAACATCACATAGATTTCCATAAAAGAGGAAACAGAATTGCAGTACCTGGAATGTGTACTTTGCCCCGTATCCAGACCTCCTGATACGAACAGTTTCCAGCATTCCTGTGTAGCGCAGCTGCTGAACCACCAAGGTCTCATCCAGATACATCTCTCTCTGCTCATACATGAGAACATGTGGTTATATTCACTGTAAACAACCTCATTTATTAATAATACTACAATATGCAACTTATGCTGGAGGATAAGTTCAGAATAGGTAAATGATATAATGAATGTATAATTATAGAACAGATTAACAGTGTTACCTTTTCAGCATTGGAGCGAATACAACGAATGAAGAAAGGTTCTGCTCGGTTCAGAGTCTCCAGCAGTTTGGTCAGAGAAGTCTGAAACAAGTAACGACAGCTAATTGTGCGTGTATTTAATGTAAAACCCTCGGTTCTGTTTATTATGAGCATTCTGCTGTGTCTTAAGCTTGAGTTTACCTGGAACTGGGCACTGATGCTGGGGGGCTTCTTCTTCTTGTGCAGATGGAGTAGAGACTTGGTTGTACGATCTTGCAGCGTCAGGCTCACAATGAACTTCAGAGACTGAGAATCCAGCAAATTCTACGCAGCAGTAATACAGTGAATTAATGTCATACTTGCTGTTTTATACATTATTTTACATAATCAAAGCAGTATGTTATTTTATCTGGGTCTTAGATCTTTGCTCATGTATACCTTGGGAATGACATGCTTTTGTTTGATGCTCTTGTTTTTCCTGTGGGAAAAAAAAGAAAAAATATCTTGGGTGAGTTGGCGTTAAAAGCTGAGGCAGGAGGATGGACTGTGCTAGTAGATGAATGGTATGGTTAGTACGGGCGGTTGACTTCTTCATGCGCTGTCAGTCAGAGATTAAAACCACAGTTGCACCTGGAAGAGACAATGAATGACGGCCAGAGTCACAGCATGAATGAGTGAGAGGAGAGAAAGAAGATATGAAAGAAAGAGAGAAGGGAGGTATAAAGTAAATCCGAAAAAGCCCAACCAAAACACACTACACTACACAGACAGACATGCTGTATTTGCAAACTTTCCATCTTGTTATAATTCGTTTGTCTGCAATTTGTTTTTTTATTTGTTTTTCATGTACTTGTTTTCTGTCTTTACTGTCCTAGAGAAGCTACGAACAACCAGAAGCACATTCCTTGTATGTACAACATACATGGCGAAAAAAGCTGATTCTGATAATCCTTTCCCATGTGTCAGACTACAAATAGGATAGTGTAATATCTACTGATTAAGCAAGAGTGATGTTTTTAATTAATTTAATAATGAGCTGATGAATGCAAAATGCATTCAAAATAAAGCAAATAAAAGTAAAGTAAACTTTTATTAGGAGCGTGTTCCGTCTGAGCAACCGTCCGTGTAGACTGGACTGATATAGAAGAGCTGATGCAAGGCCTGACTGCAGACTCACTGAAGGACATGTTGTGAGAAGCGGAGGCGCCCCCAGGACTGCAGCAGCTTGCGAGGGTCTTCGCCATCCAGCTGCAAGGTCTTAATGGAGCTGATGATCTCTTTATGCATGTCTCTGATCAAATCAAACACACGCCCAGTGCGGAGAGGTAAGGAAAGGGTTGTACAGGAAGCAGCAGGGGGAGAGAATAAAAACAGAATGGAGAAAGAAAGAAAGAAGAAAAAACCCATGGAGTAATTCACGACAGAACACCGAAGGAAACACATCACTGCTGTGACCCAAGATAAGAACAGTGCAGGATAGTTGGTGGTCTGATATTAAGGGAAGCTTCTCATCATCTGTGAAGAGTAACCCACAAAATGTCCCGACTCACTCTCTATGTGTGTGGAAACCACAGGACACACTAGATCACCCAACCATACAGCCATATCCCTTTTTAAGAAAAGAAGACGACGCATACAAAGAAAGACTGGGGCACGTAGGGGTGGTGTTCCCCTGCCGCTGTAGTAGTTAACATGCAGAGTTGAGCTTACGTTCAGTGTGGCTGGCCATCTGTTCCCATGCTGGGGCTGTTACTGGCTAGGTGACTGAAGCTGGGCAGACACTGTGCGAATTTTCAGACACATGCTAAACTTTATCTGCCATCTGTCTGAAACATTGTGAGGTTCTAAAATTAGTTGGGAACAATTGAATAATGCTAAAATTAGTCTAAGTATACACAGTGTCTGCCCAGCTTCAGTTGAGATTTTTTGATATATGGTCGTTTGAATGGCGCTGGTGGACACTTGGGTTTGGTGAGGTTAATATGGAGACACTTCTGTAGCCCACACCTAACTCATGCAACGTTTTTCTATACTTACCAAGAATGACCATGAAAACAAGAGGCATCGCAGTGAAGGAGTAGTCAAAATCTACAGTAAATGATGAATTTGACCTCCAAACCTGAATATTTGCAGACCGTGAGCAGGCTGCACCAACTGTAACATTGGGTTTGTACATTCACGTTAGATACGTGTTCTTAAAAGAAATACCACAGCAATTTCAGATCTGGAAAAACGAGGTGGGAGGTCAAGGTTCAGAGGGCCCAACAACCCAAAATATTCTCCATGGTTTTGTTCCATTCTGAGAAAGCTCTACGAATTCCCTTTGTCTATTTGACTAGGGGTCCCTGTCTGTGTAGAAAAACAAGTGTGCCTTGAGTGAGCCACGGTTTGTGTAAGTAATCTGAACGGCTAATTCAGAATAGGCCAGTACAAACACCTTCCTGTGCTCTCTAGCTAGAATAATAAATGTGAGGAAGGAGAGAGATTACCACAGCTTCAAAACAAGATTACAGTGGGGGAACAGAGGGAATGCCAGGTAAAGGGCAAGTGTATTGTACTGGTGTGCTGAATTTCCCCTAGACTTATGTTACTTTCACATTTTAGAGCAGACACTCAAACTTTGACCGATTGCTCTCTTTGAAAAAACACTATTATATATATACATTTTAATTCAGATGGGAGCAAACTCTAAAATGGAGCAAACTGGCATTCTTTACCTGAAACAAAGCATATTCCCTCCCTGCTTAGCCTCAATGTTTTCAGTCATTTCTCCTTTTTACCAAATTCACTTACTTCTTATTGTCATAGCTAGCAAAGATGTCTTCAAAGGCCTCTAGAGGGCGCTCCTCTGAGTGATCAAAGTAGAAATCGAGCATAGGCGCTCGTCTGTGGAGGCGAGAGGAGAGAACCACATACACTAGGGTCACCAAAAGGTGGAGAGGATTTGTGGGACTGAGATGAGGTGGATGAGAACTTGTGTGTCATGATGATGTCAAAATCTGTGTTTTTATGAACTGTGTTCACATGAGATTCGTATCTGGCGAGGTCATTCCTCATCTCAGTGACACAGGATAAATCTGGAGCTCCATAGTTCACCAACCATTTGAACTAGTCCCTTCACCAACGAGGACCACCACACTGGAAATATGTTGCCACGTACTTTATAAATGAAGAAATCAAATCATCATGTGTTTCATATAAAAGTTAATAACCAGAAGGTAAACAGGCCTGCCTCCACAGCGGGCAGGCAGACAGATTCCTCCAAGGAAAACAGACCTGGCAGTTAGAAAACCAGTCCAAACACAACAAGGGCAAGGTGGGACAAGTTTCATAGGTTCATATTCAGTTCTGTACATTACTTACTTGTACATTCTTTCTATTTGCATATTGGACCTTTGAAGCTCTCCCAAAGGAGATCTATTTACTGGACGGACAACACCTGAAAAGAAAAAACACACAGTTAATACACGTCATTTGCAAGTGAAACAATGTCTTAGCAGTAAGTAGGCTTTGTAGTATAGACTAACGATTGACCAGGCACATGACTGCAGCACGGTTTGTGTTTTGGTTTTTGTCTTCATTTTAATCTGCAGTAAACGGTTCCTACGTCAATGAGCTACATCTGGGAGGACAAAAATAGGCTGGAGGACTGCAGAGAAAATGTCTTCTAAAGCCTCATGTTTCTGAGCTCGTATTCTTCAATGTGCTGACCTGAATAGATAATTACAGAGCACAGAAACTGCTGCAGTCAGCTGTTGTGGTGGTCTGTGAATGCAGCTATGTATGGTCACTGCTCTCTTGTAACATTCAATACATTATATTGTGTAAATGACATAAACAGGTTTGCATCATCAGGCCGGTTATGTACCTGAGGTTTTGGCCGCCCAGAATCGACCAGCCTCATTGAAAGCAGCAATGCCTCTGATCGTGGCACGCAGGATGCCCCAGCGGAACATGGCCACGGGATCCATGCCGATGAGCTGGCGCACGTAAGCGCGGTCGCTGCTCCGCAACAGCGCCACGATGTCAGGACGCATGTAGTCTGTGTTCTTCTCCCGGAAATCCTGGCGAAGTCAAATATATCGATAACAAAACCACAATTGACACATATACATATGGTATAAATCTATTGTGCTGTGTCATTTCTCTGCTTACCTTGATCTGATATTTCACTTTTCCTGCAAAGTGCTGAATGACAAAGGCAGGCTCCATGACTGCTGTGGGGACAAAGTATTTGTTCCCCTGGTGCTGCTGCTTGAATTTGGCTAATAACGTCTCATCTGTGGCATGGGGGAAGCTGGGGGAAAGAAGGAAGGGTACGAAAAGGAGAGGAAATAAAAATAGAGATGAATGGACTCCTACATGCATCCTTTAGACATAAATTACACACGGTGAGTCTTACTTGCTCTCTTCATCCAGCAGGTAGAGGAGGCCCGTTGGCTTCTTGCTGATCAGATGGATACAGCCCACGTTGTCTGTGTAGTCGATGTTGTGCCAGGTGATACCCTCTGCCTGATACTCCTCCTGAATAAAGCAGGACACCGGATTTATGAAATCAAGAGTTAGACATGATAAAAAAAAACTACAGTCAAAAAAATGCAAAGAAATTGACCAGCCACAACTTTAACACCTCCTGGGGGTAATAATGTTTTGGTAGATTGGGTGCTGACTGGATGTTTGGCAGCCTTGAAACCGTGTAGGCCACAACATTAAAACCACCAGGTGGATTTAGTGTTGTGGCTGATTTGTACTTTTCAAATCAAGTTTGACTAAATGACTAAATATTGTGACAATAATTGATGATGATAACATGTAGGGAATCTCCCACTTCCTCTGTCTACAGAGACCAGTAAATGTTTATATGAGTCATCGGTTTAGCTGTCGTTATTATAAACGGAGCACAGGGAAGAGAGCTGTATGTGTGAACCACCAGGACGACAGTCAGTGGCGATACTGTAAATGACAACAGCACTGCTCACCTGTTCAAGATTGAAGATGTGATTGTTGAAGTAATATTGCAGCTGCTCATTTGCATAGTTTATACAGAACTGCTCAAAGCTGTTGGTCTGAAAATCCTCAAAGCCAAAAATGTCCAGGACGCCAATAGACAAACACTGAAAAACAGAACCATTAACACCAAATAAATACTAGAGAAGAGCATGAAGCCGTGTGCGTAACAGTCATCATCAGTCATGTGCAGAGGCATTAGTTTGTATGTATATATGCGACCATGTGAGAATGAGTTGGCTCACTGGGACAGATTCCTCCATGTCTTTCTTGTTAAGCAAAGCGTGATTGATGCGTAGGACGATCCAGTCAAACAAGGCGCCGTACAGAGATTTGGCCATGGAGTCTCTCGCTGTGATAGCCTGATGACAGAACGAGCAGATGAAACGCTGCCATAGGATTGTGTACTTTGGAACCGGGTAAATGTGTATGAGGGTGTAAACAGATACAAATCTGAGAAAAGAAGTACAACACTGCACACAAACAGGAGGAAGAGCTCTACAGTAGGCGTGCTCTCAATAAAGAGGAAGAGGCAGAGAGGATAAGGGAACATGCAGGGCCACCAATCACTGTTACAGTAATGACAGGTTGTCTGTAGGACTGGTGCCTACCTCAGAGTGGCTGTAAGGGAGGATCAGCTTGTCGTTGACAGTCACCGTTTTCCTCTTTGTCAGTGCCTCAACCAGCAACTCCTCTTTAACCTGTGAGGGACACCCACGGAGGAATGCTTGTAGTCGCACAACTCACCAGACTCAGAAAAGTCACACACAGGCACACGCAAATATGCTACCTTCAGCAGGTCAGAGAGGGTAGCCAGGACCTCTGGCGGTCCCACGTCCAACCCCTCGTCTCGGCCCGTCGACTTCTTCATGTAAGTCACGTTGCCCAAATACAAGATGGCTGAAAGCACCGAAAAGATCCTGCAACACAATCACAAAGGTACACAAACAGCAACAACACAGTGAAATAACACGCAGTAGCCATGTTAAACTATAACGTCTGTTGATGTGGTATTAAACGGGGCGTTATCTTTGCACCGTCTCCAATAAGCTGTCTAATATGTGCCATTGTTGCTATAAAATGTTTCAACACAATCTACAGGCCCGGAAGAACATGTTCACAGATTCGCTTACTGCTTCTTGGTGGCGGGAAGGAAGCCGACCATCTCCATTGCCTGCTGTAGCCTTTCAAAGTCATGACGCAAGTCTTCCTCATCTTCTATCTTAAAGTTTTGCTAAATAAAAAGAGAGCCAGTCAGTATGATGGGAATTAAAACAGAATCGCAAACAGGGGGGTAAAAGAGGTGAATGAAAATCCGCATGAGGAAAGAGGGGAATAAAAATGAGTGAGAGAACAAAGGCTACATTAACATGCAGGGCACACATGCGCAGTGAGCCGGGACTGGAGACAGCAGCTTATTCAGGAGCTTGACAGTCTCCGTGAATACAAGGTCTACACACACAGTAAATGAAAGGGCTGCCATAAAGGTCAGCCTGGATACACAACAGGTTGCAGTTCATTAACAGGACTGGAAAGTGATTCAATGGACTGAGCAGACTGAGCAGATGTGGAAGACACAGATTTGTTGCTGTTTAACCTAAATGGACACGAGTGTAGGCAGCAGGATGTGATGTGCGACAGCTGGATGGTACTGTACCTGCTTGAGGTAGAAGTAGTCTTCAGGGGGGAGCAACTTGAACTCCTTCCTGTCCTCCTCTGAAGCTCCCAGCAACAGGTAGTAGAACACGTGGTAGTTCCTGGAAAAAACAACACACAGCATGAACTTCACACAAATTGCACTTAACACTGTTATTATTGCAAAAAGAACGTTTCCTTTAGACTGAACAAAATGCAAAGCTCCAGTGGATTCATCTTGTTTGTTTTAGCACATGAGGATATGAGATTCAGGTTTATCAGTAGTACACATTGACACACTGTAAAAAAGTATTAGAAGATTATTTCTGAAGTGCCGTGATGTCCGTGCCATTTTTTTTTCACTCATGCTATCAGTCGACAGGCTGTTGTAAAAGCCTGTGAGATAAATTAGTTTCCACGTTTATCTCACAAACAATGATATCATGCTTACTAGACAGGCAAGATGCACTGTCAACAGTAACTGTGGGCTAGGTGATGAATCAGGCTGGTTACAGTGGTGAAAGGCGAGTAGGAGGTGAATCCTTTTTCGAAAACAATCTTGCAGAACCTGGACTGGACGGTGCTGAATGAGTAATGTTCTCTCCCCTCAAACAGGAACAGTTCGTTTTCGTACAAGACACTGACTGCTTCAGCTGAGCAGCAGATTGTGGTTTTACAGGCCAGCGGCAGGTTACTTTTAGACTCCTGCATGTACATGAGTGCATTTTTATTTTCATTGTGTATTAATCTAAAACGGAAATAAAACATATAAAACGCTTCCTGTGTCATTATAATCATCTTGCGGCGAAGACTCTGCTGTTATTCAACAGAGAAAGTAGTTATACTGTGTTTTTTTTTGTATCTTCATTGATGTAACACTTTGAACCAGTGATGAAAAGCTGCCAGTGTTTTCACAAGCGGATGACTTGATCTCCTAACAGACTGACTGCAGTTCTTAATTACTCAAGTCCAAATACTCTTTACATATTAGTCACAAGTGGCAACAGACAGATAGTCTAGTCACTAGTGAATGTCAGCGTGAGTAAGAATGGGTTGTTTGGAGTGAAAAAAAAACAAAAAACATACATGCCTTTCTCAGAACAGACAGATGAAAGAGAGTTTTTGTTCTTTATCATTTGTTTGTAGAGCGTCTGTTAATTTTTTAAACTAAGGAGGTGTCATTAGGCCAAACAAAACAAAATGAATACCATTTTCCACATCTACATTAAAAGTACGAGGAACATTATCGAGTTCACCATGGTTCAAACATCTGACGCTAACTGAGCAGATACTGTACGTATATATACAGAAAACGAAGCACTCTGGGGGAAAACACCAGTCAAATGTCAATATGCAAAGTGTCTGTTGGTCCGTAAGTGTTAAGGCAGAAGTGAAACTACAGACTGATGCTGACTTTATATCCAGCCGTCAGGGGCTGCTGGGAGAAACTCCCAGTGTGTATACAGAAGGCCCCATGAAAGTCCATAGAGGTTAAAGGGTCAAGACCTTGCACGTCCCTCCTCACCTCTCGTTCTTCTCTCTGGAGACAAGACGAGACTTCTCCAGGAGGTACTTCTCCACCACCGCACTGAAAAGGACAAAAACAAGGGCAGTGAGGAAAGACTAAAAAAGGCCAGAAGACAACAATGAGGATGAATCACTTCATATCAAAGGTCACTTTGTCTCTGTGTGTGTGTGTGTGTGTGTGTGTGTGTGCGTTTTTAGTTGTTAATGTGAAGGTGGAGCAGTGGGAAGTGGGGGCAGATGGTTTTAACAATTGAAGAGTGAGCAAACCATTTGGATTCTGTCTGATGGACTGTAGCAGGAGCACAACATGCACACACACGATATCAATCAGACACTTTTGGCATTTATTTTATTATATTATAAGAGGCTACAAAAGGGGTTTCAGTAAAAGTAGATCTCTGCCTCTAGACCACTGCAGTCAGACATGAGATATGCCATTTCTAAAACAGCGATATTTACCCATTACACCAAGCCAAGGCCATAAAGTTGTCTAAATCGGGTTTTATAAGTCAGAGTTGTTTTTTCTACAGCCCTGCAAAAACAATGTTGACGCCAATCCTTATAACACACTAAGAATAGAGCTTAGAGAGAAACACAGTGGTGTCTATATGCTGACACTGCAACTGAGGACAGATTAAGTGAGTTAATAAGATAATCTGTTGTATAGCATTAATAGTTTGAGGTATTTTTCTTTGTTTTCCGCAAACGTGACATCTGCAGCGTTGAATATTTATTTTAAACTACAGTGTTAGGGACACATATACTATTCAATTTACTTGTCGTTGCTCTCAGACATGGTTCCTCTCACACATCACCTCCTTTTCACAGTTCTGCTTCATGTTGCTCAGAAACCAGTGGGGAATGATTAATGGCACAGAGAGCTGCAGTGAGGCTGGGAGCATAAAACTGTCCTGCCTGTCAGTTAGAGAGTCAGAAGAGAGCGGAACAGCAGCCTTTCCTTTTGTTAATCTCTTCTATTGACTGACTGAATGGCTGCCACTGGAGATGGAAAGATAGACAGGCAGCTTTTGTTAAGTCAACAGAGTGAAGCAGCGATGTTCCTCTGTATAGTGACACTCGCACAGGCAGTGGTGCTACGCTACAGTAGGTGAGGTGTTTTTTAGTCTAAGCGAGCTCCCTCTGCAGCACACAGACTCCTCAGTCGACTAAAATAAACTCTCTTGATTGGATTACAAACCGTTGCCAGGGTAAGAAATTCAATTGAGCATGGTGAGACCTGGTTCCATAGAAATGATCAGTTCGGGGACAACCACACTCATTTACATGTTTCACATCAACTATATATACATATACCGGTGTGAGAAATCCCACTGTGTGAGACTTGTCAGACACTATATCGACCACCTGATGAGGAAATGAGGAAGTGACACAGCTGACAAGACGCTAATGGAGCTCCTAACCAGCATTTGCTGAAAAAAAGGAAGGGCACCCTAGTGGTTGAAAGTTTCAGTCCCAACACACACACACACAGAGGAGGAACCACATGACTAGCCATAACAAGAGCAAAGAGGAAGATATTAAGCTAAAGCAAGAGGAATGACCCCAATGTAGAGCAACAGGAAGAGGATAGAGAACTCAAACACAATGTATGCAAGTGTCCCTTATGCAAACTGGGTCTAACTTGGACTTGTTGAAAGCAGTCAGTCACAAAAACATGCATACAGGAACATGCAGTTGTTAATTACTCACCCTCTGACCACACCACCTTCCAGATAATTAACCTGGATGAATTTACCAAAGCGGCTGGAGTTGTTGTTGTGGGCCGTCTTGGCGTTCCCGAAGGCCTAACAAAGACAAAAGAGGAGAGAGGATGTTACTAATTCAACCAGCTACTTTTCAAGATCAATGCAATTTTACCCCGTCAAATTAGTCAGAGTGATAATTTAATATAAATCCAAAGTACGACACAGACAAAACACAGAGAACATGACAAAATGAAAGTTCTTTCGCACTGAGCTGCATGCTGGGCAACATATCACAACCACCATATGACGTTGGTGGTTGAAGTTTTGAAACCCAGGAGTACTGAGTTTCTAGTCCTACAAAGACACAGTGCGTACATCAATCATCCCTCAAATTCATTCAACAACATCAGAAAAACATAAACGAAAGCACCTAAACTCGATAGGTTGAACTTATGGTTTTACTTTTACTTAAGACGGAGTGAGCGTCTGCAACTCATTCGTTCCCTCCTTCCCTCCATTTATTTCTTTTCCCTGTCTCTTCTTTTGCTCACTGCGTGTCTCCGTGCGGGTAAGGGGGAGCAGAGGTCAGTGGTGATAAATGAGCTTGGAGCAGAGTCAGAGCAGGAGCAGAAACGGAGCGTGATTGGTTGTCTCCATGCTGCAGGCTAATGCTAATCCAGCCACAGGCACACAGAAGCCAGGGGGGGGGCCCTGTTTATTGAATTGATATGGCAACAGAACTGGACTCTTTTTTCATGATGCAAATGCTCACATGGGTACAGATAGGAAGACACACACACACACACACACACACTCCTTGGGATGAAACATTGACCTATTTTCGCTCCCGTCCCAGCCCACCCTCTCGCTCCAACACACCTGTCTTGGATTAGCGATTCATTATGTAGCACTGAATCTTGCCTTAGCGCTTTTTCCCATTTAGTACCAAAACGAAAACGAAATAATACTTAGGATTAAGAATAAGGCAAAAGTTGCAACTTGTTGGTGGATGATGAAAGAGACGCTCAGTTGTCTCGCATGCGTGCCCACAATCATGCATCTTCAGTTTAACCTGGGCGTGCACAGACAAGCCTCTTACTCGCCCACTTTCACTCTTTTATACAAGCTTGTCCCACATATTCTACTTGTACTTGATGAAGTACAAATAGCAAAAACGAATGCAGTCCAACAATAAAACCGCGAAGATGTTCAGAATGTTTCGGAGAGGTGGCGATTAAACCTTGCGATCGTTCTGGCAGACGTAGTTTGTGCGCCCACTTAAGTCTTATATAGAGAATGGTTTCTGATGAGCCTCACTGATATGTACGACTGGATGAAACAATGAACACCATCATGCAACACAATACGACAGAACCACAACTTTATCTTCCAAAGTCACCACACAGTTCAGACAGCACTGTTTCTACAAAAACTCAACAATGCAACAACCCCTGTTCCAGCTTTGAGGGTCAGTTAGGTGTTTTGGTGCTCATTCCTCAATGGCTCCCAGTGTGCCCAGTACCATTCTTCGAAAAACCTTGAGTCCAAGAGCACAAAGCCCTGGGAAATCTTTGCAAGCCCCAAGCTGCTGCACAACGGAGAGAATGCTAAACAAGTCACAGCATCATTCGTATTCAAACATGCCCATCGGCAGATGATGTGATTGGCCGGATGGCTCATCAGGTATGAGGAAGAAGTTTAGCTCACTAAACTGTGTCCATGGAAAAACATAGTCTAATCTGCATTCTTACAAAATAAGGCTTGTACAGAAATAATAGAAGGAAGGCAGAGTGCAAAGTGGGGAAGAGACAGAGAGGAAGAAAAGCTGAGGGCAGGGAGTAATTCAGATTCTGTAATCACGCTGCTGGTACGCTTATGCAGTGACCATGTCATGACGTATTATTCAGTCTGTTTCGGAAGCATGCTCCTCTGTACATTTCCACTTCTACAGAACTAGAAAGGGACAAAGTCTCATATCCCCAATTATCCCA
The DNA here is from genome assembly GCA_032359275.1 of Microctenopoma steveboyesi. Taxonomy (NCBI): domain Eukaryota; kingdom Metazoa; phylum Chordata; class Actinopteri; order Anabantiformes; family Anabantidae; genus Microctenopoma; species Microctenopoma steveboyesi. Next base: position 10,479,502 of record JAUMHF010000019.1, on the reverse strand, counting down.
TCACACATGCACACACGTCCACATACAAACCAAACCAGAGTAGATTCTGTGCATGTAAGTAGGGCAGCCATAAAAAGGGTCAATTATACACTTTTTAACACTTAAGCTACTTTAGGATAACACAATCATTTGGCTGCTGACTTCTCTGTGAGCTTTCAAACTTTTTCAAAAGATTTATGGAGTTTCCACTGTGCGGTTATCATTACATGTTTCAGTCCGTTTCACATACTTTCAACATGCCCACTGCTAACAAAAAAGCCTCTTTTGTAATTAGTACAAATTGCTTTTGCTTATTGCTACAACACTGTGGCATTGCTGTGTATTTTATGTCTTGCTACTCAGGGGAGCTTCAGTTAAATGTTTCCACAAGCTCTGCCAAGACCCCGACACTGACACCTCACTACAGCATGGATACACTCACAAAGGACTCGAAATAGTCCAACCGCCACAAAGACGGTTCCCTAGGACAACAGTAAAAAAAAAACCTTCAAAACTCTAAGTGGATATGCTCATTCAGTGGAGGATGTTTCACACCCACAACTATATGAACCATGTTCTTAAAGACCCTCTTTAAATTATATTCAATTACATGCTAAACTGGAGGAACAAGTAGCAGGGGAATGAACTATATAATCAGTAGTAGTTGCAATGGTGAGGCAAAACACCAATGGTACTTAGTGACAAAATAATTATTGTTTGTTGTTGTGAATGAGAAAAATGCTTTGTTGAGATCACATGATATTGGCAGTGACTGAATGCAACCACGTTTCTGCACAGTTCCTCCTCTACGCTTTGACTCGCTTCATGTCATCATCTACATTCAAACAACTCAAGCTTAAAGCAACAGAATTATAAATGACTCGGTTCAGAAAACCAACCAAATAAAATGTGATTAATTAGGTTATATATTAAACAAAATGAGCAAATGTTTGCCATCTATCAGTAAATGTCATATTGAAGTGAACATACTTAAGTTTGGTTTGGGGGAGACAAAAGAATAGTTATTTCTTTGGGTTGTGACGAACTAACAATAATCTCGATTTTTAGGACCAACATTGACAAATACTGTCGCACAAAGAAGAAGTTGTGACAAACTTGCATGGGAAAAAATGCATGGGAACAAGGGAGTAATTCTGTTACATAGCAGATTATAACCCATGTCGAGCAGGAGCTCTGAGCACATGACTTTATAATTCAAGTGTTCATGGGGCGGTGACATTAAGGAAGCTGAAGAGAGGCCTGCGCTCCACTCCGGGTAATCAGGGTTTAGGAGGTCTAATAACTCGGTCATATTTCTAGAAATAAGAGCTGCACCATCCAAAGTGAGATAGATGTCGTCTTTTCTAATCAGCCCAGGTTTTCTCTAAGGTTTTCCAATTATCTATCACCTAGATAGATGACGGTTGTTATTTATCATTTTAATGATGCTGCCCGGCATGGGATGTATGAGATGTAACCTACTCGGATTATCTGATGGATATGTATAAAGGAAATGTATATTGTACATCTTCTGTTTACCTTTATAAAAAAACAAAAACAAAAGCATACTGATCGGATTAGGAAGGGGACCAGCAACAGGAAGTGATGCGATGCGTCCAGCGTAGGAGGTGGGCCATCAGACCAATGATCTACACCATTACAGAAGTCAAATGAATATATTTTTGCATTAATTTTGACCATGGCTGTTAATAGGAGGCGATATGACAACTTCCTCCATTACTCATCACCACTCTGTACAACATCACCCTTTTGAGTTGTAGTAGCATAAAGGCCATATTTGTAAAATAAATTTACCATTTGCACCCTCCGGGAGTCTACCTCAGGCCCAACAAAACAACAGCACTAAGAGGAGTTAGGTAAGCTAATTTTAAGGTACTTACTCCACTTAAAGGTAATTTCATGTACACATGTGACAAGTAAAAAGCTGGAATAGTTATGATGAAGCTTTTAAGCGAACATTTGGCTCCTTTTGTGGTCTGGTGTTTTACCAGATTGGAGTCATTTCAAGCAGCTCCACCCTTGTCTAGATACATACCACATCAATCCCCAGCTTGTGGTGTGGTCACACTAGCACGAATGGACCCTGAAGTGTCCAAAAGCATGCCGCTACATGTAAGCTTAACTGGCCTTTAGGAAACAATACATCCTACTATTCGGTATCATTCTGGTTGTTATGGTTACAGTAAGGTCTCTGTATATACTGTATGTGTGTGTACATGAGTTGAATGACACACACATTGGCAACTTAAAACTTTTAAGCGTTTCCCAGATTCAAACACAACACCACCCACCCGGACCGAATATAGCTGAGGAATAAAGAGGTACAACCCATAACTAAGAGATACACAATGGAACAACAGACTGAATGGGCAGCTACTCCTCTGCACTTCCTGAACAACAATACAATACTTCAGTCTATCCACACCCCTCAAAGCTCTGAGCTGACAGCAAGGAGAACGACTGCAGCTACTTTCCATGTTGTAGCTGCTTCCTGTTAATGAGGGTTCCGGATGATAGGAGCTTCCTGTCTGAAGCTGTGAGACTTGGTGGCATGGACGGTACTAGAAATCTTAATCTTACACAGTGTAAGGAGAAGCAGGTTGGACTCAGACTACTGCCACTGTATGGTGCATCTCCTGCAATGTAAAGTGCATTTAGATGATCTGGGTTATAATTTGGTCGCTGTATAAATAAAGATGAACTGAAACTGAATTGAATCTTGTTTCTATTTGTCTTATGATAACAAAATAATTTATGTCACAGTGTTACATTTTTTTGGGGGAAAAAAAATATGCCAGCCTTGCACACACTTGACACTAACTCGTTTTTCATATGTCTGAGCAACAAACTAAGGTGTGGTCATTAGCAGTAGGGCATATTCTGTTTCACCCCCACACAACCCTGAATAAGTAAATTCAGTTTTTATGCCAAATGTATTGGCAAAGTGCTTTTCCACTGATGACAGAACAGATCGCTGCACATGAATAATCAAATCACATGTTCATTAACATCAAATGCATTAAACTAATGTTAGAAAATACAATACAATCAAGAAAAATCTGATATGTATTTCCCCACCAAATATACTGCTTGTGATTAATGTGTTTGCACATTTTTGCAACAGAGGAGAACACTGCTGCTGCTGACATTAAGGAAAAAAACTGGTTTCACAGCTTGACAAAAGAAAACAGAACCACATAACAGAGGATCAACCAGTCTGACCAGTTCACATGAGAAATACTCATTTGAGGGAGTGGTTCTGCAGGTAGGTCTCTGCTGCAGACCATCCAGAAAACAATCTCTCCCTTGGCAACAAATTAAGGGAATCTAGAGACTAGAATATAGGTCGGACAGAGCCTTTCCCCAAAACCTCAGGTTAGGGCCCTTCAATCTGCCAACAACACACTGCGTGTGTGTGTAGCAGTGCAAATGTCTTCAGAATGGTGTCAGATACACATACTTTACACACGCCTACTTTGAATTTTACAGCACTGAAACACGATCAGCTTCCACTACAAAAAACAAGAGCCACATACAATCCTGTTGTATGAATTATTGGTGAAAAAAAGGTTCTAAAAATAGAACTCTACACCAGGAAAGAACCACCAGGGGTAGAGGAACAGCAGGGAACATCTGCTCCGTCTGTGAAGCAACTTTTGTTTCAGGTCACCTATTTTACAAGCATTCAGGCTAGAAAGCATTGTCTAAACAGACCACGTACTAATGTAGAAAAATGAAGGCTTAAACCTTTCCCAGAAAAGAACACATTAAGATAATAACATATAATAACATGACAATAACAGTAACGTTTTTAAAGAGGAAATGCACATGTTGGCCAGGATGACTTACAGATTGATCCCAGATGGAAGCAACTCAACTTCCTCTACTGACCAGGGCAGCAAAGACTGAACCCGTCTCCCCGTCTGCCCCTTCAACCGCATCTCTGGACCGGGCTAACACACACACACAAAAAGCATTCTGGGGTCGAGCATCAGAACTGTTGTGTGTCTGCCAGCGGGGACCAGAGGTTTGCTGATGGAGGGGAAAACCTCTCCATCGCCTCCCCCCCGTCCTCAGCGGCTTGGAACCAAAGTCTCTGACAGACTGACACATATCAAGGGACTAAACTGAACTTATTAAGATGCAAAACCCCAGGCCTGAGTCAGAGGGTATGTGGACATTAGGGATGCAGTAGATCAATTCATGCTTTGCCCACAGTGTATTCCTGCCATGAATGCTTAAGCCGACAGCTTGTGTCCCATGAAACCTCTGATTTATTTTATTCTATCCCATAGCATTGTGTTTCAATTAATGTCTAATACAGATGAGGATTTTTCTCTTTGGAGCACTGTTTCGTACTTGAGCTTACAGCTTTTGTGACTAAAGGTCTATTTTTAACCACATTGCTGTGAAATTAAACAGAAAAATGTGTAAAGAAGATTTACTTCCAGATCCGAACTGAGCGTAATTAATTCCCCACTCCACAGAGGGTTCTATTCAGGTGATTGTAAAGGAGTATAGAGTTTCCCAGTATGATAGCCACTCCTTAAATGCTCATTTCTACCATTTTCTCTAGTCTCATCTACTCTTGAACATATGATGGCATAAGGTCACTCACGTTCATACCACCCAGAACACCACATAAACACACGCTTGTACACAACGTGATGGATGAATAGGCAGGAACAGAACTGCAGGACTATCTACACACCGAGTCAAACCTTCAGCGATGGTGGCCTGTGCTGCAGAGTGCAACGTGAGCCACTACTTGCCATGCGCTATTGCTTAAAAGCGGGTGGGAGTAATGTGAATGCTGAAAATGACTTCAGATAAATAACCCTGCTTGAGGTCTGACTGGAGGTAAATTCTTCCATATGTGAAAGTGGAGACGACCCCATTTCTCATTACAGAGATGAAAATCAAACAAAGCGAAGTCAACTCTGTTCTTTGCCACGTTGTTCATGGATTAAACTCGAGCAAATAGCAGTACTGTGTAAACATACCGTTCATGACGCAACCATTTCCAAACAACTAAAAAGCTAACAGATGTCTACTTGTCTGAATATATTTGTATTTGCATCTTTTGTCACCAAATACAAAGCTGTAGTTTGCAAGAGGTCCTGGGTATTTAACTGTCTGCAGCATAAACTCCCCATCAGCCACAGAGACAGATGACTTCACCCACGGTTGACACGGTCTCTGGTTCTAAACGCCTATAAGCATACAAACTCATTTAATCTTATTTATGTCACGTTATGCAAGCAACTCATGAAAGTCGTCATTGGTGCAGCCAATTGTTTTACCTATACCTGTGTATCTGCTCTGAGGCGATTGCTTTATAACTATACGTGTGACTTGCACCAGCAAGGACTATGCAAAGGTGTGAATGTGTGAAATAACGTTTTAGGCTTTATATAGCTGCATGAAAAGATCATGACGGGTCAAGTCAAAATTGCCAAATAAAGCAGATAAAAATAAGTTGACTCACTGACTTACATTTTCAATGAGCCTGTAGGATAGAAGAGATGAACAGACCGTTTAAGTGCTGTGGGAGTACTGGAGCTTATCTCAGCTGTCATTGGGTGATAAGTGGAGTAAAACCTGGACAGGTCACTAGTCTATCGCAGGGCTGATATACAGAGACACACTTTCATACCTATGAGCAATTTAGAGTCACCAGTTAACCTAACATGCCGTCTTTAGATGGTGGGAGGAAGCTGAAGTATTCAAGGAGAACCCCCACAGACCCTGGGAGAACATAAGAAATTCCACATAGAAAGGCACAAGACCTTCCTGTGGGTCTGAACCCTGGTCCTTCTTCGTGCTGTGAGAAAGTGTGTCGCTAAACCATTACACCTCTGTGCTGCCCCACTGAAAGTTGAACTCGACTAATGTCTCTCCAAGACTATGTACAATTTAGATAGCCCTGCAGTTCTGTCTTTGTAATGTTACACCTCCTATACGGAGACCTGAAACATTCATTATTAGAACCATCTGGACAAAAAAATCCAACATGGCAGGGATAAGATTTCAAACACCACTGACTTTTCCTGATCTACAGATAGATTTCCCTACTAGCTATTACTAGTTTAAACAAAGTTAAGTTATAGCTTTGCTGTAGATTTGGTTTATTTAGTATTGTCAGAGGCAGCAGTGAGCAAGTCAGTACAAGCATCTAATTTATTGGAGAGAAGAAACCAAGTAGAGGAGCACAGTCATCTGACTGAAATGCTTATTAAAGAAATTTTTGGTGACCAAAAGCTTCAAATAAAAGTCAAGTTGTTCGTTGTTTTATGATAAAATGCCGAAGAATGTGTTAAAAGAAAGTCAGAGAGTAAAGCGGCGTGCAACAAAGACATGTTTAAAGAGATGGGGTCACATGAAAAGGGTATTGGAGCAACTTCCCATCCTCATTTTCATTTCTTCTTTCTGGGTGAACCATAATCTTTGTGTTAAAGTCTTTAAGACTCACTTTAGCCCACACAAAACTGTGAAAACATCGCAGCCTGAAAATACATTTTCTCAGCACTAAAGTGGAACCGATACCTTCATATGACGTATTACTAATAATATTCACAGATAGATCAAAATGTAGAACTTTGCATTTCTCTCCATAACTATACGTAGCATCCTCTGCCTGCGTGTGTCTGCATGCCAACGATCATAATAGCATTTCACACCTGCTGGTGCTGAAAATAACTAAATGCTGCTTACTTTACCATATTATCTGTGATATCAAATAATCTGCATGTGACAGATGAGACAATCAGATCAATGAAGTCTAATAAGGAGATTTACCCTTGTCATTAAACAAACAGTTAATCCCATCCCCTCCAGTAACAGGAATAAACCTGTTCCTCCAACAGGAACCAGGTCTCTAAGCTTTGAGTCACTTAGCATTTACCTACAAGAAAAATACCCACAAGCCCAAATAATGCGGTCAGATATGTTAGCATCTTACCTCCAGGACTGGTCCAGCCCCCAGTATAGTTCTCTCCACCCCGCTGGCATAGCCTTTCTGGCTGAGTGCAGTCAAACAGTGAATCAGGAAATTGGTACTTTGAGTCTTTCCTGATCCACTTTCCCCAGAAATGACGATGCACTGGTTGACTCTTTTCCTGAGCATGGCGTAGTAAGCCACGTCTGCGATAGCAAAAATATGAGGCTCCAGTTTGCCCAGCTGGTGCTTCTCGTACATCTTGACGTACTTGGGATTATAGATGGGCAGGAACTTAAAGGGGTTTATGGCGATGAGGATGCTGCCTGCATAGGTGTATATCTTTTTCTTGTAGAAGCGGGTGCGCAGGTTGTTTAATATGTTGTCCTCACTGAGGACGGAGAGGTTGCAGAGGTCTGCAAAGTCATCCTGTAGAGGGGGAAGGAAGCCCCTGGCAGCTAGCCGCTGTGCTTCCTGCTCCTTGGACACAGGTGGGAGGTGAACATAATGGATCGAGCCATCATGATTCCTCTCCTGGATAAAAGAAAGGACCAAAATGGTAGGACAGTTGTTAAGGGCACAGCCGAATGGCACTGATCTCATTCAGAGGTGTTCCTGTGTTGAGAAGGGTGAAATGATATTTGGAAGCATTTTGCATGTGGCTAGTTATTTTTCTCATCATTTGTGTATAACGTGCTACCTAAGTTAGCAACTTCTATTTGCTTCTCACTGAAAATGGCAGCAAAGAGGAAGAGAGAACATAAGGAAGCAGAGCGCAATAGTCACGCAGTGGACTGGCTTTTTTTTCTGCCGTCCACAACCACTGAGTCTGACTGCAAAGTCAACATTACGGTGCTGGCAACTCTACCTGTAGTAAGAAGTAAAAGCCAAAGCTCTGAAGGTGTTTTCCCTGGGCTTTCCGTGGCCAGAGCAGGAACCTCTGTACTGGCAGGTCACCACCCTCCAGTACCCACTCTTCCCCTCCGCATTCCTTCACCTCTGCCAGCACATACTCACGGCCAGGGTCCAGCCCCAGTGCCGAGGCAGCATCCGAGATCACGGAGGCTGCTGTTGCTTCCTTCTGCACTCTGAGAAGTAGATAAAGTAATTGCTACTTAAGAAACTAAACAAAAAGAATAAGTATAGGATAAACACATTTTCTTAGCTAAACGGTATCTGCTCATTTTGCCACTAACACTGTGACAAACACTTACCTAAGGTTGCAGCAGGTGGATGTCTGGGCAGCCAGACGTGGGTAAATCTGGAGCAAGTATGAGCGGCCATCGTGGTCGTTGGACTTAACTGGCCTACCTCCCCCTCCTCCTTCACTCGTGTTTCTTGCTATGGTGGCAGGGCCATCTCTGACACTCATCCTGAGCCAGGGGGGGTGGCCTCAGCATGCCGCACCCACTGCTTCCCTCTCACCAAGAAGCACCTGAAAATGACAGGTTGATTGATTACTGACAGCGGTGTTTGCTTTTATAATCCCAGACTGCTAACCACAGATAGAAGACTGTCACACCAACAGTTACCTATTTTATTCTAAAAAAAATACTCATTTCATTGATACATTTCTGTATCACTAGAAACAGCAGTAAGAGAGTCCAGAAAGTGGGACTGTTTCTAATATAAAAAATGTAGAGAAGAATTTAAAATGCAAACAAAACTGCTGATTGTCAAACAAAGTGCAGACCTCATGGGAAGTGCATCCTCTGTATCTGGCCCACTGAACTTTTAGATTTTGCACAATGCAAAATGTCTCTTATTACCCTAGAAAATACGCTTACGCAAGAAAATGTTTACAGGACAAAAGTTTCCTAAATAAGATCATTTTTGAAGGTTGTGTCATATCATGTTCTCGCCTGCAGCCTCTTCCCTTGTAGTTTGTGTTTTAATACTTTATATAATATGTTAAGAGTCCATATGTCAGCAATGTACTGAAGTGAAATACAGCCGATTCCACTATCAAAGAAATCTAGACAGCAATTGAGCGAGAAAGCCAATTAGAAATCATGTCAAAATTCATGTTGTGCACAACATTCACTTGAGTCCAACATTGATCATCCCAGAGACAACAAAACAAAGTATGCTGGCATACTGCCAAATACTTCAGTATACTTTTCAATGCAAGAGGTGCCCGTCATCCCCGTCGCTGACCAATCTGCTAAATGACGACATAATGGGAACAACCTCACGTGGAAAATATTTCATATACATAGAATTTTGCATTATAAATAAATAAAGAGGATAATTACAGGAGACATTTGAGATGAGACAGCTTGTCAGAACACAGTCAGGTCTTGTCTCACCCATGAAATATAAATGCTAAATGTCAGCTCTGCCGAAACAGATAACAAGCACAATATATTTAAAAAATATCATTTCAAACATTCGAGGCACCGAGAAATTTACATTTAAGACATTTTCATTCAAATATATGTAACAGAACTTAATGCAGTGAATTGCTAGTTTAAGATTTTTAGTTATCAGACTAGGTCAAATTTTATTATTTTGAAATGGAACACAAAAAATTTGCTGTAGAGAATACATGCAGAACTCATATATTTTTAGTGGAGCATCGAGGTGGAGATGACTTACTTGTAGCTAACAGCCCTGCAGTGCATTCCTATCACATCATATCTAACTAGCTTTGTCACTGAAACTTAGTGTAAGTTGCAGCTGCTGCAGCAGCAGCAAAGAACTCAAACCCTTCCGCTCAGTGATAGCAACCAAGAAACAAAAACACTTAAGTTAAACCACAAATGGTGTAATGACAGCACACTATTCACTCTCACAGATAAAACATCTATATGGGTCTGAGACATTAAGCAACTCCTCGTCACAGCAGCTTATCTCTGCATACACCACCCTGTTCCAACGCAACTGGTCTTGCAACATAAGAGTCCTGAGCAGACAATTAACCGAGAACAAAGTTGGTTTGTTCAGTCTTTCCTACAGATATCTCTTTATTTCCTCACCAATGTAAAGCTGATTTTAAAATACACCAGGTTCTCATAGGAACTAAATCTGAATATACTGCAGAACAAACAAGATAACTTGCAGATCCCTTCCATGTAGCTATAACACTATTACAGTTATCAACCACAAATACTCAGCTGACTCAAATTCAGATTTTCATATTTCATTTTTGTCTCACAGTGTATTGATCACTCAACTCAGCTCCCTTGTGTGGTCTTTGGTTGTAAAAGTTTCATCCCTCTGCATACTGCGACTATCCTATCCTGTCCCTGATCTAAGAAGTTATTAGATTTAAAATATTTTATAAAAGAAATTTTTACTTCTCCATGGCTACCTGCAACCCGCACACAGGAGACACTGGGTTCATTTGTGATTTGTGATTTTTTATTTTGTTTTACAGTTTTCCACACAACAACGCACTACACAGTAGTTGGTGTCAGTACAAAACCATGTAGGACTAACTCTACTCTGTAATTAGGACTCAAATCACTGTACAATCACATGTCTATGCTCAACTTCAAGTTCACTTCACCCAACACCCAAATCCCCGAGTGTCAATTGTCGCGGTTAGATTGCCAGACTGACGTGATGAGAGCTCTACATAACCACCTATAACAGAAACTTGGCCAACAAAACCGACTAATTTTAAGTCGGCCCTTTGAAGTAGTTATGAGGTATTTCAGGACTGAATCAACATCCTACTGGAGCACAGCAACAGGAACAGGACCCAGGTCCCAATGCTTCCTGTATTACAAATGAATGCACAGAAAGCAGATGTTCTAATGGTCGGAAGATGGATCACGTAGCGTGGTTTCGCACCAGTGTTGCACTGTGTCAACTGTCTGGGGGGGGGGGGGGGGGGGGGGGGGGGGGGGGGGGGGGGGGGGGGG
>JAUMHF010000019.1:10455704-10468686 GCA_032359275.1 Microctenopoma steveboyesi | reverse complement strand
TGTTGCAATTTTTAAACTTTAACCCCCCCCCCCCCCCCCCCCCCCTTGGGGAACCAGGCTTAAATCACTATATGGCAGGTAGTCTGCACTGCTTTGGTAACCTGATCCAGGGTCAAGTCTTATAAGCATGGCACACTACAGTATATCACTTCTATCACTGAAGCAGAGACGGTTTATTTTTTCAACCTGAAAAATAAGAAATATTATAGTCTGAGATATGTCTAAAATAAGCATGCCTGGGGAAAAGACAGTCTCACTGACTTTTCCATGTATTATGAAATCAAGTTCTCCATTATAAGGTTTGTTTTCACTAAACCTTTCCAGTGACGGATCTGACCAATCGCTCTCATGTCCTCTGTAGTGTTATCATAAGTAGCCATTTTACCATCTAGCTATTTAGCTCAAACAAAAGAATAATGGAGCCAACGCTAATATTTTGTCTCTTCCACAACTGTTTAACCAGGAAAAGGTTGATCTCATGATCTCACTCGAGCTTTTTTTTAATTCAGAAAGAATACACCCCTCCAGTTTACCAGCGGCTAAGTATGGAGGACAGATGGAAAGATGGGCTAAATTCAAAACAGCTTTACAAAGATGTTAAAAAAAACAACTCTGTAACCATGTAGGTCAACGTAGAGAATAGAGGGGAAATAGAGCAACTTGAGAGCTTGTGCCTTTGCCAGTTTAGCTGACCACAGTCCCAAAAACATGCAAGCCTTTAAAACTCCAAGGCATGCAAAACTGCAAGGACCACAAAAGACGGCATCATCATTATCCTCCATCATGGCCTCCGTCTGGTTTAAATCTAGCCCTGTTAGCCCCTGAGCTGTTCCCTCAACTAGTTTCCAAAGAGCACATATAACTACCGTATCTACATGTAAGACATAGCATTTCATGTATGGCTGTGCAGAGATTCAAAAGGCTAGTGATGGAACAAGAGAGGAAAACAAAGGAAAAGAGAGAAAGACAAACATCAAACCAACTTAGAAAATGAGACAGAAAGAGAGAGGTCCCAGGAGACAATCAAAGGAGACAGAGGCTTTGAGATAATACAGCTTCCTGCTGGCAGAGGAGATCCTCTGTAAGGATGCCCAGCATTCCAGAGATAAGACCCAGGGTTGTCTGCTTTGCATAGGCTTTGCCTGGCACCGAAGCTGCTTACCGGGGGCTAATGGGAAGACACCACGGCACAGGGTGATGGCTGAAGGTAGAGAGAGGCTTTAACTGCTTACTGTGGGCAGCGGGACACATTTACAACATAACAAGCTAACAAGATGTACAGCTCATCCCCGTTAACTTCATCCCACCTAACCCCTCATTATCCAGTCAAGTAGAATAGGCTTATTGTAAAATTATTCTACTCTTCATTCTGGTCTGTATATATACAAATTAGGCATCTATTATAGAAAAATGATTTTAATTAGATCACATTATTATCAATGTTTCACTGAGCCATGGTGTTACAAAAAGCTATGGCTATTTTATATGCTATAATGCTGACAATTACACTTTTACTAAACTGTACACATGTGTGTTACATACAGCACGCGAGGTGAATAAGTAATGTCTAACAACCCCAACTTGGTCTTCTCCTCTCACCTTCAAAAGAATGACCAAGGTTTCCACCCTGGAAAGCAGAAACAAGAGGAGGAGCAACAGTACGGCCACGGTGCCAATTAGTGAAGAGAGAACAGAAATATTTTGCCTTTATATGGCCTGTTGTCGTTGTAGTAGTAGTTAGTATCTCGTTTAGATTAGTGGTGTGTGAAAGACTTGCTCTCAGTCTGTTACAAACTTCCACCTGGATCTCCTAAGGCTGGTACACACTGACACTCACACACCTATAGACTGTATAAACGAAGCAGTCAGACCTGAGACACCACCGGCTGACTCGTATGACGAGGCAGTGACACATACAGGCTGAGCAGGACTATGCTTTTTATATTCCTCTCCGGTTCTTCCTGACTGTGTGTCTCACACTCTGATGCACACGTGTACAAAGATGTGAAACAAAAGGAGATTATTATGTCATGGGTGTGTGTACACCAACGATATGGTGACTCCCAGCATTCCAGTTCAACATCACAGGAAGAAGCCTGATAAATCCCGTGAGTCAGTGCTACAAGCAGATCTCTCATAGAGAACAGGCTACACAGCAGAGAAGCAGGGTTATACCAACAACCACTGCGATTAACCATCTACTACTTTATTCATGCAGGTCAGATTTTGATGCATGAGAAATAACTAATACATAAAACTAATTTTCAAACAATATTTCTTTAGATAAAACTAATGCATCAAGAATAAACTATGTCAAGAGAGCCGGAGTTAGAAGGCTCCCCCTATTCTAAAAAAGGATTATGTGTGTCACCAAGCCATAGTCTAGACAAACAAAAAAGGATGAAAAAGAGTCAGTGAGGGCTTCGCAGAACAAACAACAGAGTCCTTGAGGTATATGCAGACCGTTTGGAGAGGTGTGTTCACTTCAGTAGAAAAGTTATTCCAATACCAGCAGCGGTTTTCACTGGGGAAACAGAAGTCTCTTCATCTCTGGAAGTATGAACAACTTGCTACAGACCTGTAATGGTGACAAGGTAGTAAAGGTTTCCAGTTTAGCCTTTTATAAATTAATTAATTAATTATAAACCATTACGGGTTTATATTTGAGGTTTTTTTTTTACTAGAGAAAGCTTTTAGACTGTACATGTGGCGACATTGACGTGATGAACCAGTTGAAAACCTTAGGAGTAAAAGGAGGTTAACTGCTTGAACATCTGTGTTGAAGCTAAAAGTAATCATTTTCTTTTACACAATGTCCACCTACACTACCCCTAGGGTAAATCTGTGTGTCTGGCTGCAATGCTGTAGACCAAGCTCTTTTCTATCCCCGGGGAAAGTGGAGCTGGGGCCACCGAAGTATCCATCACCACAACAGCTCTCTCTGCATGACCTAATGGAGATGAGAGGGGCTGGCTCATTGCCAAAGCAGGCTGTATTGTCCTCTGGGCGCAATGAGGAGAAGCAGAAGGGAAGCACAGACTCACTGGGTGTACTGTTTTACTATTTGAGTCTTCAGGCGTCTGGTGTGTGTGTGTGTGTGTGTGTGTGTGTTCTACTTGATTCATAAATGTATGTAAAAATGACTTGTGTAATGTAGGGAGAGCTTGTCCTTGTTGCTCTGAGTTGTGGTAAATTAGCCTGAGGCTCTGTAGGAAGTGCAGATGCACCCAAAATGGCTGTGAATGGCTCCGAGTCCTCCCACTCGAGCCATGTGGCCTATTCAAAGGTGCAAGCTTTTGTTTCAAAGGGACCAAAACCTCAATCGGGGAATTAAATCATCCAGCACACAATAAGACAGTGGGGGCTCAGTAAGACAAACACAGATATAGAGAGAGCTGTGGAGGGAAGGTAAGAGAAGTAGAAGGAAAAAAAAAAGGCAATGAAAGCTCATCTCCTCCCCCGGTCTTTAAGTGAGCTCCTAGGCCATCAACAAACAATAAAACCAGCGCCGAGGAGCATCTGCTGCCTCTGTCTGAACAAGACAATAAAGGAGAGAGGACCCACAGGGATCCAGTCTTTGACTTACTGATATTACCCCTGTTCATTCAGTAAGGTGGTGAAGCTCATGGTCAAAATTATCTGTCACAAACAGTTCGCAAAACAGGAAATTCAGTTTCAGAAGAAGACACATTAGACCATGTAAATTTAAACTAGACCAAGATATCTACGATAATACTGACTGTTTAGCTTTGTAAACCATAACATATCTCCGGCTGGCCAGCTTTCTGTCACGGTACATGTCAATAAGTGTGATGGCCATTGCTAATCGATTATAACATGATCATTCAAGTGCACCACATTGATCTGCCACTCCCAATTTCATGTGATGTATTGACAAACCAGAGCCGTCTGATGTTCATTTGACATCCCTTGGAGCTGGATGTGACCCAGAAACACACAGCTCATTCAAAGTCAAGTGAAAGTGGAAAACATCCAGAGCTCAGCCTGACTGCAAATGCACTCCCCGGCCTAATCGAAAGCAACTTGAAATCATGGTTCCCCCAACAACAACACGCGTCAGCCCATTGCACTGTTGCACTGCAGCATTAGATTGAGCCACAGCTTTATGAACTCCTACTTAATGTACATTTCACAGCAGGTCAGTAATCCAGGAGGCCCAGGTACAGCCGTATACTACTCTCCCATGACTTGTTGCCCGCCTGCCTCCACTGTACCACTGAGTTTTAACTGCTTCCCTAACTGAACCCTCCTGTCATTTCAATAACAAAAAAAAACTCAGCTAACCTCCCATTTCAACCCCCCACTGGTTACCCCCTTCTGCTCCTCACCATCTAACATTTGGCACTGCTGCTCTAACTTAGTCCAGATGCCAGGCCACACTGGAGAGTGGAGGGGAAGCTCAGTCTTGAGGGAACTCTTACCATAAAAGACCACAACCTTGTGCTTTTGATTTCCATATTATCCCCTTTACCATCCCCTCATCCAGTGAAAGCAGAGTAGGCCACCAAAACTGATTTGAAAGCTTTCTATACCAACCAACCTCTGCACTGCTGAAACAGCACAGTGACACGACGCTCATATAATTTTAATTCTTCACAAATTGTACCCCAGCCTTCGAACGTCTGCCTTAGACATACTCAAGTGCCGTTGTTCTTTTATCCAGAAGTCAATACAGGGATAAAACAACTCACAGCAACCAGGAGAGGAAGGAGAAAGGTATGTTTTCAATTAGCGTGATGAGCTGAAACCTCTGATTCAAAGCAGCAGCAGCATCCACGTGAAATACAGACCAGTGAGGCCACAGCATATCTGATTTAATGTAAACCAGAAAGCTCTGCTCCGTCTGATCGGCTGTTTTGGAATTTGAAAGTGGTTGGTGGTGACCGGGGGATGTGTCTGGGCAGTTTTCAATATGTTGGGCTCAAAGACCAGTTGAGACCGGTGCTCCACAGGTCTTTTTTTTATAAATGTAGGGGTTAGCAGATGTAAAAAAAACAGACTAGTACAATGTACTATAAGCTTCCAATAATTATATGCAAAGCCCTGCAGTACAAAATAATATAATCTTCAACAATTCTTTAATAGCTGGGTCCAATAAAATCTTTGTTTAATTTATAACAATGTAGATTTTGCTGCCACTCCCTGAATATGTAAGGAAAAAAATATGCGTGCACCTCTGAACATCACTTTAAATAAAAGGTGTTTTCAGACACTTCAGACTGCTCAGTAAAGTCTCCTGTTACGGAAACACTTCCTTCCCGTTCAGCCTGATGAACTATACGCACAAACAACACAAACGTACAGTACGCCATCTGGAGATGTGGGGCAGCTGCAGGCAGAAATCCGGAAGAGGAGAAAGGAAGTGAAGGGAAGGAGGTAGACAGAAGGGATTATTGTACACGCTCACTCATGTGGGCCACCGTGCTCTAAAAACACTTCCCAAACACATGATTCCATTGTAGCACTAGAATAGTCGCTGCACCAAGTTCATGCTCATGTAAAAACCTTTACCAACCTTTACCAGACGCACACTTTTCTTTGTTCCTTAGGGGACAAAACTGACCACAAATTCCATTTATAAGCAGAAAATACAGGTTACAAGAAAAACTACCATTTACCGAAGCTAACGCACAGAATAAACGCTCGGTTCTCTTTCCCGTGACACCACATTTTAGTGTGGGGGACTCAAGCAATGAGAAACATGTTAATCTAAACATTATTAAGTGAACATTTATTGACCACAGCTTAAGCTTAAATCTGGCAGAAAAAGCTGATAAACGGCTAAAAACATTGGTTTTTGTAACAGCAAGGCACTACATGCACGTCTGGGGGCAGCATTATTTGTTTTTGCTTATCAAGAAGAAGAACGTCTGAGGAGAAGTATATAGAGAGAAATAAACGTTGTTAGAATGCAGAGTCGGATAGAGGAGGAGAAGTGTGGGAGCACTTTACCAAAAAAAAGCTGCTCTCACTTGATCTAAGATCTAAGATCAGATCTAAGATCAGGTGAGAGCCTAAGTAGACATGATGTCACAGCAAGCTGGCATCAAGTCGAACATAAAACTAACCAGCATCTACTATGGTCCAATCACTGGTTATTAAATCTGCACAGAACAGTCAGACATGAAATATTCGTGACTAATCAACAAATAAAAGACTAGTCGACTAGCAAAAGTCTGGGTGGCATGGCAGGCATTCATACACCAACATTTAAATTATATGCATGTTAGAAAGGATAATGTTCCACCACTTAGGCCTAGGACAGCCGTTTTTCCAACTGTAGTTTTGTCCAGCTTAGTTAAAGAAGTAGCATGAACATATAAGAAAAGAGCTAAACTTGTGCTTCAAATTGTCAAACACTGTTAGAAAAACACATTCGAGGTAAAAGGACAATCTATTTTCCAAATGGCATAACTTTTTCCCCCTTCCTTCATTTTGTACAGGTCACATTATGTCTTCCCACACTCCCTCCCACCTGAGTCAGACGTCCTGAGGGATTTCTCTCCAATGCAATGTAACTTGCATATGGAGTCATTCATCAGTTACCAGAGTCAGACTGCTCGGTAAAAATAGAGCAAAAACAAACAGAAATGAGCAGAGCTCAGCCAATAGAGAGTACACAGCCAAGGTCTACTGTTACTGCTCCATCTCTCCTTCTACCCTCAGCTGGTGGCTTTCTTTCCATCTCTTTCTCTGTCTGTGCCTCCCTTGTCTGTAGTCTATGCTTTGATTTTTCTCTTTCACTTCACTCTGTGAAGCCCTTCAGGCATCTGTTGCTGAGATCAAACTGGAGTCTGCACACTAGGACAACCCAAATGCTGAACACAAAGTGCCAAAAGTGGCTAAAAGACAAGCCTTGTATTGAAATCCTTGGACTGGAAATGTATGTTAAAGGCCAACGTCCCAATAACAGCGTTTTGTTTTACGAAATAAATAAAGGCCGGTCAGAGAGTTATCCAAAGCAACTCATTATAATATTAATGGCTATGTTTACATACCCATAAATAATCAGACCAAACTGAAACCAACCAACAAAAGGCAACTACGATGAACTGAACAGTACATTCTGGTAAATCTTGTGTACTAAAATTTTACCCACAAATCTGAAGAAACTGGAGAAAGATCCTTAGATACATACCATGAAGTAATTCCGCATACAAACATCATGTGGTGTGACGTGAACTTCATACTCACTAGTCCTACACCATGCCATCCAATGTCCTCTGTAACACACTGGCCTTCTTCCAACCTGGCACATGTAGTGGGAATGGTTTGTCACCTCCCCCGCCCATGCCTGGCTACAATTATTCCGTTTTTCCTTAAGTCATTTCAAAAGCACTGGACAAGACATGAAGAGACGTTCTTACAATTGTACATTACTATTCATCCCATATGTTAACAAGTTTTTGATTTTGAAGTATTGATCCAGTTTATAGAGATTAATCCGTTTCCTCCTCTGCATTTGCTCGTCGACACAGCATGCGTGGGAGAAAGGGTAAACAAACTACGAACTGCGTGCAATACCCATATCAATTTAGGACTTCACAGTCAGTTAAATGTGGCGACTTGCTGAACGTGACGGCTAAGATACAGCAAAAGATAAAGCAGGTGAGATGAAGCAGATTACAGTTGATTATGGCTTTGGTTAAGTGTGTAATAAATGGTCCAAGTGTGCTAATTCCTGTTGTTACATACCTGATGGGAATCCCTCAGGACAGACATTTAGGTATAAATAACGACAGATACTCAACATAGTTTATATGTGTGCCCCCATACACACCCCAGCATAAAAAACGGGCTGTTGTGGGATGTCGCTCACTTTACACATTCACACATCTGAATGTGATGAAAACCAGATCATTTAAAGGCCAAACTAAAAATCACATCATCATTTTGTGCTCAAACTTCTTGAAAGTTATTAACACATGATTTCATGCTCATAATCAGAATTTAAATATGCAGATTTTGAATAATCATCCCAATTAAGCTTTGATCCCAAATCTTAACGTGATGTGTTTGGAGAGAAAACTAAGGCACAAAAAACGAATGCACTCCAAGTAGGCCATTCCTACTCTGTTTCTTCCTCACTTATACCCCATCATTATAGCTGGGTCTATTTAAAAAAACCCATAAATCCAGCTAGCCAAGCTACCAAGGAGTTGTGGAATTGATGACTTTAAAACCTCGCCACTCTCTCCTCGTCTACTCACACAGATTATGTTGCTCACTTACTAACTTTCTTTTGCTTGGTCTCACCATCTGGCCCAGTCTCTATTATTAAAGTTCATGCAAATCCACACTGCACAACTCAGAGAACAGCTTTCTGTGGAGAAGCACCAAGGCTATTTTTCTCCCGGTCTTTCACCACAGTAAGGCAGACTGTGGAGAATTCCTGCCACTTTATTAGCCTGAGCGTTGACAGGCTGTACGTACACCAAAACATACACATATATGCAGGATTCAACCATTTCTTTTATTCTCTCCAGTGCTTTCGTTTTGCCTTTAAACACCCATTAAGCTTGCTTTACTGAGTGCATAGGTAACCTAGATAGGAAACATCCATCAGCTTTACTGATGAGCATATAAAGAGATGAAGCACCAAACGTAACACAATCTTCTTCTCATCTTATTTTTCTTGCCCAATGTACTCTCCATCATATCTAATTTAGAAGCCAACAATCTGACATTAGTCTTCAATGTTTAAGTTACATTTCAAATCCACAATCTGCATTGTAATGTAGGTAAGAAATAGCACCAAAGGACCAAACACTTTCAAGCACAGTTATATATTAGGCTTTATAATTTTTTGACGGTGCAGACCCACAGGTTATCATGTAATCAATTTCCTTTATTCATCTGAAATGTGTATATTTTTGTATATGTTGGCGCAGTGGTTAGAGCAGATTGTCACGTTGTCCACCCCCAGAGTTATACGAGTTCCTTCTCCTTCAAAAATAACTGAATTTATTTCAGATTGGCACTCAAAGACAACACAATAAGCAACCAATTTCAACTGTTGTGCATTTTAAAATGTACTTTTCTTTAATATACTTAAACTCGCTGGTCTATCTGACCTATTGAGGCTGTCATGCAGGGCCATGGGACTGCAGATGTCTGCATCCTTCACCTCGCTCGCATGCTGCAGCAGCACACCATAGCTCGGACTTTTCTTCTGCCCTTGTTCTGTCAAGGACCTAAATTAGTCGCATTCTGAAGCAAAACACAAAAAGAGGAGCACAGTAGCCTCAAAGCAGTGTGATGTTGGACTCAGAGAAACACGCTTGAAATGTAGTACACAACTTCAACAGGTTTTATTTAAACTAAGCAGACAAACAAAACAATGCATTGTGGCACTGTGCAATTATTTGTGTCTTTTCTTTTTAGAACAACCTGAAACAAAAGAATGCCCACCACACCAACACTGAAAGCTGACTAATCTGCCATTAGGTTTATTGCTGGTAACTAGTGGCACATTCTAGGACTGTCAGTATAATCTTATTCTGCTCATTTATCAACATTTATCAGCAGTTGTGAGAAACTAAATAGAGTTTGCAAGAAAGTGTAGAAACCCACAACAGATGTGAAACTGAAAACACAAAAGATAATACACATGTTGACAGAACCACTGCTGCCTCTACAACTTCTGGCTTTTGCTATCCACAGTGTGACAAACAAACACCCACACCTGTTAAGTCATCAGCTAAAAAAAAGTCCTATATGTGGATCACAAGACATCTACAACCAAGATAATGAAGCCATGAAAACATATTTACATTTGCTGACATTACGGCACAGAGCAGCTTGCTCGATACCTGTCGTAATAGGAAACAATAGCAGTTCCTCTAATGTGGTTCAGGTCGATGATCCAAAACAGAAACAAACTGAGAAGTATTACAAACACTAGCTGTTACAGTGAGGAGGACACGGCGTTCTGTGGAAATGTGAAGCCCAGATTAGACTGACACACACTATCTGTGAGGAAATTAATATTTATTAACGCACTAGGTGAGATTTAGTAGATGGAAATAAACTAAATGAAGCAGAGTATGAGGTCTGGGTAAAGAAACTCTCCTCACAGCAATTTTGGCACAGCTATGATTGAGGCAATTATCTTTTTATCCCCAGTTTCACACAATTACATCCACTAGGATACGTAGACCAATTACAACTGGATGCTGAGCTGGAGATGTAATTGGTCTTCCTTCCCCCTCCCCCCCATTTTGTTCTTAACGCTGTCAGCTCTGCAGCAGGGTTCGCAGAGTACCAAACCATTAGAAGGAGGCCATATGGTCCTTTGCTTTCAAAGACAGCTGAGACCCATTCTGTGTACTTTAAGGGAGTATAAATGGATTTCATTGCAACACAGTTTCAGGGGGGTCTTTTTGCAATCATTAGAACATCCTGGAACAGATCTAGTCAGTGGGGGAAAACTACAATTTGCTTAACATCACAGCTGCAGTTTGGATCCGAGTTCTGCAAGTTTAGAGTACACGACATGTCTAAATCTGTATGAGGTTTTCGTTTTTTCCACAGTTTAAACAGTGAGACAAAAACAATATGAATAAATGGAGATCTGACTCTTGAGCTTTTGCTGAGGGATTGGGGTGTTAATTAGATTCTGAATATGACAGATGGGCACCTTTATTGTTCTGAATATGCTGTGGCTTGATCCACAGTACACTAACACAGCATACACAGCATACACAGCCAAGCTTACAAGAGCCACACACACACACACACACACGCACACACACACACACACACACAACAGCTCACCTTCATGTTCATACTAAGTAAATAATCAATAATACATGTGCAATTAAATAAAATTTACATCGATATCGGCTCATCTGTCATTGGCACTAAAATACTTTACTGATGCTTTTATTAAAAATTATATTATAGTGACTATTTGTGTGCGGTAAAGAAATGAACAAAACTATACTGACATTAAATTTAAACTACTCAAAACCAACCTGCTTGAAGCAAAATGTGCTTGACCCAAATGTTATGTATAAATGTTATTACTACTTTACCTTTTCTGGCACAAAATATCAACTTGTGTTTATAAAAAAACTGATCAAATCTCTTAAAATCCATAATTTGCTCATAACTCCTGTTGTGCAGGAACCACTAAAAACAACACAGCGTACATTTGCTGTACACCCCAAACCACCCAGTAGATGATAATGAAATGTTCCGCTCTTTAGTCTGACAGCTTATTTCAATCCATTTCTGAAGCCCTGGGTCATAAAGCATGGCTGATGGAGCTTCCAGAGTGACAACACTGTAAATACATCATCAGTAAAACGAATAGAGATCAGTGTCAATCAGAGGAACGGAACTTTCCAAGTAAAGTGAATATGCCTGTAACCTAAAGCTTCCAATTTATGATTCTTCCACCACCTAGATGTAGGTAGAGCTCGCTACTGCAAGCGTGGAAGACTTATATGCAAGACATAGCTACCCAACGATCAGATAAGTGTTATTATTTTAAAGGTGATTCAAACATTTGTCACCATCCTTATAAATAGAGTCGTGCTAACTTAAACTATGTCTCCACACCCTAACTGTTGACCTCTGAACTGAGGAGGCGACAGCACTTTCGCATGATTAAAGGCATGAGTTGAGTGGGTGGGTGGGTAAAACAAAAAGAGGCTGTCACCACCGACATCACTCACCTAGACATTCAAATAAGTTCAGAAAGCAGTTGTCAAGTGAAGCACGGGGATAAGACAAGATATAATAATAAACGTTAGAGACAACACAAACCACAATAATAATTAGCAGACATTCATTATTGCTGCATTCTACTGCTACAATTATAGTTACACTCAGACATTAATTGTGCCCCATGGAGGGCGCATGATAACAGTTGGATAAACTTTAAGTTATCCCTCTCTAGACAATTATGGATGTATTTATGACAAGGACTCAAGAGTCTCGTGCACCAAACCAGACCTCTGTGGCGCTAAACCAGTCTGAGTGACTCCAACACAACAAAAGCTCTCAGCCCACAGTCCCAGTGTGCACCAGGCCTGCTGCACTGCAACACGTCTGCAACTCATTCCCACACTGGACTCAGCTCCGATATGTGTCACTGCGCACACACGCTGTTATCACCTATTATCATTAACTGTAGTGAGACGGGCTCCCTTCATGTATCAAAGCTCCAGCTCAGGAGCAAACATTTAGTGCCTCCACAGTAACTTCCTATCAACTCACACAAACAACGTAGAAAACAGCTCGTACAGAACCAGGCTCAGACAAACGGTGAGATTATAGCACATCACACTACCTTTCCCGGCTGCTTCTCTCATTGTCCTGGTGTAATCCGTATGTGGGCTGCCCGCGATTCAAACTCACTGCCCGGACAAATAAACTGTGGTAAAGCGACAGCGTCTCCGTGTGTAGTTTGTTTTCTCCCTCGGTGGAAACGACGCCGACTTCTTAGAGTTACCGAGCTCACAGCGGCGGAGTCGGAGACAGACAAAGCTCAAAGCTGGGTCCGCGTCAAGAAAAAAATAAAAACGGACCGACAAAAAGCCGCAGCCTGACTAAACGCGTACGTGAAACAAAGTGGACCGGTCTCTGGCAGAAACGACGCCCGGCGCTCACTCTTTCCTAACGCACAGTTTGATTTGAGACCGGCTAACAAGCTAGCCCGTCGCTACTTCCTTTCTCCGCGCAGCGGTCTGAGCGGCGGACAAAAAAAGTTGAGGAAAAAGGCACGAGCCAGATTCAGCACAATGAAAGCGCCCTGTTGCTCCGAGCGCCATGGTTGTAGAGCAGCGCCCCCTGCTGGATCCATGTAGCGGCGTAGCCGGTGTCGTGCCATAAATCGACTGCCTGCCAAAAAGTGATTAGTGCCTCCATCCGACTCCCTGCCAAAAAGTGATTAGTGCCTCCATCCTCTCTCTGACAGACATTTTCTGCATCAGTTTGGTATTATTGTACTAGT
>JAUMHF010000019.1:10428853-10454957 GCA_032359275.1 Microctenopoma steveboyesi | reverse complement strand
TAATTATATTTAACCATTTTCACAGCCATATAGGACCAGTATAACCAGTAAAATGCTGTTTTCGGGTTGGCAAAAAGAGGATTTGAACCGCTTTCTGCTTCTTGACAACATCTTATAGTTAAACAGCACGACCGAGGACCGATTTAAACGGCTTCGTCTAAGTTTTGTTACAATTATTGCGTTAGAAGATCCCGCAGACGCAGACGGCAATCACTTTTTGGCAGGCAGTCGATTTATGGCACGACACCTGTTATCAGTTTCCTCCTTTATGAACACCAAAATAAACTAAACCAGAAGTATTACAGTTTAACTTAATGTTAGGAATAATTAACACTCACGGGTTAAAAATGGGTAAATGTCATTCTACTGAGCATGCGTGAAGGAATGAGGAGGCATGGAGAGGAGCAAGCGTGGCTCAGGTTTTGCTTTGCGCATTGTTTATAGTGAGCACAATGCAGGTATGGCAGGAAAATGTTGAATTTATGGACAAATGGGATTTCTTGGGCTGTCCAGAGTAAGTTAATTTGCCATTAAGGGTAAAATTCTGTGATACTGCTTCTATCTGCTATCTGCCACTATCGGTTTTCCCTGGAAAAACTACAATGCCATGTCGTCCTTCCCAGTTTCCAAAGGCAGTTCTTTCTAAGTTTATTATCTCTTAAAAGTGACTGTAACCTTTTGAATGTGTGAATAAATAATTTTTCCTGTGTGCCCCAGTCTTTCCAAACTATGTTTTATGCACAGAAACAGACATGCTTTTCCACTATTAGGATTTTTACTCAGTTATCAGTTATCAATCTACATACGCCACTCTGAATTTCATCTATTATTATTACTCTATTAATACTATATATTAATATACATATATATATATATATATATATATATATATATATATATGGAGGCAGTTTCACGGACATCTGTACTCACATGATTTGTTTTTTTAGACACATTATTATTCACTGTTGTTGTTGAATAGGTTTATGTATTACTCTAACTTGGATATTCCATGTTTCTGTAACTGTGTGTAAGTTTAAATAGATCAACAAAATATATTTGGCCAAATGTGAGAATAGTTGAGTTGAAAATAAATAAATGTAGGCATCATCAAACTAAATGTGAATCATTCTTAATTTGTTATTAAATTTGTTTATATAAAGGTTAACTGCACCACACATAATTACACATTTATCTGTTTTATTTAGAGGAATATAATATCTATACACATGCTTTTTACAGCAGAACGCATGTATGGAATTATATTTCTATTACCATATACTGCAGTCTTTGTCAGCATTTTAAGGTTAAGTTCAGCCAAGTTTTCTGACACCGCCCTCAACGTGACATCATTGAAAAGACTTTAGGGTGTGGTGGCAACTATAATGACAGTTCTCAGGGGAATTAGGTTCCTCAGGGATATTACAGAGATTAAATTACAGAGAACCAACAATAGATTTCGTCGTTCGCTGACGTATCCTGTCCTGCGTGTCCATGTCTGGATGTCACATAATGTCCTCTCGTCTACCCGCACAACCCATGTTCTGCCTTCTGCATCTCATTTCTTAAACACTGTGGTTGGAATAGATCAGACAGAAACCGAGTGTGTAAAAACAATAATTGCTGCATGTGCAAAAGTGTTGTCTAAGTGACTATGTCAGTAGTTTGTGTCTGTATAATCACCACTTAATATTCACGACAGCTTACCAACACCATTATAGCCAACAAGGAACATTCTGTTCTTCAGGAATTGTCATTCCCTCCTCTTTGCCAGCTTCAACTTGAATGTTTGAACATGTTTAGGCTGACTTACATGCACAAAATGTTCAGGGCTTTCGAAGGCCGTTCAGAAAGCTTGAGCTTGTGTATCGTTAAGTAGGTCATGGCAGATTTGGAAGCATGCTTTTGATCATTGCCTTGTTGCAGAAACTATCTACTTTCTATTTGTTTTATATTCTTGACTGACTGTATGTCATTTTTAAAGAGAATGTGCTGTAGTTGGAACTATTCTTCTCTCTATCTCATAATGTTTCCGGTGTCACTGGCTGCCACACAAAGCTGAATATTTTCACATCCTTGCAAACTGTTGGTGACTTTTTCTTATGTCCATACAATCCTTTGCTGGTTGTATTAATTCATCTAAATCCTGAAATTAAAACCAGCAGTTCATTTGCATTCGTCAGAGGTTGAAGGTGTAATTTAGAGGAACAATGAGTTGTCACCTGGTGTAAAAAATGTAAACATCTTGTGATTTCATGGAGCTTTGACTGTTTTACACTTACCAAAAAGAAAGTGATTGTAATACTGATTTGTGGCCACTAGATGTTGATGGCTTAACATTATACAAATGACTCATCTTTACCTCAAAGGCTCTGGTGACCATATTTTTTAGAAATCTGTTGTTTCGTGAAATGTTTCAAATGACCAGATGGTGTCGCTACAATGAAGAAAATATATATTATGACCAATAAACTGTTTTCATGACGAGGACATAACAAGGCCTTGAGGGGTTTGATTGAGATCAGAGATTTTCTGTAAATTTGTGACTTATAGCAACATAACCAACAGATGGTCCAGAATCACCTGAGCCATCTCTCACTATGAGCTTTATCTAAAAGGAAAGTTTCAAGCCTAGTGTTAAAGGTAGCGAGGATGTCTGCCTCCTACACCTGGATTGGGAGCTGGTTCCACAAGAGAGGCGCTCGATAGCTAAATGCTCGACCTTTCAGTTTACCTTTGGAAACTCTAGGAACCTAGAGGAACCTCTAGGAACCTCACTGTGAGAGCGAGGTGCTCTGCTTGAATAATAAGGTTCTATGAGGTCTTTACGATAAGATTAAGATTTAGTTCTTTATATGTGAGGAGAATGATTTTAAGTTCTGTTCTATTTATTTATTTAACAGTGCAAAAAGCGGTAATTTTCTGATATAACAGATAAATGCAGTCTAAGTCCTTTTAATGGAACTGTGTACATGTACGTAGGGATAAGCAGGAAATTCAAAACTATAGGTGTGAAAGATGTTACATGTCACGGTCCTGCAGATTTCTGAAGGCACAGTCTGACCCACTGATAGGTTAAAATATGATTTATACTGTATACATATGTATTTGTTTACACTCACAGTTAACGCTCTGAACACGTTTTGTTCACAAAATGTACAGTGTTCTCCTATTAGATGCAGGGGAGATCGGAAATTATAAAGAAAACATGACACAAACAAGTTGAACATAACATATGATCTAGCTCTTTGTTCTGTGAGGTTTAGCTGCATCAGATCAACCATTACTGTACATATGCAACAGTCACTGACTTTATTGAATTATATTGGTTTCCTCCCAGACTCCAGAGATGTGCAGTATGAGGGAACTATAAGCCGTTGGTCTATATGTGTAACCACTTAGTCCTGTGATAGCAAATTGAATAGTTGCATGATATTCTTTAAACACAGCGAATGCTGCAAAATGAAGGTCAAATACAAAAGGCAGTGGATATTACCAGACAAACATTAGTATCACTGGTCTTAGCTGTCACAGCCTTGTTTAGTGGCACTACAGTAAAATCTCTCAGTGTTCATATTTATCAGTGAAAAAAAATTCAAGCTTGTGGTTTTGAATACGCACTTTGTGGTTACATTTCTGTTTGAAGCTATATTTTCAGAGTAAGGGCGTTTTCAACAGTCATGGGTGTAGTTAACACCTCATTTCTTATCATTATCTCAGTGCAGATGTCTTTAAACAGTGTTTTTCTTTTTAAAAATTTCATTTCCAAATCAGCCACCCTGTCCTTCTTATGTACATATTGTAAACGCTGCAGCATCTTTCCTGTACACAATTCTTTATCTTAAGGCTTTGTAATGAACACCTGTTTCTTTGTTACACCTTAGAACAAAAAGGAGAAGTTGTGCTTGAAATCATCAAATGTTACGCTTCATTACATTCACACACAATGTAGGTCAAATGTCTCGGTATTGTTTTCATTGTTTCTGTAGGTACACGAACAGCTTTGTCTTGCACATAAAAGGAGACACTATGGGAAGAAATGCGTTAAATCACAGGATCATATTTGGACGTGGATCAAAATATCTGCAATGAGCAGCAATGTGTGACCTTTTTCAGACTACATGAGGATACTTTTAGAGAATTTGATGAATTATAAATGCACAGTGCAGTGATACAATTAAAGCCCACTGTCCTGAAAGCTTGAACTATAATAGCTGTGGAGTGACTGTGGCCTACTGATCAAACCTGCAACTACAGCTGCATGAGGACACATATGAAACCCTCTATCTGGGAGGGGCACCTTTCCATCAAACTAAGAGTTCCTGTTTTTCTCTTTCTGAGAAATATTGAAAGAAAAAAAATATAATTTGAGACTCTTGTAACAACACCCTAGCTAAATACAAGCAAGTGGCAGTGCAAGTGAAATTCTTGCCACATATCCTTAAAAATATTGAGTCATGTTGTGCATGTACAAGATTTAAAACTAGAAAAACTAGCGTGTGTTTTGAAAGAGATTTTCCCGTATAAGGTATTCTTGAGCAATAATAAATGTTCACTAGTGTAGTGTAAATGTGATGTCCCCATAAAACATTAGAATCTCGGTGCACCAGAAAGGTGAATGGAAATTAAGAAAAAAGGATTTTCTGAAATAACAAGACAATTTTCAACAAACATTTGACCTCTGTGAAATCTTAACATTGCTGATGAAAGCTGTGAATTTCTCACAACTGCCTGTTCTCTTTGAAATGTGATGGAACAAGTGCGATGGCAATCTCTTACAGTGAGTGTGTGTGTGTGTATAACATGTTTTGGGTGTGGTGTGTAACTACCTAACCTTCTCTTGCTTACTTCCCCATCAAAAATGTGCTGCAAAAGTCTGTCATCAGCTACAACTGCTCTTTTGTCTCAGGACTCAGCATCACCACTAGCAGCCAGAGTGAGTATTCACCACTGCACTGTGTTCACATGACTCTACACCTCTCATAATATTTAATAATGCAATGTATTTTATCAAAATATAATGGGCTACAGTAAGAAAGAAAATCCAAAATCTATAGAATAAGATTTTTAAATACATTTCAGATTGTGTGCTTCTGGCTTATGGTATGGCAGCATGCACAATGTAATGTCAGGTTTCAATATAACAGTATGAGAAAATTTGTTTGTGTGTGTTTTGATGAATTGCTTAATTGATTTTTCTTCATTTAGATTTTTTTACTGATAATTGGCCAACTTGTCATTAAAGTGTAGTAATTCAGTCAACGTCTCTGTCTGGGAAGTTTTAAAAAGCGTTTTTAAGCATCTTGTTATAAACAATATATGTGTATTACCATCGTGTGGTAATTTAAATGCCATCAGCAGCTGCTCACTCATCCTGTGTTAACCACAGCTAGGTAGTGTTAAGTAGCACACGTGGGACCCATTTAAATTGTGCCTTTTAAATTGACTGGAGCAACCTAATGACGATACACACAGCGCATTAATGGGATCTATGGGAGTTTTCTATTGGCTTGACTTCATTTACTGTAGATTACCTCATTATTTCTCCTTCCCTCCGTCTTCTCAGGTGTGTGCTGAGCACAGGCAGAGCGCTCCAGTGGTTAAAGTGTAAAGGTAGCCTGTTTGATCACAGGAGTGCCACACTAATTCCCGCGCAGCTCGTACCAGCTCGGTTCAGCCTGTTCTCACCTACGACGTTGAGCTTGACCAGCCTGGCCGTATGGATGTCTTCTCCTCCCTCACCTCCCCGTCCTCTTGCCCTGAATTGTACCATTTGCACCCCAGCAACACCACCGCATTGAATGCCACAGCTAAAGCCACTGGGATCAGCCATGTGATTTTGAGGCATTATAACCACACGGGCCGCCTGCAAAACAGGACCATCTCAAATGCCCAGAACAACATCAGCGTCTCTGTGGTTGTTTTTCTCATCTTCAGTGTTTTCATCGTCCTGGAGAATCTTCTGGTGTTGGTGGCCGTCATATCGCGCATCCGCTGCAGCAATCGCTGGGTTTATGTCTGCATTGCCAACATCACACTCAGCGATCTCCTCACTGGCGTCGCCTACCTGGTCAACATCTGCATGTCTGGCAGCCAGACATTCCTCCTCACCCCTGCTCTGTGGCTCTTCAGGGAAGGGATGCTGTTTGTGGCCCTGGCAGCCTCCATCTTCAGCTTGCTGCTCATTGCTGTGGAACGCTACACCACCATGATGAAGCCATTGCCACAGAAGTCAACAACAAAGACCTACTATAGGATCTACGGCTTGGTGGCACTCTGCTGGATTTTGGCACTCATAATTGGCTTCCTCCCCTTGCTGGGCTGGAACTGCGTGTGCAGCCTAGACGAATGCTCCACCCTTCTTCCTCTCTACTCTAAGACCTACATCCTTTTCTCTCTCTTCATTTTTTTCGTCATCCTCCTGGCAATAGGTGTGCTGTATAGTGCCATCTATTGCCACGTGCACAAGAGTGCAAAGGTGGGCCCTCAGCGCAGTCGCAAGCACTCCCTGGCTCTGCTTAAAACTGTGATGACCATTGTTGGGGTGTTTTTGCTTTGCTGGGGGCCACTTTTCCTGCTCTTACTGGTGGATTTTTTCTGCATCTCCCGCCAGTGTGCGCTGCTGTATAGCGCTGATTATTTCATCTCCCTGGCTGTTCTCAATTCTGGCCTGAACCCCGTCATTTACACTCTGGGCAGCAGTGAGATGAGGAAGGCTATTGCTGATTTGCTGTTTTGCTGCTGCCTGAAGTCTGGCCTCTGCCACCCAGACACATTTACATCCAAGGAGACCCACAGCACCTCCGATAGCAGGAGGGACAGTCTCAGGAATAGTTTTAACAAGGTCAGGAATCTGAGTGTAGCCTCCCCACCGTCAACCCCAAGTAAGCCTCGCAGGGCATCCAGAAAATATAGGCTGAGCTCCACCACCAGCTGCTTGTCAGTTTCAAGTGGTTAAACCACAACGTGCTCCCCTCCCAAGCAAACAAGACCTGTGTGCACTCATACACATCAGCAGTGCAACAGTTTCCCCTGAGTTTTGGTTTGAATGCTCACTGCTTTGCCAGGAGACACGTGCACTGATAATTTGATCTCAGAATATCTGAATATCAGAAAACCCGATGAAGTGTAAATGTATTTGTAAGTTTGCAGTGATTTCACAAGTAGCATGATATTTGCTCTTCACATTTTAAGATATTGTTTTTTATACATCGTTTATTTTATAGTTACTGTTCTATGTTGCACACTTTTTATAAGAAAAAATATATTTTTAAGTATACAGCAGATAATTTACACAAATCGTAATCAATGTCTAATCTAAAATATTAAATGAGTAGGACACAGATATGTATATTTATGGTTATTGCATCTGATTGTAATATTTTGTGCCCAATGTTTATTGTATACAGAAAACTGAATGAAAAATAAATAAAGTTTATTTTTGCTGTACGTATGACTGCATGTTGCTTTTCAGTGTGGTACCACTGCTTTCCTCTAGAGGGAGACACATCATGAAAGCATTGACTGTTTCCTGTGGACAGGTCCGATTAGCTAAAATATTTTAGTTCCCAGGCTGAAAATACACATTAAAACAATCCCAAAACAAATGTTAAATGTTTTTTTAGGTTTGTGATATTTAGGTTTTAGTAGTACTGGAACATTATTTATGTCAGAACATTCACATTGTCTTGTTTGTGATTTATTTCTCTAGACTAGACATTGTTTCTTACAAAGGATAGATGGGTTATCTTATTTATTTCACCTAACAGATTTTTCAAAAACCTTTTTCTCTCCAAGTCTGCTTTTTTGACAGGTTGACTGACAGACTTTCAGTGCAGAGGAGGTGAGGATTTGGACCACAGACTCTAGGGCACGCACATCTCAGGCTAATTGATAAATTCATTATGACGGCTGCTGCATACTGGTTTAACAGTTTAGGGTTAAACTGAAATTGTAGGGGGTATTTTCACAAAACCAATGAGCACTGATTCAGCTGTATGTGCCTTAGGGGCTGCAGTCCCAGTCCTCTGCTGCACTGAACTTGAATCAATCAGTCTGTCAGAAAAGCAGAGTGGGAGAGTCTAACAAAGAAAACAAAGCTGTTTTAAATCTATTGTAAGAAACATGCAAAGCCAGAGTGTGTAAACCATGCTTTGCTTTACAATGTATTTTACTAAATTAATCATTAGATCACAGCCACATGGTGAAGTCTCGCTAGCTATGGGAACTCAATACTGTTGCTATTTAAAGGTTGAAGATTTGAAAGTTCCCATTTTCAGAATAATGCGTGCACTTTCTATTTTCACACTTTGGCAGGTGCCCTGTTCTCACAGGTTAAGTTAAGGCTCATTCAGAAAAAATGACCCTTTTCTAGTTAAAGATCTTCCCCTTTAAACCACTGAGAATAGCACTAAAAACAGAAAATGGTTTTGTAACTGAGAGTGGTCGGTCTACTTACTACCGTTTGTACTACGTGTGAAAGTACATCTCATAAAAACATTAAAATAAATAAACAAATAAAAGAATAGATATATTGTGGTACTGTTTTTTATTTTGTATGTGTATGAGTCATGTTCAGAAACCACTGCTGATGATAAATAATCATCATTATTATTAATTGCTCCTTCACAATTTGTCCCTTTATACCAGACTTCAGGCTTCAGTTCCATTAGTCTCCTCTGGAACTGTATTTTCTCACAGAATTTAGTGAGTCGTTATTTATTGCAGTACCAGCTAATGCACTGCAATTTTCAGCTCTGTCATTTTAGAAACAATGAAATAGGCAATATTGTGCAAAACAACATATCCGATGAGTCTTAGTAACTTGTTATCACCTTTCAGTACTGCACAGCAATTCAACTCAGTCCAAATGTGAAAACATTTCTGAACTAAAATAAAAAAACAAAGAAATGAAACTCACCTTAACTTGAAACTGAACGTTTCAATAATGATATTTGAATTGTTACTCAATCCTGGCAGCCTGTCACGCAGACATTCCTGTTGTTGACATTCCCTAGCTGTGTTCAGTGAGGTATAGAGGTGAGAAACTCCCAGCCTCCCACACAGTGTCTGAGGTGATTGTGCTGTGTCATAACAGCAGCACACACAAACGCACACATGTAGGATTTACTCTGCGCACATGACCATGGAGCAAACAATTGTAATTTACCATATGAATAATATCTACACATGCATTCTGATCAATGTGATGTTATGAAATCTGCCTTTCCTTCACAAACATGGTCATTTCTGTGTGTTTGTAGTGTATGTACAAATATTCATGTGTAAACTATACACACACAGTTACACACAAGTCACATCCTGTCTCAGCAATCGGAACTTCTTAGGCTCGCTCTTCTCCAAGGTTTTTTGTGGCTGAAGAAGCAGAAACATCATTGGTGTGTGAGTGAGTGTGTGTGTGTGTGTGTGTGTGTGTGTGAGTTTTTCTCTCATGAATTCCTGCATCTTTACGCTTAAGTGTAGGGGATAAGCCTTCCTCATCCTTGGTCTTGGCATAGCTCCAGGTCCAGTGCCTGATAAAAAAGCAACAGCGAATTCCAGGCTTTATTAGCTCTAAGCTCAGAGACATTTGTTGTATCATATTTGACATGTCAGGGGCTGATCACCAATCCATGCCGCTCTCTCTCCTTCTCCCCTTACAACAACAAGGCCTTTTCTTTGCTCCAAATGAGCTACGATGGGTTAATGATGGTTACGTGCAGACGTCGCTATGTCCTCAATAATTATCTCGCTGAGTTGGCTTCCAGGTGTTCAGAAGACAGCTAATGTTGTACTGTCTGAGTACAGCAGGTGAGCGAGCAAGGTGAGATAGTTTTACGTCGCCATCAGCAACAACTCTATTGCACGTGTGCAACTCACTACAACTTATCTGTAACAGGAAAAGCTCGACAGTGTTCAAGTCTCTCAATCAATGATTACAGATAGGTTATTATTTTGTGTGCTGCTGGGTTAAGAATGGATCAGTTCCTAGAACATTTTCTTGTTAACTAAAAAAAATTCACAACCTTGGTCTTAATTTTTTCTAGTTATTAAAATATGTTACTGTC
Source organism: Microctenopoma steveboyesi (assembly GCA_032359275.1). Lineage (NCBI taxonomy): Eukaryota > Metazoa > Chordata > Actinopteri > Anabantiformes > Anabantidae > Microctenopoma > Microctenopoma steveboyesi. Next base: position 10,444,893 of record JAUMHF010000019.1, on the reverse strand, counting down.
CTCACAGCTGCAGTACCACTGTGGCTTTGTAGACACACCGCAATCAATTTAAAACAATGCTTCAGGGGTGGATTTAAAAAGTTTGCTCTTTTAGGGCGGATGTCAAATTGTTTCAGTTACAATATGACCTAGTTTCCTATACAGTACAATGAGAAACGTCTATTACGCCACTCCTTCAGAGAGATGTACTGTACGTTCCTTTTGCCCCACCACATGCTTGCTGTTTTACAAGCATTTATTTCCAAATAAGGCTAAATGCATGGCTTCTGGTTTCAGTATTCATACACAATCCTCCGCTGACTCATTCTTCACAGTTTTTTACAGTGTGGATTAAGGTTCAGCTGTAATAAATGATATATGCATGTTTGTTGTGTGTTTGTAAAAACAGATGAGCTACTTATGGCTTAGAGTGAATCCTGTCTGATTACACAGGAAATCCCCCAAAGACACAAGGTGAGAATGTTTGATCAAAAAAAAACTTTCCAACATAAAAGCCCCTCACTGTCAGCTCTCAGCTGAGTATGTTTGGGATTTAAACTATGATCACACATTTAGAAAACACAATGCATTGACATGTGGATGATCAACAACATTGCTACTCATCTAGCTCTCAGCTTTAAACCAAACAATATGGATACAGATAAACTGTGTCTATTGCAGTTACATCACAGTTTAACAGTCAGACCAGAGGTAATGAAAGACTCAGCTTCCAACAGTGACTAAAATGGCGACAATGCCTACAGAAAAAACACACCCACATCAGATTTCTGATGTGGGTGTGTTTCGAGTCAAATGAGTGGCATTGCATTCAGTGGGGGAAAGATTACTGTTCCTGACATGCTGACAGGTTAATGCATACATGCCGGTCACATGGGGCAACCTTACAACAGGGAGTGACAGCTTGTTATTATAGCTTGATTAACAAATAAGGGCAAACCCGTCATTGATTCGGATTTGGCTGCAAGGTGCAGTGATTTATATTTCAGGTGTGTACCTAACCATTTGTGTAGGTGTGTTTACAACCTGTGCACATTCCCAGACACATACAGTGAAAATGGTTCCGCGTTAGAGCTGATGTAACTGTGATGGGTCTCTAAACTAGTTGAACAATAAAGAAAAGAAAAACAAGGGCTGTAACATACCAGAACAGAGCAAAGGGGAATGCTCAGCAACAGTGTTCTTATTTAGCATTTCTTTCTCAGTATCTTAGCAGAAGAATAGCTCAGAGGTAAACAGAAGAGCATCGTGGGTGCATGTGGAGCAGGCATATCTGCACCACCTCTGGGCCCAGCTGTTTCCTCTTTATCAGATTCTAGATAGTGGGAGAGCGGCTACAAAGAAGAACGGGTTATAAACTGATTGAGACAGACACACTGTCAACACAAATGCCGTTAATAACAGTTATCCAAGTAATTGTAACAAAATAATGTGTTCCAGCAAGATTAAGCACTGCCACAAGCAACACTAATGCTTTTTCCTTTCTCTTTCATAGTACAAGTAGAAGACAATTACCAGTGACAACACCAGTTGTCTCTTGAGGGCTGGATGTGAGCCATCAGCAGTGACTTTGCTCTCAACCTTGAGTATGTATGTGAGCATGTTTTCACTCCTTTCTTAATCCTCTCTCTCTCATTCTTGCTGTGCTTTGGCTGAGCACCGTGACCACTTAACTAATTATATTGGGAAAGATGTTCCAAGGGTGATGATTCGGCTTTGGCTCCCAAAAGTTCCCCAAGTGAGGATGCAGGTTTTCTTCTAAAGGGGCTCTTTGAGACAGGGTTCTGAGATTCGGATAGAAGTCGGTATGCTAACAGGTTCACAGTGCTAATGCTGATATCTTGATATTGAGTTTACTATCTGCTTTCTAACATAGTTTCGAGCTATTATATCCTGATCTAAAAAATATTGAACACATTTAAATTCTGTCTTGATGAAAATATAAAGGATGACACTCCAGCCTTCTGATTTAACTTAGTGTGGAAAAACCCAACAAATATTCCTTTAAATAACAATATAATGTGAAGATGCTTATGCTGTTGGTTGAAAATAAACCTGGTTGACTGTTTTTGGAAACTTCTATAAATCTTATTTTCATACCCCAGGTTTCTGACCTAATGATGCTCACGAGTACAAACAACTGAATGTCTCCGATGTCCTCGAACAGAATGACACATATTTAATATCATAAATGCACATGCTCTGTAATCACAAAACAAATCTATTCCATGTGATCTGAGTGAATGAAACATTGTCTGAAGGTTTCGAACCTCCTACTGTACACATGAAATCAATAAAGCACACTCTCCATCATTGTCAGTGGAGCCATGAATCCTAGACGACTTCACACATTTAAACAAAGACCCGTCACTCTTCTTCTCTCATTGATGAAATTATTCTCGGGGGGATTTGTACTCGAAGTTGTGACTGGGGTGTAGAGGTCATGTGCCGCACTAGCGGCCCATCCCTGGCATTGTTTTTTTTTATGAGGAACGGAAGGAGCTAAAGCTTTGTAGAACAGATGTTTCTGCTCAGCTCCAAACCCAATTATGCAGTCAAGCACACAGCAATGAGCCAGGACCACATAGATGCTGATTGAAGGGTAGAGGGGGCAACGAATGCAGCTCAGGCTCAGTAAATCAGCCACATCATGGAATTTGGTCAGCCTTTGAGGCCTGAAGATGAAAGAGAGCTTGACGTTGCAATGGCTACTAAAAAGAGAACTGCAGGCTGTGATCCCGTTTCTGGCTGTGTGGATGTGTGTATCGTCTTCTTTGTGATCTCAGTGTATAAAACATGCAGTGGCAACCACATGCAGCAAATATGAGACATTGTCTGCTCATATACAGTCTACTTTGCCTTTATTTCCAAGCCAATTGGATTTTAATTGGTTAGGACTTAAGTGGGAGAATATTCTCAAACCATAAACAAACATTATTAAATTATATTTAATTATTAAAGGGCGGCTCACCTTTTTATACATACGTCTTTTACAGCAAATTTTGGGAAGCACTGATCCTAGTTGTGTGAGAGCTTTTATGGATCAAGAAGAACTGGGTTAAGTCTGATAAACCTGTAGCCCCACCTTAGCAGCACACACGACTGAATGTGTGACCAACTGTCAACATTGTACATTACATTACTTTATAGATGATGTAGGTGCCAGGATTTGACAAGAATGAATGAAAAAATCCTGTCTACAGTCTTATACCCTCTACCCTTATCCTAACTGCTCATCCTCTTAAGGGTTGTGGAAGTGCTGGAGACTATCCCAGCCATGACAATGCCTTCCAATTTTTCCATCAAGGTCTTTCTTAATACAGTTCAGTGATTTCTTTGTTTATCTGGGCTGGTGAAAACACTAGAATTAACAAAACAATGTCAAATATAACACACCCTAACCGACCTCCGTTTCCCCAGTGGTAGTTTTTACCCACACTAGTAAACACATGGCAACCCAAAAAGGCATCAGTATGGTAATTAGCAGAATTAAACATTTATTTTCATAATTTCTCAGAGATGCTGTCACACATATTAATTTCAGTCTTTTGTTACTGTATGTCATGTTTTTTTAATTACCTTCCTTGTCTTTGCCTCCACCTGCTGTTTCTTTTTGAAGCACGTTTGCCTCTCAGGGATAAATGATGTTATTTTATTACACTGAATGAAAAACATTGCTCCAATTCTTTCTCGGGCTCATTTAAACTTTATTGCATTAAATCATGGCTGGACTGATAATGAAATGAAACCATGGTTGCACCTGTAACATCAAACTAAATCATGCTCCAAATGGCTGAAAGTAGTTAGGAACTTACTGACATTTAGAATAATGTACTTCATGCTTCCAAAGGTTAGATTAAATGCTTACACAAATCATAGCTAACTTGTCAGTGCTACCACCTGGCTGGAACAATGCCCTGAAGACAATATCACACCACTGACATGATGAAAAAAACAACTCTCCAGCCTTCCTGCCGGCAGTCTCGGTGACGTTGGCACGGAACATTTATCCGCAGAAATTCAAAGTTACAGAAACATAATTTATGCTGCCAACCACAATCAGTGGCGTTGCTGGATAAGAGCAGATTCATGATGCTTGCTAATGAGCTTCCACCTTCCTGTGGGTATGAAATCTTCAAGATGAAGCACTTTCCCTTTGGTGGCTGCAAGTTATCTGGAGACTGGAGAGGAAGCAGCATTGCACACATTCCCAATCACTGATAATGGGGGCTGCTGGGTGACATCATTTACACAGGCATAGCAGACATTTCACTGGGATTACCTCACAATGAACTCCAGTCTTAGTCTGGCCTTTGACAGCCCAGAAAGACTGTAAAGAGAAAGCCAGAAAGAGAGAGAGACCTAGGCAAAGAGTGCGAGACGTGTTTGCAGCGCTGTCGAGGGAATGTTGAAATAAACATGAAGGCTGAGCAAACAAGATCGACTGCATCAGTATGTAACAGTATTCACACAGGGGCTCAGGACGCCAGGGCATACCTATCAAGCAAGAAATGGTAAGCGTGCTCATGAAACATTCATATTTCTAAAAAGAAAGGGACAGTTATTAAACTTAAACTGCTCTGCCTGGCACACACTTCACGGTTCAGTGCCGTCGTCTGACAGGTTGGAACACTCTGAGTTTGATTTTCATCAGGGCCCATGACTCAAGTCAAACATCCAATGGGGCTCTCTGGTAGGTGTGGTCAATTGAACACAGCAATCAAAATGTTGTGGACGGACTCAGCCGTCTGTCTGCCTGATCGCTGCGAGACAGTGAGGTAACATGGCACATGCGTGTTTGTAGTACGAGGGCTCCACTTCTGTTCCTGCTGAACTGAGCCAGTTTTTAGGTACAACACTGATACCAGTTCAGTAGGCACGGGAGGACACAGCCCAGGCATGATTTTACAAAGCCGGCAGGGTACAGTGTAATAAGTTCACAATCGCGTCATGTCTACAATTTTCCATGGTGACGAATTCATCAGCTCCTGGTCATTTTTTGCATGTAACAATGGGCCCACAGTTTAAGTCATAGAGAGAGAGAGAGAGAGGCTGCCAAAGAAAACATCAGCGACTGGGTTTAAAACAACATTTTTCAGCTGTTGTTTCCAACAGAGGTTTATCTGCTGCTTGTTGTTGAATCTTTTTTACTCTCTCTACTTCCCACTCCCCCCTACCGACCAAGGCAGATGGGCGCCCACCCTGAGCCTCGTTCTGCTGGGGATTTCTTTCGTTTAAGGTAGTTTTTCCTCTACAGTGTCAGTGTCTGACAATGGCGCTCATCAAAGGAGGATTTGTTCTGTGCACTGGTAGCCTAGAGTTCGTGCACATGCCATGCAAGTGCAACGTTGGCAGTTTGCATCCCAGGCTGGGGAACAATTTTGCATGTCTGCCTCTCGCACTATCAAATAAAGGCTACAATTAAAAACAGAACTTTTTCTGTATGGAGTTTGCATGGTCGCCCTGTGCAGGCTGTCTCGGTTACTATGGCCTCCTCCCACGTTCCAAAGACATTTTTCTCATAAGGGTGAAGGGTTGTCTGTTTATATACTGTATATTCGCTCTATGACAGACTGACATGTCCAGGGTGCACCCTTCCTTTCACCCACTGACAGATAGGATTGACTCCAGCAACACCACCAAATGCTGGCACAGTGCTTCTCGGTTAACTGCTTCTCAAGGTTGGACTTGAACTGAGCATGCCCGGACGAGTCTGACATTTAGCACCACATTCCTAAAATCACAATACAACCTCTGGCTTTTTAAAAGTCCACGCTAAACTTAGGTCAAGCTGTCTCGCTGAAACCCTTCCAACATTGGCATGCTTGATGATTCTTGCCAGATGCATTAGGGAAGATAAGACAGTTGTGCTGCGGGCAAACAATAAAAAAAATGAAGCTCGCCTCAAGTGTGGACCGCGATGCACAATCAAGACCTGCGTTTGGTTCACAGAGGCACATTTAGCTCCACACAGGACCTTGTTTCGTAGTCTCACGACCTCCCTCTCTCCCTCTCCACCTAATCTCCCATCACTCTCCTCCTCCTCCCTCCTCCTTTCTTCATATCCGAGATCATCAAGTTCTTTCCATTCACCGGAACAAATCCCCTCCGTTGAATCAATTATTTCACCTCAGGCACTGAACTTAGCCACTGTGAACAACACATAGCAGGGATCAATGCTCACCAATTAGCTAAGCTCTGTGCCTTTAGCAAGTGGGTGGCTGACTTTTGAGGGAACCGGGACTCACGCAGACCTTTACGTGACTGCTCAGTGGTAAAGTATCAAAGTCTGTAACGCTTATGATGTTAAGGTTTGCTTGGCCTTCAATGGAACTCATGCGTGTTGTGTTTCATAGTGTGCAGCCGGCTGAGGAGCCTTCATTTAAACATCAAAATCATCTCCTTATTTATAAAGCGAAAATCCAAGAGTTGAAACATGATCCGCCCGCAAAAAAATTATTATCTCACGTAAAGATTTCATATGACTTAAAATCTACTTCCTGACTAGTTTGGAAGAGGAGAAAACTGAGGACAGTTCAAATTTCAGACAGCTGCACAACTGCAGCCCTGAATGCATTTAGACACTTTCTTTTTAGTCATTGTGAGAGACTGTTTCCACATTAGGCTTTTGCAAGTCCATAAAAAAAAAGTCAATCAAAGTTACATCTAACCTCTTTAATATTTATTTGTTTGACCTTATAGCAACATCCCATGTCAGATACCAACTGGAAAAAGAGAACAGCGAAAGCAAACACACAAAAGCATCTTGCAGTGGAAATATGACAATGCAGCTGGGTCACCTGCTGAGCTGTGAAGGAGTGGAAATCCCTGGCAATGTGATTTTAGTTTCTCTTTGTTCATCAAATCACGGTGCCAGGAACCCTCCCCGTCACAGCCAAGACAAAGGCTGGATCCCTTCTTACTGCTCTGCCCTCTGTATCCTCTCCAACATCCTCCTGCCCTCCAGATGCTTTCTTCCACAGCAGCTGTGAAGCACCTGTGACCTGAAAGAAGGAGAGAGAGAGAGATGCAGGACCCATGAATCCTCCGGGAGTCAAAGCAAAACCTTTACATTAGAACTTGAACTGATCTGATGATAATAAACGATGCACTTCGAAACGCGTGTATAACCCTGGCATGAAAGCTGAGACAACTTATCGCTGTAAGTAAATATATTCAAATTATAGTATGTGAGGAAAGGCGGCAGACTTTTCTGTTGCACAGCTCAGCAAGATGCAGCAGATGTTGAGCCTAGATGGAACATGCAGAGCCAGCTACCTGGTCAGTTTGTTTAAAGCAACTCGGGTGCCAAAAGAACGCGCTGTTCGCTTGAAATGGCACGGGCAAAGCAAACGGTCTGGCGCTGCTGGAGGTTAATACTTCCACTATGAAATATCAGCCGAGGAGAACGGCACTAGAAGCTGATCTGCGTCTTGTTTTTTGCAAATAATAAGCACATCATGGCTAACACATTTGGTTCTGTTTTTCCTCCGTCTCCTATTAAAGATGAAACATTCAGGTCACTGAGAATATCTTGACTTGTTTTCCCACTGTGTGACATTGGTGGGTGGGCCCACACGGAGAGGGGGGGAAGAAAACTCCAGCTCTTTTCAACAACTTCCTTCTAGAAAAATCACAACGTCACAATGTGTTATTACCTTTTGTTGTTGTTGTTTATGCTGTGCTGCTGGGAAAATTCCCGGCCCACCCTGGTGGGGAAGGAATAATGACAGGATTGTGGAGCGGTGAGGAGGAGATTAGGGCTGAGTTTCAACGGTCTCTCCTTGATTGTTTTTCATACACTGTCAGCATCTCCTCTGCCTTAATTCGAGAGCTAATATGAAAGTCAGAGCTACTGGAGAAAGAACCATATCTAGGAAATCCCACAAAACAATCCAGTTCTGAAATATCGTTTTAACTCCTCAGAAATTCACTGATTCACTGTGCATCTTGTTGGATTAAATCCATACAAAGTTATAATAGCTGGGAGCAGGGACTTTTAGTTTATTTCTATTCTTTAATTAGCAGTTGTGTATGTTTGTAACTATATGCTTCAGTTTCTTCTAGTGTGTTTTGTGTACACTAATGACATGTGCTAACCCCAGTAAGAAATGGAGAAATGAGCAGAATGTAGAGCTCCGCTTATAATCAAGGCAGCAGGAGATCCCGTCTGAAAGCTATGCCAAAACTATCATCACTGCATTCTGAAGTCTAGGTAATTACTTTTGAAGTCATTGCCTGTCCTGTCTGCACTTGTAGGTAAAAACATTACGTGTGACAGTGTCGCTATGAAATCTCTGCATCATTTATGAGGGAAATATGCGACTTTCACGTCCTTGGTGTTTATGTGCTTTATGTTCTAAAAACCAACGCAGCCGTGCAGAATCCTTCCAGACAGAGAAATATGTCTGTCCTGTCATGCAGCGTTACCAGCCTGCCCCTCCCTGTGGGGGAATCATGAATAAATATGTTTGTCTAGGTTGTGAGATGTGGAACGTAAAGTTTTGCTTCACTGAACAGTTGTAGGAAAGTGGAACGAGGACTTGCCCGCGTGTGTTTACAGATGTGTGTCCACAGTGGTGTCCGCATTGTTCGTTTTCATGCATGGCTTGTGTGTGTGTGCTGTGTGAAAGACAAAGGAGCATCAGAGGGAGTGGTCATGCCCTCTGATGTGTATGTGAGTCAGTGTTTGTTTGCAGGGTGTGAAGGTGTGACATGAGAAATAACTGTCAGGGTAAAATTAATTGTCTTAGGACATTACAGGCAGACTGAGAAAAAAATCATTCTACAAATTGATTGGATTGAATGTTAAAATGTTAAAATGCAAACCAGTAGGTGTGGATGCCTGGCTGGGAATAGTGCCTGAGATGTCTGTACATGCCCGTCATCCTAACAATTAGACCAGCGGGCAAGTCCCGTGCTCCAGTCAAGCTCCAGCAGCATCACTGCTAACGTTGGAAGTGTGCCTCTGTTGTCACTCTCTGACGAATCTGACTTGGTAGTACCGCTGTTCTACTCTAGTAGGACCTGTCTGTGTGGTAACTTCTGGTTTTTGAATGCTACATGATGAATAACTACCATTAAATACCCAATGTAACCTCTACCATCTGTGTTTTACACGTGTCACTGACCCAAACTAGCTGACGTAACAGTACAACAGTCTTTTTGGCATCAGAACAGTGGTCAGATTAACATAATTCCCACATGTCATCAGCAACCAAATGTCATTGTTTGTGTTTGTGAAAGAGGAATGTCATATCTCATGTTTGTGTGAATCCAACGGAACATAATTTAGTCTGGTGGAACTTGTTATTGTACACGAGGATGAATGGATGAACACGTCACCGCATTTAGAAAGCGCAAGGTTTGCACCCTCAGCCGAACAAACTGACCTCATTCACGCAGCTGGGAAGAACTGCTGGTAGGACAGAGGGACAGCAGAGAGTCAGAAATAACACAAAGTGTAAGCTGCATGCAGCACCCACAATTAGTCAAATAAAAAATAAAAAGCTGATCTTTATGTTGCAATGACATCTTTTCTTTCAAAGATGGCAACAACCACATGCCACTTTCCCATGTAATTCTACTCCTGCAGTTGGCAGTGTTTACATATGAGATGTGATATATTTGGTGATAACCACAAGCATAAGATTCACATCTGAACCCAGCTGTACACCTCTGACGTCAGCCTGCATCTCGCACATCAGTGCCACTGTTATTTGTCCCCCCGCTCTCACAGAACACAGGCAGTGTTGAGAGGAAGATGGAAAAACAAGAAACAGAGAACAATATTCTCCCAGAAAGTATTTTTCACAGATGCCATACTTTGGGTAGGTGTCTTCCTAAACGAAGGGCTTGTCAGATAATAAAACAGCCAGAAATCCCTCTCACCTCATACTCTTCTCATGATGAAATAGAGACAAAATAGAGACAAGTATTGCGTACAACTATTTCCTACAAAGAACAACGCTGATTAGCGAGATAACACGAGACCCCTTGTCTGCCTCACCTCTGTAGGTAACCCAAGCCCTACAGGCACTGAAAAGGTGTTACCAGTGTTGGGTAAGTCTGGGTCACATTATACAACTTATCAGTTCACCCATCCTGATATACCAAGCCTCACATGTGACTGATGAGAGGAGCCTTCATTAAGCAGGAGCTTCACATCTCCCATTAACAATAATTCACTTTGCATTGTGTTGATTCAATTTGCCAGGGGTGTAACTTCATGCAAACCAATCATCAACGTTTTCTAAGAAATAAAACTGAATAAAACATATAAAACTAAAAGAGAGTTTTCGGCACTGATTCAAATGAATGACTCTCTTATAGGAACAATGGCATGAGAGGAAATGACACAGCTGCATTAAAGCCTGGCATTGCCTATCTCTGAATCCGAGAGCAGCAGCTATCTCAGCTATTAGCTAATAGCTGTGGCTACGCTGATAACATTTTGACTGGAAGGGAAAGACTCTCAACAACAGCCTGAGAGAATCTGACAGAGGCGCAGCACCGTGTGAAAGGAACACAAAAAGAGAGTAAATATAGGCGTGAGAAAGACAAGACATGATGCACGGAGATGATCCATAAAGTACACACGTGTGGGAGTGTGTTCAAATGACATAGGAGTGGAGGAATCACATTCAGACACAACATTAGTCTGCTGGGTTCATCTGAGGACACTTGGATGTGTCAGCTCTTGGTAGAGCTAACGCTAATAAAGTCTCATACCAGACTCAGCGAAGCTAACCGCTTTTTCATTTGTGGCGCACCCTGAACACAGCATTCCAGCAGCTTTAGACACCACCGACAAGAACAAAAGCCCGACGAGAGTCTTTCCCCGTTGCCTTTACTTGATTTTCATTATTCTCGAGTGCGTCACATTTAAAACTAGCAGTCTGTTGCCTGCATCACGGGATCGAGATACATCTTTCTATTAAGGTGAGGAGGGAGTGGAGGAGGTCTGAGGAGGGAGTGGAGGAGGTCTGAGGGGGATTCCTGACTGACTATTGAGATGCATTCATCAGCATGGCGCGTGAGAAGGCCAAGAAGAGTTGGTGTGTTTGGATTGTGACCTCTGTAACCAGCAGTGCTCCCTCCCACTCCAAGCATGCAATCTCCACAAACTGAGGCCTGTTTTTCCACCACACATGGCTTCAATTGGAGCCTGCTGCTGCTGCTGTGTCTGCTGCTTAAAACAAAACAAAACAAAACAAAAACTGACACTCATAGCCAACGGATCTGATTGTGAAAACAGTGACATACAGTATTACAGCGTTGTTGACGAAGGAATAGTGTACTTTTTCCAGCATGTGTGTGAGTTCGTTTCTATGTTTGTAGGCATGTATTTAAAGTCTTGTGCCAATGCCAACAAGGCAAGCTGTTTACTACTTGGTAGGTCGTAAAAAGTAAATATGCATCAGTCGGGCCTATCAAAGGTTCCTTCATTTGGTTCTTGGCTACGACGGCTTTGGATGTTGTGCTCTAATTGCCCCAGCTCAGACAGAAATTCTCTGTGGTAGACACATGGCCGGTCCAAAAGAGCTGAGGCGAACCATGCTGTCCTGTGCACTTAAACGCTCTGCAGTTGATCTGAAGGGAGCCACCGCGCGCACAAAGTGCAGGGTAACCATGTGGCTGCATGCAGGGAGTCACACAGGTGCGCTTCTTGCACACAGGACTCCACTCAGAGACTGAGACTCACATAAACTTGATCTATGGCAGCAAAATTAGCCAAAGCCAAATATCAAACATATGTTTGCCGTACTTGAGGCAACGCCCATGTCCGCATTTGCCACAGAAAATGAGCATGCAATATTTGTCCTGTTCAGAAACACAGCTCAGAATTTAGGCTGAATGAAGTGATACTTGACCACCAGAGGATAAAAGACAAAGACAAACACGGCATCAACATGGCGTTCCTTTTTCAGTTTGCTGCGGCATTAATTCACGTCTGGAAGCAGACGCGGAGCAGTATGTGCCACATTTCATGTGAACCAACAAATGTACAATTGTCACGGCCGCGGATCCCCGGCTCTAAGCCTTGCCGGATATGGTCACTCCCTGGCCTCCCATCACTCCACGCTCCCTCTGCTCCTGCTAATTACCGGTAATCAGTGCAACCATTCTCACCTGATCTCCCCCTGTTTTAAGCAGTTTGTCAGCTCCTCTCCGCTGCGAGATCGTCTGCTATGCCGACCCCAGCAAGCGGCGCTTCGAGCCGTCACTTGGAACCAGGAGATTCTGCCTCGCGGCGAGTCGTGAGTACCAGACCCCTTTTTCTGAACGCTGACTGTTTTTCCCCACGGGGACTTTGGATGTTTGGACTTTGGTTTTGGGATATCTGGATTTTGGTTTTTGGACAGTTGGATTTTGGACGCCTTGAGTTAGGATATTTAGGTTGTGCGGATCAGGACCGCCTTTAATGCGAGCCGTGGGACGCACGGATAACTCACCCTTTGTTCCCCAGTTCTCCACTCTAACTACTCTGCTCTCGCCCTCAGAATCCCCGGCGACTCCTGCTCTCCTCAATTCCCCTCCTCTGATTCCCCGGCCGTTCGCTCCTCCTGAATAGTTGTGTACAAAATAAAGCTTTCCAAACCTTCCCTCGGTTTCACGGGCATTCCTGAGTCCAACACCACAACACGCACGTCACAACAATATCACCTCCAATGATAAAATATATAGGCTGTGATGTTATTAGGGCATGTGCTAAACAGTTTTGAATACGATCTGACATTTTATGTTAGACGTGTTCTGTTCTAAGTAGCCGTTTATAAACTGGAGGGTTGATGAAAGCTTAAAGACTTAACTATAAAAGACAACAAACCCTAAAAGATGTGTAAAGCTGCAGAGTTGGGTGTGGATTCTTACATATATACATATTACTGCTACTACTACCACTAAAAGCAATTTCCCATTTAAGACTATATATCTACAGGAATAAAACCTATTAAATTATATTTGCCTGCCGTTCAGTAAAATAGCTCGTACATACGGGAACAACTCACTGCTTTCACAGGCCCAGATAAAGACTTGGACCACACTCAAATATTTGAAATATTTGTCCAAAAATGATCTTTATCAAATCAAACTCCTTTTCCAAACAGTGGCATGATACAAAACCTCAGACAGTGAGGTGTTCGCTGAGGAAGAAATGCTGGTACAGCAGTGAACCGTAATGCAGGTGTTTGTGTGTGGTCACAGATTAAAATGGAATAAAGGAGATTTTTATTCACATCTTATTTCCAAATGATGCATGTTACTCTCTATAGTAGCTTTGATTTAAAAACAGACTTTGTTTTTTAGTCAACCCCTCACAAACAATAGCATTTGGCCAACGGTGCAAATGATCCAAAATGAGTGAGAGCTGTGAAACCCAAGTACTTGTTTGTCATACAAAGAGATGCACTTGTCTTCTCAAGTGTTATCATTGAAATATCAAAGCAAGAAGATGACAGCTGCAGAAACTCCATAAGATCACTCTGATGCTTTCAAATCTCGAGGGTTTTTTTTCTTTCTGACAAGTGAACTGTCAGAAGAAAACAGGTGGAAAACAACAGAGCAAAACGAATACAATTTTGAAGTGGAAAGCTACAACCGAAGGAAGAGAGGAGTCAATGGAAAAAAATGTGTGTGAAAAGGCAAAAAAGCATGTGAGAGACAAAGAGGGGTGTTTGCCACTCACCCTGCGCACAGGTCCGCTTGTGTAACTCAGTAAATCTGAGTCACGTCAGAGTTCAGAGGAGGATATGAATAAAGTGGAAGAGTTGAGCCTTTGGGACGGACCCCACTGACTGATTTACTGGCTGACTAACTAAACATCTGACTGCCTAATAAGTGACTAGACAGCTGCCTGACTGACAGCCTCCCTGTGCCAACTGTGCTATTTCAGATCCAAGAATCAGTTGACGGTGCAATCCTCAGAGCCCAGGTCTCCTGCTGCGCTCTCACCGCCAAAAACTGTCCTGTTCTGTCACGTCCTGTGTTATCCAGGGCAGGGTCCCTGAGCTTGACAGTCCAGTGAGAAGCAGAGAGATGTGTCCACCCTTGTTCCCACAGTCTGCCAGGAAGAGAGGAGAAGAGTGGAGGCTGCACTGCTCCCATAGAGGTCAGATATGGAGTTAACACACCCAGCCAGCTGGCTAGTAACTGCTGCTTGCCTGCTACCGGAGTTGTCTCCCCCTCTCTGCCTCAATCTCTCCTTCCTGCAAACCTGATAAATCACTCTTGAGACACAGCAGAGCACCAAGCCACTCAGCCACACACAGCCAGGAGTAACAGTAGAGACAGAGAGCGACTTTTGACCAGTTGTCCCAGGAGACCCACTGTCCATATGAGAGCCAGGAGGCAGAGCTGCCAGTTCTCTTTCCTCCCTCCCTCCTTCCACTAGCCCTCCCTCCATTCTTCCCTCCCTCTTTGCCTCTCTTCTTTCATTCCCTTCTCTAGTTTGTTTTACAGCCTCCGCTGAGACACTCTTATTGTGGCAATTGCATTAGCCTTTAGCAAGCGAGGAATGGCTCTTAGTGCCTAATGCATTGCTGTGTCTCTTCCTTTTTGACTCTTTCTCCTTATCCCTCTTTCCTCTCTCTCTTTCTCTGTCTCTTTCCCAAGGGGCTGTCAGTTTGACATGTACACGTACACATACACACCTCTTCTTCCTTCTTTGCAGCTTTGCTTCTTCCTCTCTGAGTTACCCCTTAAAGGAACACCGGCTCTCTTTCTGCTCTCGCACCTTCCAGTACCTCAGCACTGGAGGGCTGAGGGGCTAATTCGAAGAAGGAGTTCAGGTACTGGATCATATTTCTGGAGGCTGAGAGACATTGATTGTGTTTCTCTGCTTTCGTGTGATTTACCTGCTGTTACTGAGCTAATGGTCCACCGTGCCACTGCAGTAGATCAATGCAAACAACAATGGGCAGAAAACATATTTAACCAGTTCATAAACATTACAGGCTATGAGATGCGTATTACTACATTATATTATTTAAAAAAGTGCTCACGACCAGTGTAGTTTTTATTTAAAACATACTCACAATGTTTTTCTTCACGTGTTATAGAGCTGCAGAGAGCAACAGAAGTTGCCTACGCACCCAGTGGAAAGCGTTGGGTTCATCCCTGCTCACTATGTGATGTCACAGCTGGCACAGTTTCAAGATCTCCTAACCTAATCCATCCGTGTTTTGTATCTTAATTTAGACAATAAAAGCACGTTACTCACTTTGTGAAAAATGGCTATGCTACATCAAAAGATCAACATCCTCCCCATGTGCCTGACAAGCAGGGGAAAATGTAAAACCTGATTGTTAATTTAGTTTGGCTCATATGCTTGTTTTTGTTTTCAGTTTTAACATTATGAAAAGGTTTTTATGATGACCACTGACCCGTCTGTTGAAAAAATTTTAATGTTTACTGGCAATGCGGGAGTGTAAACTTCCCAAAATGTTTCCCAACACTCTGATGATGCGGCGGCTTCCACACAACTCCCAGGCTTTTAGAGTAATGCTCAGTTACTACTGTAGGTTACAGAGCCTGGCGGGTCCCATAGGGGGAAAAAACTAAATGATGCGCACAAATTGACAATTTAGTCATCTCAATTACTATCGAAAGAGCTGTCAATAGTAATTTCAGTCTCAATCTCAGTTCATTGCCTTTTGTTAGTGGCATAAACAGTCACTTTCAAGCTCAGTCTCTTCTTCTCTTCCAGCTCAAATAACATCACGACTTCTACGGAGGAGTTTATAGGAGAACTTCCCCTTCAGCACATGGAAAAAAAACTTAATGTCAGGTTTTCATACACTGAGATAGATCCAAAAGAATCGCTTCAGCCATCACATAGCAGCAAAGCACAGTAGGAACACCATCATCTATGTGCAGCTATTAGTAGAATATAAGTCTTAAGCCTATTATTGCTTTGTTAAAATTCAATTCAATTCAATTCAATTTTATTTATATAGCGCCATTTTCCAACAAAAGTTATCTCAAGGCACTTTACAGTGTAAGGTTTAGGACCTTACACAATATATCACTATACAGAGAAAACC